>VXAY01005025.1:393366-460979 GCA_013399855.1 Oxyruncus cristatus | reverse complement strand
TTTGGGCAAGTCTTTCATTTCCTGTAGGAGATGTCGCAAATTATGTTACCCACATGGCCTAATTAATTGCCTGATCATGCTGTCAGTTATTGACAGTACTGCTAATAATACATATCACACTAAAATTACTCTTAAAATTACTACTATTCACATGCAACTTTGTTTGGCTGAATCTTTGCATTTAATACTTGTGGCAGCAAATACTAAACAGAAAGACAGTATTTGCTTGACATTAGTCTTATTGAATAAGTTCCATAAATACTGGTACGTGTCTTATTATTTCTGCTGTACTGATGCGCACCAAATTACTAGTTAAACTGTTGGCTGGGGGCAGGGTAGTGAAAAATAAACCATCACTTTTTTTTTTTCTTTTTAAAGAAGAGCTTCTTTTTTGTCTCTCCTCCCATAGCCCTCTAGTATTTGTAGATTTTAAAAACGCAGGCAAAACTGCTCCTCCATCCTTTAGCTCCTTTGCCGCGGACTGACAAGGAATGACTCAAGACCCCGGGGTTGGGAGAACAGAGGAAGAGATCCTTTATTTGAAGGGAGCTCCCTCCTTATGTAGGGGGAGCAGGGAAGGTTCTTGAACAAGGGGTAGGTACGTGACAAATAAGGGACGAGTAGGCAGGGTTAGAACAAATACGGAACTAGGGAAGGTGTGAACATAGCCTTTTAGAGACAGTATGGGACGGAGGAATCCAAATGAGGGAATGACTGCAATGCAGCAAACTAGGACCAATCAGAAATTGGGAATAAATTTAAGGTCAAACTGAGGGGAAAATTTTTATAAACCAGGGTACATATAATATCAAAAGGATGCGTTAACAAAGGGTTAAACATTGATGAAACTGTCAGGTCCGTAATCACTGTAGTTTTGGTGTGGTGTTTTACACGAAGGTTTGGCCACGATCTCTTACTGCTGCAAAGTCCCTATTCCATTTCTCAAATAGTTCTTCTTGACTAGAATCATCTCCTTCAGTCCTTTTTCTCAAAAAAAAAAACCGAAAAACCCACACAAAACAACAACAACAACAAAAAAACACACACCAAAAAAAAAACCAAAAAACCCAACCCAACCCAACCCAACCAACCAACCAACCAACAAACAAACAGAAAAAGCAAACAAAAAAAACCTGTTCTTTACAGTGGCTGTTACAGTTATAGGAATTTTCTTGAAAAACTCTGTCTATCTAACTTAGGTGAAGAGAACAAAATTCAGACTGTGAATTCAAACTTTGGGGGGGGGTGGTTTGGGGATCCTGAAAAAGACTTATGAAAACTAACCCAGACCATAACTGTACTAACTGTATTAGATTCAGTGGGACAAGAGAGTGGATATGTATTCTCCCTCTCAGAATTTTACCTTCCCTAAATGATAACTCCAATATCTTCTTTTTTTTTTTTTCTCTTTTTTTTTAAATAAACATTTCCTTCACCATTGACCCTCCTTAAATGCGGAGGAAAACTTCAGGAGATATATACTAAATAGCAAAAATAATTACCTTAATTTATTTTAATCTTTCTTTTTTTAATACAGGAGGTTGGCAGTGCAGCTCTCCATCCACACCCCAGCCACCCCTCATCTACTTCTTTACTCCTACTGCATGAAATTAAGTTTCCCAGGTGACTACTGGGGCATAATTTTTCAGCAACACTAAAGCTCTCAGACCTCAGCCATCCAGATGTTGGTCTGAGAGTGAGGGTAGGACATGAAAAGGTTAGTCTAAATGCTGAAAGAAAGACCCTTTGTGGTGTTTGACATGAACATCATTATTATTCAGCATAACTACCCTGCTGGTTCAGCAATTCACATATCCATGGGAAATAAGACATTTTGCTGTAACATGCTTCATTGCATCTGCTTGCACCTAACCTACTGGCTAAAAGAAATAAAACCACTGGATTGAACATAATATACAGTTTTCCCCTTAGGAAATTCAGAGCCTATGGTTCTGTAGATTTTCCCTTTATTATTTCCTTGACATCATAAGCATCCATTTAATGTGGATGGGACAGAACTATTTTACTAGCCTTTGACAACAGGCAGATTGCCTAGGCTGTCTTGGCTACGCCAAGGAAAAGAGGGGAGTAGCTGGAATTCTGTATTTCACTAGTGGTCCCAGCTGGGAAACAAATACCTGTAGGCTGCCCAAGCCAGCTAAGTTAGTAGAGTCCCATTGCTGCTGGAAATGTACCCCAGAGCTCAGAAACACCAACTGACCCAGTACTGGACAGAGCATGAAAGTTAGCACATATATGCTGGTCTTTCTCTGATGCTTCTCTGACCCAACTACTCTTCACAGAAACAATCTTAGATACTTTACAAAACAAGTCACCAAATGGTGACATTCATGAACAGGCTTTTGTTTCTTTTATTTTTTCTTTTTCTTCCTTTATGGAAGAGTGGGTTTTTTTGTTTGTTTCTTTGTTTATTTTGTGTGTGTGTGTGTGTGTTTGGGGGTTTTTGTGTCTTTTTTCCCCTCCTATTTCTATTGCATTCAAGTGGTAGAACCTTTTCAGTGGTCATATATACTATCAAATATTGCAGAGAAAAATTAATTTTAGAAGTGCTAAATATGACAGCAAAGCTAAGCATTTGATTTCATTATATTTTATATTCTACTACAAGATTAAATGTGCTACTGTGGATCTCAAGGTACCATTTTTTGGGGGAAAATACTTTCTTAAAAAAACAATTATTTTCCATAGAAAGGATGTAAAGTTTATTGTTGCAATAAAAGAAAGGGGATCCTGAATTATATTCAACACACACTTATGTAAGAGATAGAAGAGCTTTGATTTCAACAGTCAAGCCTTTGCTAAAAATTGCAGCCCAACTTGCAAAGTTGGGTTTAACTTAAATTTGCACCTCTTGACTAGGAAAGTGCATCTGCAAAACAGAGCAACAGTACTTCCATCTGTGTGAACAAGCACACCCCAGCCCAGCTTTCTGCCTTAGACAGCAATTTGGGCACTGCCCAAAGCAACAGAAAAACTGGGACTGCTCAGGCAGTGCTGGGCCATAGTGACCCCCACCACCCTTATGCAGCAGTTCTCTCCCTTCCCCATTAGGAACTTCATTTTAACATCTGCCATAAAGCATGATGTTGGTGTAAGTACTGTAAAGTCTCACTGCTTTGTACATTGCCAAATTGTAAACTTGCTTATTTATACTGGCAGTCCCATAAGGAACACAGTATTCATAAATGTAAGCAAGCTTATATGTTATATATATTTTTACTGCAACCTTGGTTTGGGTTTTTAAGGAGAATCAGTGAAAGTGATAATCAGAGATTCAAGAGCTGACACAGGTTCTGGTGTCTTGTTAGGTGTAAAAATTAGGAAGACACAAGAAAATATAGTCATTTTTAAAACATGTTGCATCCTGCTCTTTTATGAGAACCTGGTTTCACACCACTGTTATGACAGAACATAGAGAGATATGATGGCCTGTGTTGAAGAGAGTCACCCTTTCAATATTCTCTGATACTCCTTCTGGCTGATTCCAAGATCATCACGATCCATTAGAAGATGACACTGAGCACGTAGTATATATCAAGAGAGGCTAGAAAACAGACTTTATGCAATCAGACTTAAATCGAACTGAGACTGTAGGGTATTTGGTTTAAATAATCTTGCGTTTTATTTTATAAGTTATAAAAAGCAATTATTAGGACACACAATTTAGAACTTTAAGTTTTCTGCTGTATTTTATACTTACAAAATAATGATCTATGGCAGTCATTAATAAGAGTAAGGAAGCTATTTCTTAGTCAGTATGCATGACAGAGTGCTGCAATAGTTCTTTTTATGCTATATAAACAATTTTCCCCATTAAGTATCCCCATTAAGATTTTCTCTACCTATTGTTCATCTGCTGATAAACATTTTACAAAAGTTTGCTTTGTGTTCAGAATTTGACAGTCCAAACAGCCGCTCTAACAAATGAAAGAGCGTGGATCACGACCGAACAGAAATCTCAGCAGCGATGTTAGTATTTTGGTTTGTTTGGAAAACTTTCTTCTGCTTCCGTTTCTTTCATTTTGTGTTCCATCAGAAAAGTCCTCTGCAGAAGAGTTGTTTTTTCGTTCCAGCCACTGTCAAATCTTTACTTCTTGGAATACATATTCAGAAGTATATATAAAATGTAAACTGCATAAAAAAATATGTTACTTGCATATTTTCTCTCTTTAGACACGTGTGACACAATATCTTTATATATTTTTTTGCCATGTTTCATACCACATATCATCCATGTTCACTTAGTACTAAGAAAAAGTATCAGATTCAGCATTTATATTCCAAAGTTAAGATAAAATAAATGTCAGTCATGTTTTAGAGGTTATTTACTTAGAAATTTGTCTCAAGAGGTAAAAAGGGATTAATAAAAATAATGATAAAGTGAGTAAAGGTATAAGACATATCTGAATGTAAATACCAAATATATAAAACATGATTCTGGATAGCTACATATAAAAACTGGTAATTGCTTTAATTGTTTTCTCGTACATTAGCTCGTATAGACTGACCCTTAAGAACCTATTGTTTGGTTAATTAAAGCTTCATTTTCCCAGATAAGATCATCTCATGTACTTCTTTGGTTAACAAGACATATGCTTTCTTAGAATTGTCTAAAAAATAAAGAGGATCAGTAATTGTAGATGGATTGAAACCTTCATCCACAAGGCGAAATTTTTGCTGTTTGAATGTTCCAGTCATTTCCATTTTTTCCTGTAGAAGTGAAAAAGATATATTATTCAAAAGGGAAGCTGCTTCTCTTTTGCTCACTTTCACATGTGTTTTACAAAATCCTACTTGATATAAGGTCAGTACTGTTTATTCTCATTGCGCTAGAAATCTAGAACTTGTGTGCTGCTGCAGACCAACACCAGGAATTGTGGAGGACAAAAGCTAGAGCTCATTTCTTTCTGCATCCTTATGCAGTGTCTCATTAATGTCAAATGGGGTGTAGCCCCAGCCTGCCCGTGACAATCAATTTCCTTCACTGTGCACACTATAAAATGTGCTAAACTACACATCATAAAGCACGTGTGAGTAAAAACCATCACTATCAAGAGCTCTTTAATGATAAAACTCTCTATATCATTTACTGTCACCTTAAAAGAGGGGTTGAAAGAGTCACATACTAAATTAGCCATACTTATGTTCAGCAAGTCCAAAGGAAGACAGACCTTGACCATATATTTTATATTTTCAGACCGCTCCAGTGCCACGGTGTACCTTGGAAGGTGTACCTTGGGAGCCATCTGTAGTGAGACTCTCTTCTCTGTTCTCCCTAGCCAGCTTTATGACCTCTCTCCATCATCTTCTCTTCTGTCTTTATATTTATATGCATACATATATACATATATATATATATACATGTATATATAAATATATATGCAAGTAATGTCTGAAAATTAAGTATGATGTCCAACAAAAATGTCGAAGAGCAACTGTATCTACTCCAGGTATACCTCCAGACTGTATTTACATGCTCTAAGAAACATCCTGACACCCTCTAAAGTATGATGTATGTCAGATCAAGCTTAATACATTTTTAATTTCTTCCCTTGAAGTTCCACCCACTACCTTTTTTCTTGGTTAATAACAGCTTTACCAACAGCAATTCATCTGTAATGTAGGCATTTAAATTTTAGTTGAGATTTCAGATACTTGATATCAGTGCTACATCCAAGATTCAGATTCCTTCCGTCCAGCATAAAGGCTTTTTTGTGCATCTGTACAGGAGTAAATCTAGACTAGGTTCTCATAATTTCATAAACTGACTGCTGCAACATTCTCAAGTCTAATCTTGCTCATTCATATCAGAATGCTGCTGCAAAAGATATCTTCCTGGACTTACAAGATAGATAGAAATACTTATATTTCAATTTCAAGATCTTTCACAGTCTTCTCCTTTCCCCTCTTTATTCTGAATCAGCATTCAATCTCTGGTTGGCCTAGGGAACCAACTTTCATAACTTATCTTCCCTCTTTAAATGATGATTATTTTCTTTCATCTGCTCCTCAGATTTAGGAGGCTCCTTCATAAGCATCTTCAGAAACGTTTTTCTTTTTATCATGATGTTTTCAAAAACACTGACCAGAACTGAAGATGTTCATCAGACTTCAACTATTGAGGTTATCAGTATTGTATGTTTTCTATGCCCTCCATTTTTTCATAGTCCTAGGTAATCCACTGTATTATATTTATGTTTTTAACTCTTTGGGGGAGGGACTGTTTTTCTCCCCAGACTTGACAGTTACTAGAGGGAAGTAGCACACAAATAAGGATGACTGATGATTACCGTGGTGACAACAATAGTGTACATTTTTAATTCACCTTTTCAATTCACCTAGTATCTTTTCAAATGCTTTAACATTTGTCATTAGATTACAAAGAAAATAGCATTTGTTTTATTGTGCATGATTGATGTCTCCTGCTTTAGCTGTTCTTCTTTATTCTCTCATTTGTATTGAATAAAATGGATTTTAGATTATTTTCTCCTGATGCAATTGTTCACATTTTTTAATCTGAATCTCTTTGTTTTACAATGCTCATGATCCTAATCTCCATAAATCCTTTTGTATGGTCTCTGTCCTTCCTCATGTGTACAATTTCTCCTGTTTAAACGTAATCTGCAAATTTATTGACTTTTTGTGTAATCTCTTTTCCAGAACTCCATTAATGAAGACAGAGAATAGGACTGGGTCTAAAACTGGGTCAAGTGATACATGAACAAGCATTTTCTGTTATTCACTCAGCCATCTCTGTGTTTAAATGACGTAGATGTTTGTATGCACAATGCATCTTACCTGGACTCTTAAGAAAAGAGGACACGCATAACTCGGTAGATAAGTCACTACTTGCTTATACATTTGCTCCAAGTCTAAAGATGAATTGTGCTTTAAAATAAGAGAGGCCATTCCTGCTTTTCCTTCATGATCTAGGGAAAAAGAAGTGAGATGAGAATTTTGAAACATGAATGAAGTTGACATTTTAGGGATGAACCTTAAAAAAAATACTGTAGTGCATTAACAAACAGTCATGTATCACTTCTGAGTTTCAATAAAGATGCAAGATTGCATTCATATTTTATGTAGTATTACACATATTTGGAGATCATTCAGGTGATCAATTAAGCAATAATGCTGTAAATGAGTGTAGTGGGTAAGGGTAAATGGAGTCCCATACTTGATATTAATCAATAAAGGGGGATAAACGTCAACACCATTCCTCTCTCAGAAACAAAAGTGATAGGCCTCTTTCCTGGATTAGTCAACTATTTCTTTGCTTCAGTTTTAGTCTCTCTTGCCAGTATCATTTCTCAAAACTGTGGATCTGAATATATTTAACAGAGAAAGAGAGATTAAAAGTTCTTGCCTGTTTATCTGGAAAGAGAGAGAACTCTGTGTCTTTGGGAAGGAAAAATATAAAAGAAATTAACTTCACCAGTCAAAAATAACTGCACACTTTAACCGTCAGATAGTAGTAACAGCAGAGTTGTTCTGACTTATCTTTGTTTTGGTTTGGTTTGGTTTTTTGCTAATACTACAAAATCTGTAATGAACTTGATTTATTTTTTAAGTGAACTTAATAAGTCTTAAACTTAGGTTATGCAGCTATCACAAATTCATGTATGATAGCTTTTCAAAAATACACATAACTGCATGTAAAAAAAAATGCATGATTCTCTGGCTCATTCACAATCTGGTGGTATTTCATTATCTGCATTTACATTTTAACTAGGTGTTAAACAGATGACTCAATCAGAAGTGATTCATAGGTTTAAAATATGAAATCAAAACAGTTATGAGCATTAACAACTAACCTAGGGGAAGAAACACATGCAACTACAGCTTTTACCTGGCACAGACACACCATACACATTCGCTTCTTGTATGAAGTCCAGCATTACAATGACATCAGAAACTTCTGTAGTTGCAACATTCTCCCCTTTCCATCTAAAATGTGCAAAAAATAATCCCATGAAAACATATGGACACCTCCTCCTTAAAAAGCATTAACTTTAGTAGAAGCTCCATTCTTTTCATACTAACACCACCTTAGATTTTTCACACTTGTCGCATTGGTACATTGATCTGATCACCAGATCATGTAGCAATTCAAATGTTACTGGGTATTAGAATCACTATAATGGATATTGAAAGCTTAAAACAATTGTTTCCAAAATTTTTACATCAATTTAAATGTGTCATCTCTGGTATTTGATACATTTTTCTCCACATCAGTATCCAACTTGCTTGGTCTCAATAAAACTGTCATTAGTTACATGCTTATGGAAAGGAGAGTCCAAAGAGCTGGAATTCCTACAAAACATTCTAAAAATGAGCTATTCAACTACAGAGGAACACTTGTGACAAAATTAAGCCCCTATCATCCACTTCAGGATCATTATAAACTGCATCACAACATAATAAACTGAACACTTCTGGTCAAAACCAAATATAACAGTATTATTCTATTCTGCATATTCTTAATGAAATGTGAAAAGAAACAATAATTATACCTGAAGGTATCTCCAATCCTGTCCCAAAAGTATAGAAAATTGTCATGATCTTGAACCATTAGATCTCCAGTATTAAAATAAAGATCTCCCTTCTTAAATACATCACAGATTAATTTCTTTTCTGTGTCTCTCTTATTGCCAGCGTAACCAAAGAAGGGGTTCTTCGCATTGACTTTGGAAATGAGAAGACCAGCCTCACCTACATGGAGAAGTTAAAAGAATATAAACCTAAGATATCACTGGATATTTCCTGTATTTGACATTAATATTATTTAAAATATTGTCCACTGAAATCCTGAGTCATTTTGTACTTCTTCCTAATGACTCATCAGTTTCCTCCCAGAACTGTTAACTCTCAATTGTAAGCTCACTAGTAGGTTTACTGACCTCCCAAAGTGCACAATTCAAGTTAATATTATGTCTCACTCCCCCCATCTTATTGAGGTTCCAGTGATGAGTCTCAGCTTCATCAGCTTCCTACTGAAAAACTAGTATTAATAAAAAGTAGGTGCTCAACCCAGGTATTAAGTCCTTATTTAGTGTCCTTTCAGAAGTTCTGAGAACACTTCTTAAGAATATTCATTCAAGTGATATAGCATCATCATTTTACTTTTTGGAGTAAAACCTGAAAGTTTTAATATATTTTTTTTTCCCTCTCCTCTAAGGAGAGACAGGGAAAGGAATATCCTGTTAGGCATGTAGTGTATCAAGGTGTTAGTTTGCTGAAAGTGGAATAATTGTATGAAACAACCTTTTGGGAGAAAGTTGTGAAGACTAAAGCTTGAGGGTTACATTACTTTGTATCAGAGACAAGAATTATAAACATGAACATATATAAAAATGCTTCTGAAAATACACATAATTTTAAAGACTTCCTCCTCATAAAATACCTGTGCCTTTTTTCCATAAATTTGTTGTGTTTAAAGTGGAAGTGTTTTGTTAGTGTCACTGTTTTGGCAGTGTCACTGCAGCCATGGTGCTCTGAAGATAAAGGGCATGGGTAAGACAAAGACTATAGACAGAGAAAATAATTTTTATTAGTCTGAGTGGTATAGTTGAAAAAAAATTAGACCAGGTATCTAATTAGAGCATGTGTTCCCTTCACAGGCCAGTCTGACATCCCTATAAAAATTCATGTTTCAGGGACTTACTTTCTTCAAAGTGCCCACTTCTGTTTAACAGCTGTTAGAGAATCTCTTAACTCCTTTGAAAAATCTGCTTTAACTCCCTGTTAAAACTGTTTGCCTGACCTTTAATATGACTTCTTCTTGCTTCAGTTTCAGCTGTTACCTTCCTACAGTTCAAGAGATGCTTCAGTATCTAACAAACACTTTGAAAAAGGGTGTGATCGTGACATACCAGATATTTGATAAGCATTTTCCAGACATCTGTAATCAAATAATTTTGTTGTTATTCTGTTGTTTGGTTTTGTTTTGTTTTCTTTTAAATTATTAAGCTGAATCACATCACTTAGTCAGAAACACTTAATCTCTCATCAAAAAGCATTTGCTCTAATCCACTAGTGTTACCTGTAGATCTCTCAGGCAACCATCTCCCTGTGCTAAACTCCTTTAAAAACACAGATGTCACTATCTATGCGTTCAAAGACAATATCGTATCATCACTTTTGAACATCGCTCTTCTGTGAATGCATCCAAAAACCTCCTGGGTTCTTCTAGTACCAGCACTGCTATGTTTAATCAAGTTTTGTCTTAGATAAAAAATCATAATGCTTTTTTTTTCAGAGCAAAGAGTAATAGCTGTTGTTGGCATATTGCATTAACACAATAGCAAGACTCCTTAAAAAATTATCTGGAGTATTTGCATTAAAACCAATAGGCCATAATACCCTATTAATATAAATACTTACCTTTCTTAACTTTTTCACACCAACCATGCTTATTTCTAATTGGTTCGTCTTTTTGGAAATCATACTTGATTAAATCAAATGGGAGAAAAAGCTAAAAAAAGGGAAAAAGTCATCAGTTATTCATCTACACAGTGACATCTGGTGGCAGCAAATATAAGCTAGGAAGCCTGTACTCCAGTCTTCCTCATCTAAAAGGAGAATGAATGCAGTTTCATTTAAAACTAAAAATACTCTGTATGTGAACTTATGCCATTTCCTGGAGGCAAGCAAAATCAAAACACTTTTATAAATGAAGACAAGAACTGTCCTTTTGTTAATTTTCTTACAAATAAGTTATGGGATCCACATTATCAGTGGAAGAGCCTACATGAGTCAGGATAATAGAAGCATATCATAACTTTTAATAGTGGTGACTGATACAAAGTGTTCTTGGGATCCTCTGGCACTGAAAACAGCTGGCAAAGCAAAGGCCTAAATCTCCTCACAAAGCGGAACCTGCTTCCCACTGGGCTTTACTTTTGCTAACTAGCTTCAGTTCTTCCCTCATGCTTTCTCAGGCAGGTGTGTAGTGGTGGAAAGGAAGAACCAGCGTAAGGATGTGTACTCCTGTGGCTCCAAGGAAGCTGAAGGAGAGGACAAGATACTCTAATCAAAACTAGAAATTGCAATTTTTTTTTTTTCTCCATTATTGCCCCTCGCTTTGCTTCATTTTTTCTACTGTGATGAAAATCCAAACTGGATCTTCAAGAGACACTGACTGATACCATATGCCTGATACTGTTTGGACCACTCTGTTTGCAGTTATTATTCTAAGGAGATAGTTTTCCCAGTTTGGGATTCTGTTTTCCTTTCTCATAAAGCAATGTATCAGCAATATTTAACAACTAGTCAAACCAAAGATAAGTAATTATCTTCACCTGGAGAAATCTTGGCAACCAGGGAAACAATTTTATAAAACCTATGAATATATACATCTGCACTCTTCACAATAAAGAAATGCAATATAATTTAAGGACAGTTTTATGAAAGTGGCTGAAGTAAAGGGTAGGATGCTAAAACATAAACCTTTTTGCATTTCTGCCACTAATTTGGATGAAGAGTTGCATAATTGCTTTATCCTAGTTTGAAATGCTGCTGTAACTATAACAAATAATTTTGTTTTCAACGAATTCTGAATAAATAGCAACTTGCATCAAACATCAATCCCACAATTTCAGTCACATCTGGACAAAAGTGTTTCTCTGAGTCTTTTCAATCTGTTTTCCTTCTACCCTAAGCCTGAATCAAAAAGGTAGCTTGCAAAATGAAGTAATGATTCAGGAACAGGACACAATTTCAATAAAGTAAATGGTAATATTTTAATTAACCTCAGACTATAGGCATTTACCAAAGTCAAGAATCTGAGAGCCAGAAAGTTTGCCTCAATTAGAAAATAGTTGTATTATCCTTGAGGAACAGAATAAGAGTAATTTTTTTCTTATGATCTTTTCTTATGGATGCCTACATTTAAATGCTGCTCTTTTTCACTTTCTTTTTTTAACATTGATATTTATTACTTTAATACATTTTATACGACAGGCCAAATGCAATGAATAATATAAATAATAAAAATGAAATTGTATAAAGTAGTTATTCTGTTTTTGTGTTTTATTAGAATAGCTTAAAATAATGCATCATACAGAATAGTATGTTGACAAGTTACAGCAATTGAGCTCTGAAGAAACAAAGAATTAATTTGTTATAAACACTTAGAAACTGTAGTTTAGTAACTAAGATCATCTGAAAACTGTTGAGACTTTTACTATGTATGACTATGCTATGTTGATGTATACATCTTTTAGTGCCTGCAACTTCAGAGTATTAACCAGGCCTATTCCAGTTAGGTTTTCAAAATCATAGTCGTGCAAATACATAATTAAAAGAAAATACCATGTATTGTATTAGATATGCAAAATGAGATCATATAGACTCTGTGCAAACAACTGTGCCTGTGCAAAGGCCCTTTCCAAGCTTAATCATTCTATGACTCTAAGCAGCTTGCTTTTCATTTTAAATATTAGAAAATGAAAGCTCCACTGCAAAGTATTAAGTCTGGACACAGACCTACATTTGGTTCACCTCATTATTTAAAATGAGGGAAGAGGACCTGAGCTGTTGAAGCATTACCATATTATTTTCACAGAGTACTGCATGCAATATTCATCATTTTAATCTACATTTTACTCCCTGAAGCGCCACATAAATGTAGCAAACAAAAAGCATAATTCAGCTAGCTGAAATTTAAAATGAGTAAATCTTCAACATTATTGTCTATTACTATTCTGCTTGGATGTTATCTAATAACAGCTTTCTCCCCTCCTTTTTTTTTTTTTTCTTTAATTGACTGGAAATATGTGAGTTTAAATAATGTTTTGAAAATAGTTTTGAAATTCCTAAAGCTTCAATTTACAGTGAATGCTAACAGAACCTTTATCAGAAAACAAAGTTCATAAGCTATTGCTTTTTATTCTTATTTGTTTTAAAGATTAAATATTTCTGAATTCTCTGGAGGAATATCTGTTTATAAAACAAAGCATTACATGTACTAGATATAGTTTCAAGCGCCTTTAAAAAATGAAATTTAAGACAAAAATTCCGGATCATAGTATCATTATATCTTAGAGATGTTTTTTAAAATATACTTGTAATGCCTTATATATGCTGTAAAGAGTAGATTCTTCTGTCCTCCACACAGTTTACTTTGTTAGCCAAAGTAAACAAAAGCAAGGAAAAACCCCTTTTAAGTTATGATTGATATTAACTGAATCACCACATATAGTATGTATTGTAACATCTTATAGTACCTTGGACTATTTTAGCTCAAAACTAGTCAAAAGAGCAGAAACAACATTAAATTTCATTGGCCAATGAACTCAGGAGCTTCTGGTGCTTCGATTTACACCTGCCAATATTCTTGAATCCAGTTTTCCAGGTTCTTAAAATTTGTTTAAAGCTAACATTGAAACTAAACAGCAAACATTTAAACCAAAAAGTATCTCTTCTATGATTGCATGAAAAAACTGCATAATACTAATTCTGCATTGCTGCATGAAAGACATTTTATATGTTGAAGTTATTTAAGATTTGTTATAGGATTTAAGTGTTTCTCAGCTCAAAGCTGATTTTGATCTACACAATTTTGAGTAAGAGATTTAGATTGCTGTGATAGTTTGAATACGCTTAAGGTAATGAAAAATTACATTTACAAATGAAGTTTGTACTACTTTTTTTTTTCCACATGCTGATATTCAGGTGTACTTGCTGTGGGTTATTTTTAGCCTTTCATGTAAGCTTCCTCAGATCTTGTTAATCCCACACTCCCTTGTTGTCTGCCATCACTCAGAATTTATTTCAGTATAAGAAAGAGATACATATATTTGATGCACATGACCGAGGCTCTTAGAGATTTTTCCCCATATCACATTTATAAAATTACACACATAATGTATGTCATAGGCAACAAAATTGATTAATATTAACTAAATATGCCAGATGTAAAGATTAAACAGTAATTTATTATATTGTGATGTTAGTCTGTGCACTTCTTTGCAAAACATTTCAAGTTTTACCAGATAGAAAGCTATTCAGAGGCTTCTACTTTTCACTGACTCTGTATGAACTTTTTATTATATAAACATTATTTATTATTATTCATATACCACAGGGAGACTTTCAAGTACATGAACCAATCCCTCTTATATAAAGAACATAGTGTGAAAATAAACAAGTGCAAACAAGAGCACTGCTTCTAGTTAACATCTTAAACACAGTGACTTCTTGGATGTCTGGCAACTGCTATAACATTCATCTGTTTCTTCCTGTTAACTTATGCTTCTCAATTCTTTTATGAAAATAAAAGTGTTCTGAAGAACTTATATTTTATCACAATTATTTGTCCCCAACCTTTGGCAGTAAAAGAAAGAGAACAGCTACACTTCAGAATGCATTGTTTAATAATCTGCAACACATGAAATGTATTTTAAAAAAAACACAAATGCATCGAATAAATAAAAACTAACTTATCTATAGCATTAAAATATATATTTAGTTTGTGTCATGGGAAAAGCCAACATACTACTTGATTAAAACCACAAAAAATTAAATATATAGGTAGTTTCAGGTCTAATCCTTTATCTGCTGTAACCTTTACATGGTATTTCCAAAAGGTTAAGGACTTATGACAAAACTCTGCCAAAAGTTCTGCAATACCAAAAACAAGTTTACTCAGGTTTGGAACGTAAAAAACTTCATAAGATTGTAAGGCATGTGGTTTAGAAAACTCTGAAACAAAAATTAACATCAACTCTAAGGTTCCTGGTTCACCTACTACTCCCTAAATTCCAGATTCCTGATTTCCCTCAGTGGATCTGTACCCTTCTAGAGATATCAACCAGCATCAGGTGGCCACCATGCATGCTACAGAGCATTAGACACGTGGGACAGAGAGTCAGTGGAGCCACCTGATTGAATTCCTGAGCTCTCAACAGTTTCTGAAAAATACACTCACTCTTGTGGTGCTTTTCTGAGTGTTTCCGTGTTCCTCCCTGCAGTCTGAGTTCCCAGAGCAGAAGTGAAGAATTCCTCTGGCCCCAGCTTGTAAAGCAGCCAGCGGTGATTGTCATGTGGTGATGCTGCAGTGAGGTTGTGGACTCTAGAACATATGCTGCCTAGCAAGCTATCTGCCTGTCATGAGAAGATGCCTCTGATGTGTTTACAAACAATGGTTCTACAACATTCTCTAAAAGCAATGTTGTCAGGACATTTTGCTGTCAGTTCTCCTCAGGAGCACAAATGTCACTTAATTCAGCAGGACTCGTATATATGGAAAGGTATCTCAGTCAATTTAAAATTCTAGGCAATGCATGTAGTACTGTTTATTTCAAGAAGAGTAAAAACTGGCATAAAACCCAACAAAACGTTAACTATGCAGTCTCCTTGCAAAAAGCCTTGCTAAATAATCTTTCATGTTATTACCTGAAGCTTGGGACACAATATTACTTAGGGACTACTCAAACCATTTAAAAGACTGTACTAATAGGACCAAAAAGAAAATGTCTGTGAACTTCAAGCTGAAATAATTTCTACATTTTTTCAGAAGAATGAAGGAAAAGTCACCATGAGTAACATAAATAATAAGTAATACTTCTCTCTGAGACATATGACTGCTGTTTTCAAGGCTAATGAAAACCAGAAGGGCTTTTTTTCCAGTTTTAGTAACCCAGAACACACCAAACACATATAGCAGATAGTAAATGAAGGGGCACAGCATTTTAAAATTTATAACCTTGGCAACTATTCTCTGTCACAATTACTCAATAATATATGTATTGTGTTATCTTAGACATTTCTGTATAATGATACAGAATAGATGTAATTTGAGTTACTTGTTTTTAATGGCACCCAGGTACAAAATATCTATTTAACTTATATCTGCATGCTACTGTGTTTTAATTACCACTGTTTTTTCCAATTATGACAAATATTTACATAGCAATATGCAATATAAATATTCTATCTGAAAACATCTTTAAATATAATCTGTAGAATGACAAGTCAGAATAGGACATTTGTATGCTTTTTTTACATGTGATGAGTTCTTAGAAACTGAAACAAATTAAACTTTCTCTTTTTATCTCTAATGTAGTAGAGATTTGAAACTATACTTGGAACTACTCAGAACTGTCAGAAGAGAGCCAAGGCCTTCTGGACCCTTGTGAACTCTAAGAAAAAAGTGTTACTCCTGAAAGTGTAACTGGGGTAGGTGCCCAGATTTAACAGAGAGCCGACTAAACTTGCAATCTTAAAAAAATTACCTTGGACTTACGACTGTAGTCCCATGCCCCAGCATCAAACTCAGAAACACAATTTTTCAGAGCTACTTTTAACTGAGCAAAATGTAAATAAAGAGTCACCTTATAAAAGAAATTGGTGCGTCCAACAGATCCGATTTTTCCAGTGTGGTTCATGAAACAAATGTTTCCTTCAGTAGCACCATAAAACTCACAGATCTTAACAGCACCAAATCTGTCTAGAAATTCCCTCCATACATCATTTCTTACTCCATTTCCAACTGCTAGTCGGACTTTGTGATCTTTTTCTCCTTCCTTCTGTAAAAAAAAAAAAAAAGAAAAGAAAAGAAATACAATTAAAATATAGTATACTGATAGCTGCATTTAATTTTTGCATGTATTGTGGGGAAAATGTACCTTCTTTAAAACACATCAAGTATAAGCAACAAAAATAAAACAACAACCAAGAAGTTAAGTAAAGCTGGCATAGCTGGCATACAGCTACAATGTAGCAAACTGCAATCAAAATCCTATTATCTCACTGAGCAAACAAATTATTTCCTGAATAATGGCTACAATGATTTATATAAATGCTTCCATATTTTCAGAGTTGTCTTGTCTCAGTCAATTGCTACCCAGAGGAATTAAAAAACTGGGAAGAACAGAGAAAGGCGGGAATTATTTCTGTCATGGGATTCAAGTCAGAAGAGATGAATAGTTACTTTCTTCTGTCTTCAGACTGATTATGAGAAACAATCAGATTTCACACACTTGTAATATCTGTTCCTTCCCACACACTGTGTATGAGTCATCTTCTGTATTTTTTTCAATAGTAAGACTTGCAAGATTTTGTTCAATGTTACTGGGAATACATTATTTCTTACTGATCTTGAGACTTTTTGTCACCACCCGTGTTTACCACAACAAACATATCAGTATCTACCCAGTTCAGTAAGATGCTCTAATTTAATTCATACATTCCCAAACGTTCAGATTGCATGGACTACCATGAAATACCAGAAGGTAAAACATCTAAACTGTTTGGGGGTTCACATGTATATATATCTCACAGAAAAGAGTCACTATTTTCTAGTCTTCTATTTCTAGTTGCCCCCTGCCCCCAGCTCGAATCCAGTATGAATTAGTTATGTCTGTATAGTAAAAATCCATTTTAGCATCTTTAATCTCATGTAGAAGCACAGCTTATTATTTCTGTGAACAGATCTGGTCAGCTGAGTGAAACAGGAATCTTTTCAGTATTTTGGCTCTTAAAAGCAGTAAGGCTTCTTCTGAGCACATATACAATCCTCAGAGGATTATGTCTTGGACAAATCAAATTTTTCATGAGAATGTGAATTTTGACTTCTGTAACAAAAACTGCAAGCTCAAAGACCAACAGCAAAAATCACAAAGACCAACTAAGTTTTTTTCATAGTAACTCATAGAAAGATAAACAATTTCTTTATTGAACTTCAGAAACTTCCTTCTGCAAATTAAGTCCTCTTGCTGGAATTCAGCAAAGAATGCACCTATTTCACTAGGTGCAGATAGCTGTAGACACATTACAATCTGAGACATTATCCTGCAATTTTACCTCAAAACTACATCACTCACCAGCCTCCCTCGGTCACTAACCATTCTGTTTTTACAATAACTCATTTCTTCCTTTTTCCCTTCTCGTCTTCTATCTCATTTAGATGTGAAAGTAATTTCTAAACACAGAAGCACAGACTTCACTGACTTCCTGCTAAATCATTATTAACAAGTGCTACATTACATAGCAGAATGAATCTGACATGAACATAGCCTGGAACAAAGTGGTTTGTTTGGTTTTTTTTTATCTTCAGATACGATAACACAATGCAACAGTGTAGTTTTTCATATGCTTGAAATAATGTTTGTTATATTACACATTCAGTCATTACACTGTTACTGAACAAAAAAAGTATTCCTATTTTTTAACAGAAAGTGTTTCAGTGTTACTTTCAACTTAATGAGGAAAGCTTTTAACTCTTTTTTTTTTTCCCCAAAAAATATTGTCCACCATTTTTAGGATATTCCATCAGGTCAACCTCAAACTTTGAATTTTCCTTACAGTTTCAGTGCTAAACCGAAATGAACATGTCTGTAGCTGAACTGCAGCTATCCCTTGTGGATGCCACTGTGTTATTCAAAAGTACTGCCTCTGCTAAGATACAAAAAATAGCTCAAGAGATACTTTCAAGGAAATCCTTTGTTCCACAATGAACAGAAGAGACAAACGTGCTTATACATACACACAGTAACTGAGTGAGACTTTTACCAGGCTAGGAACATTCAAAACCTCTAGAGATGAGGCTAATAAAAAGGTGATTTTTCCTCTATTATTTATACTTTAAGAAAAATAAAAGACAGCTGTTTGCTGCAAAACAAACTAGGACGAACTAGAAATTTGTTTTTCTCCCCAGAGGAACAAATACCTCATTATTTATAAGTGCAGTAATTTCAATTCTTCATGTTACTTTGGTTTATATTAATACAACACAAAGTTGTTTCTTCAGTGGAAAATATGCAGAGTAGACCTGACGGGTCAGCATCCTGCTTTGCTTGCAATGTTGACACCCACCACCAACACCAACAATAAAACGTAGGACCACCATCTCACTTTAGACAGGGACACTCATTCCTTTTGCGAAAATACAAAGAAGGTATATGATGTCACTGAGAACTTGATCACAGAAGGCAAGTTTTCCTAAAAGGGAGGGCAGTAATTTTGCTTTTTCACAACTACAGTTAAGTTTTCTGTTAAGATTGCATTGCTGCAACTGCCCTCTTTGTGACTTAGTCAGCTTCACACAGTTGTACCTATCTGCTGACGTGAGACTCCCTGAAGAGTACTTCAGGGATTTCTGCAGAAGACATTAAAACTGCCATTCATTTATCAGTCTTTCAACTGTAAGAATGGAAATTATATGTAATTTAACCTCCCAGCAGTTATAATAAGTATGAAGAAAATTATTACGGTGAGGGAAACTTTTAAGCAGTGAGTTTTAACTCACATTAGTTTTACATGAAGGTAGATCAGTACAGCTATATTTTACCTATTTTTATCTAAAATTTTTTACAACTAATATATGACATTAATTCATTTCAGCTTTACATGTAACTAACTTTCAGTGGAAAGTGAACTGCAGTAAATAAAACAGTGTTAGCCATTTTAACATCTGTCATCTCTTTTTAACATCAAACGTCTTCACATGTATTATTGTCCAGATTACTGCCAGCGTCCAACTCTAGGGGAGGCATGTTGGTATCCACGGGCACTGTGGCTGAAAAATTAGGCAGTAAATAAAATGGCACAAGTAAGAATAAAGGAAGAAAAAGGGATGATAATTCCAACAAACAGTAGAAACATGGTTGAGTGGTGCACGCTTAGGCTGTCCTAATGGAAAAAGAAATAAAATAAATATGCAGGAACTTACGCTTTAAAACTATTTGCATGACTCGAGCAAATAGTCGTGCTTTGAATGTTATATTCAGATGGTATTTCATCACCTAGCTTCCTTTTGGTACAATTGATAGAATTAGGGGAGTAGGAGGAATTCCAAGGAGTCACCTAGTACACATTTCTTCTGGGAGACAAGCTCTGCTGTCCCTGTGCCGTTCTTGACACCTGAACGAGCTGTGGCATGTCAGCCAGATCCTCAGCAACAATTGGTCTGCACCAATTGTCTGCATGCATATTCTTAGCCTGCTGCAAAAGCACAGTACCAAGCACACTAAAAGCTGTGTTACCTCACAATGTCTCATTTACAAAGGACTCAGTGCCTTGCCCTGGTCAGCTATCACAAATAAGTTAAACAATGTGTGTCCTGTGATAGTTCAATCACAGTTTGTGTTTCTGAATGCAATTAATAGCTCTCCACAGATAATTAGGACAAGGATTTTAGAATAACAGAACATGGTAACATCTTTCCAAGGTTTTTAAATATGTCCATTTATTTATTTTCCTGCACTATGATTTTGTTTTCTTACAGAGTGATTCTGAAATAAAATGGGGGTTCAGTCTACATTCACTCATTTCTAACAGTAAAGGTGAAACATTTTCTCAATGCCTTTTTTGCATTGAAATCAATCCATTAATAAGCAAGAACTGTTCCTACAGTACACCTGGATTTCTCTTCCATTCATTCTGCTAATTTCTTTGAACTATGTGCCAAACATCTGCATACATCATAAATCATTTCTGACACACACTGTCTCCATTTTGCGCACTTGTTTCTTTTGTATATTAATTAATTGACAAGTCAGGATCTGCCTTATCACACTGAATACCACATACTTGGGATTTTTCATCTGCCAGTCTTTCTTCCTTAAGTGTTCTTTGTAAACTATTTGGACTACCTGTGTGATTAAGTTGTTGATAAATGACTTTTAGAGTGCTATCAACAGTGTACTAACTGGTGCAGGAAGGATTCAAGACTGCAGCTGTATAAAAATGTGCTTAGCAGTTGCTTTAAAATAATACAAGAAGACAGGTTCATTGTCCTACTTTTACTGTTTCTGCCAAAGGAAAAGCCAAATGGAGAGAAGCAAAGACAATTCAAGAAAAGGAGGCATGAAATGTCTGTACCATGGCCTTGATGAAACTGAAAGCAATATGAGGGCCTGAGAAATATCTGTTAAATATAAAATATGATAAGACTGATGACAGAGGATTTGCATTCATGTTTTTACAGAAATGGACGTAATAACATGTACACCAGTCCTCTATTGACACATCAGCCCTGAGAAAGGGCATTAGGTAGTTTATTAGACTATATGTGAGATTTCCTAGTGTTACAGATGTAATAAATTCTTCAAGATGCGTACCTACCTTCCTTTTTCAGTAATGCCTAATTATAAACTGCAACTAGATTTTTTGAGCAAAACATATACCCAAACTTAAAAATACAAATAAAAGAAAACAGGAAGTGTAGAGAAGAGATGCACCATAAGAAAGGAAGAGGAATTGTAGGAAAAGGACACATCCTTCTAGTTCTGAAGCTGGTTGCTTGCTATTTAGCACAGCTCACTCTCACCTCATTTTTATTAATCAATCTCCTGATAATCTAATGGGATTAGACTCTAAAAGAAGCTTTCTTCTTTTAGCTCTTCTCATAGAAAGGTTTTGTTTAGCTGTACCTCCATTTCCTCAGAAAATATCTACAAAAAAAAAGTCACCTTTGTCTGTCTTCCACCCATTAATAAGAAGTAGATTTTTGTACTTTTGGTTGTTGCCTCTGGAGCACACCAGTCAAAACAAATGATACAAAACTTTTCAAAGGTCAATTCAGAGAACTAAAGCATGCACAGATTATTTCTTGTGCGTCATATTGCACACAGTATTCTGTGAGCAATATGAGGCTTCCCTTTGTGAAAGCGTGATTGTCGTTTCCAGGCTTGATTATCAGGACATTTTTTGCATGACTCCACTAGTTTAACCCAAAAGATGAGTATCCAGGAAAAACTGAAAGGTGGAAGTACGGAAATTGGTCAAAGTTGTGTGATCTATGAGTCTTAAAGACTCAAAAAAGTCTTGAGCCACCATGCTACAACCTGTAGTTGACATTGCAGCTAGCCTTCAGAGGTGTTTTGGGTAGGAAAAACTAATGCTTCCTAAGGACGAAGAAACTCTACAAACATTACAGAAGACTTTTTCACAAAAAAACATCTGAAAACCTTTACCATTATTAGTGAGAAGAATGAGAAAACAGACGCAGGATCATCACGTGGATGGAGTCCAAGAGAAGTATGCCAGTACATTTAAGTATCACAAGGGAGTAGTCAAACTAGACAGGTTTATAATCTCTTTTTAAAATCGCTTTTAAAAAACAATGCTGTTGTTGTAGTTAAGGCAGCTGAAAGCACAGACAAAGTTCATTGTTTATATAAGATCAATTGATCAACTGAGGCAGTCTGGAAGTTAAGTACAAGTTTCCAAATCTCAGATCCATTTCTAAGCTTCAATTTGGGATGGGCTGAATATGCTCTTAATTTAAAAGTTCTGTTTTCTCTAACAGCATGTACAAACAGTGTTCAATTCTCATTTAAGGCACTGTTAATACTGTAACAACTTGGGTTAAGAATGATGTCTGCTTATGATATACACAAATGGTTGCTAATTTTTTTTTTTAAGGGACAGATTACTAGACGAATAAATAAATGGCAAAATTCCCCTCCAGTAAATTAAATTGTAATGACATGAAGAGATTATTAATGGAAGATACAGATGTGGTTGTCTGTAAATGTGTAACATTGCTGGTTGGGGTATTTGATAAAATATTTGTGCTGAAAACCTGCAAGGGGCTTGACAAATTTCCACTCTACATTTTAAGGGTATTGGAAAGAACAATTTCCGGTATTGAACATAAATTGAGCTAAACTGTAATGGGAAGTAAAATGTGATTTCAAGTCAAACCTCCATTGTAGAGAAGTGCCTGCTGACTAATTTTTCCTTGTCTATGTGACTATTAAATATCCATCCTTCAAAGAATCCTGTTTCTAGGTGAGAGACAGTGCTATCCAACATAAACCCCATTCTTATGCTCCTTCCCACAACACTCAAGTCAACTGCAGGGAAACAAACGTTCATTCTGTTTCCTTATCCCAGTGTCACTGCGTTCCTTGTAGTAATTCCTTCGGAATTACTATTGTTCTAACACAGAAGAGTTCCAACAAAATAAATCCTTAAGCATCTTTTCTAAAGTCACTTCAGAGAGCTTAATCCCATCCAAAGAACCCTTGGCCGAACTGTATCTGGTAGAGAGACTGGCTTCCTTCAGCTTATCAAAACTTAGTCTGAAAGCTGATATACATGGTGTTATGCAGTCGAGGTTACCCCAAGGGAATTTGAAAATGTTACCGATGACAAAGGATGATGCTGGCTCCGTTCCAAGTGGACATAAAGCAGGACAGATGCTGAGCAGGAAACTCTAAGAAATGATATAATTATTTGTGAAACAGACTTTGTGTACAAGGTGAAGTGTACTCTGGTTTTAAATAGAGAGTTTACCTAGTTCATGCAATACATCATAAATCATACAAATACTGTCATACTGTATGAGAACTTATGAAAGAAGAAGACAGGACATAACGATCAAAAAACCTGATTTCTACCCTCTTCCTGTAACACATTTCTGCGTCCAGGTCTTTTTTTACAGAAAAGAAGGAAAGAGATGCTGAATTACCATTTCTATCTTTCCAAAAGCTTTGGGATGTAATGCATTATTTAAATAGATCATTACATAAAATTTGAAATATATCTGCAAGTGCCTTTAGAAGATTTTGTTTACACTTTAAATGTTAAATTTTAAGTTAGTTGCAAGCCTCTAAGGAAAATATACCCACAGATTTGTAGAGAAGTATTTCTAAGGCTTTTGCTGGGGGAAGATATAGGGAGCTCTTCTATGCCATACTTCTGTAATTTTTTAAAACACTGTTATAGAGACTTTGAGCAATGTCATCCAGCAAGACCAAATTATTCAATTTCTGAATATTCTTTTTCACTGGAGTAGTCATGCTAGTATCTTAGAGCAGGACCCATTTTGTAGCTCCTTATGGCTATTAGCCATCAATGCTGGTTCTTGTACTTTCACTGTAACCAAAATATTGCAGAAGAAGAGTTTGGAAGAGGGCAGGCATGAGGATTACTCACTTAGGAGCCCAGCAAAATCTATAAATGTCACACAACACAATCTCTTTGTACTTGTACTTAAGGAAGAAAGACAACTTCCTTTTCTAACAAATGTTCTTTCCAAACATCAGATTGCTAAACCAAACTGCATGCAGAACAGCTTCAGAAAAATTCTACTCCAAGCGTGTTCAAGAGCTGTTACAGATGTGAGTGGGAGGCAGAATGATCAAACAAGACAAAACCAATAACACAGCTCAGCCAGGAGTCTATATGCTACCACACAGACTTGCCCAAAGCTAATTCAAAATCTATGAAATAAGAAGCCACAGTCTGGACTCCAGCTGTAAGAAATACACTATTTATTTCAAGTTTAGAGTTAAAAAACCAAATAAGGAACATTAGGCTAATTGCTATGGTTTTAATCTATGTTGATTAGAAGGGCTTTGTAGTGCTCTAACACTGAGAACACTGCCCACGTATTATTTTCACAGAACTTTAGAACTTGTCATATCTTTCTCATGCTGCTACCCTAAACAGTACTTCTACATTAATGAGACTTAGCAAATTATTTGACCTACTTGCAAACTAAGAATGGATTGCATAACATATTTTAAAACCTTCTACTTATTTGCATGGACATGTTTCTCCTCCAGTTTTAACATGACAAATACTTACTATTTTTCTTCAAGTACCTAGCTGTCAAACTGATTTATTTTTTAATTTTAATTTTTGTTGAGAAGGTTTAGCAAGCTAGCAAAACAAAAAAAACCAAACAAACAAAAAACCAAAACAAACAAACAAACAAAAAAACCACAAAACCCTGTAGCCTCACAGAAGAAGGGGTTTAGACATGCCAGCTCCTAGAAAGTATGCACATAAAATAACAAATAGAATAATTATATAGTTAATAGATAGTTAATGACTGTATAACCACAGTATGTAGTATATCAATAGTTAATGATGGTATAAATAACTTTACTGGAAAAACTTAAAACTGCTTTAACTTCATGGTGGCTTGGAGAGGATTTAAAAATTACATAGTTTGTTTCAGAAATGAAGTATATTAATCTAGCATTCTTGCTTTAAGATACTGAAGAGGATAAATAGGGGTGAAAAAAAAAAAAGCCATGCCTCTCATATATCTTGATTTTCCTTGTGGCCTTTAACCTGATTTTTTGCTATCCTGTAATTTTTCATTTATTTTACTATAAAGTTATAAAACCAAACAAATAAAAATAAAATAATTAAATAATAATGACAATAATAATAAAAAGCCGCCACCAAAAAAGCCCAAAACAAAACAAAACAACAGAGAGGGAAAGGTATTACTGTCCTGGTTTCCCATTGCAGCCAGTGGTGGTCACTGGGACATTAGCCATGCTCTCTTTAATTCAAGAACTTCCACTTTACTGAGGCATGAGTGGTTAGTGCAGCAGGGTCTGTGACCCACCCCTACATTGCTTAAACATTCTTCTGAAAAATTTCCAGAGGGAAAAAAAATACAACGACCTTTTCCATTCTTTGGTCAGCAACTTGAAATATTAATGCAAATTATTATTCTGCTGGAAAACAAGACTGATTTGCATTCTCTTATTTTAGAATACTGCTTTAGGAGGATGTTATTCTGGAAAACCGTAAAACGAGGACTTGGATTAGAAAATAATTTTTAGATTAAGTAATTTGATTTACTGGCACCTTTTCCTAAGAGATGAGTCACTTCAATAAAATTCATTAAAAAGGAAATAAACCACTGATTATTTTTCTGAAAAAACAGAATGAAATTAGGGTAGAGGCAAAGGGAGGCTGTTAAATGAGATAACAGCTGTATTGCATCTAACTTCTGTACATTTTCACAAATTGCTTTATGTTCTTCTAAACATTTGGTTAAATTAAGAGAGGACATGGTTCTTTTTGCTTAATGTTGTACAGGCATTTGGAGAGTATAATTTTTATTAAATATTCAAAATAAAATCTGTTTATAATAATAATGGGGTAAAGTAATTTATTAAAATGTTTAACTAGGTTGGATAATATAAGAGGTAACATTTAGGATTTATTACTGAAAAACAACAGGACAACCCCACAGCTCATAAACGGATGGAAGTTGCCAGCAAGAGGATTTTTAGTTTATACTGGATTATTAATGTTTTTTGCATACTCACTTTGACACATTTAGGATAGAAAGTCAGTTGGATTTGCTACGCAACAAGTTACGTTTATTCCATCTATATTATTCTATACATCTTGAGTTAATTCCAACAAATTGTAGGCATTTAGTTCAGCACAAACATCTCGGGCTCTCTCTGTCATCAACAAGTAGGTACATAAATATACCAGAAAGCAGTCAGATTAAAAGTTAATTCAGTTAACCTCAGTCAGCTAGTATGGTGTCGTGTCTGTAAACCATCACTAGCTGCCAAGGGAAAAGAAGTATTTCAGAGAGGAATGTCACTGTAACAAAACTGGATTTGTTGTCTAGAATAGCTTTCTCACTGGAACAAAAGGCAAACATTTTTGCATTGGAACCAAAAGCTGTTAACCTAGACCAAGCCCCTTCCAAATTTTAAAATATGGTTTAGGTGGTCTCAAAGCACGAACATTCCACAAGGCACTCCCACAGTGCTAAAACATGAGCTACAAAATGTGAGACCTCTGATACACTCAGGCACCAAGAAACAAAGTTTTAACAATTCAGAAAAGGCACTGAAGAGTAATCCTGGTTTTCTGAACTTACCTTGAGAAACTCTGTAAAATAATATTTTTTTCACCAAATGATACTGAATCAGTTTTTAATCTCAAAATCTTTTCTTTTGTAAATGCTTCTAGTACATCTTCACGATTCAAGCCTTTATTTTTATTAAGCCCCTACAGATCCCCAAGTTTTTGAAGAACATCACATAAAAAGAAGGGCAGAGGGACATTTCCAATACAGTTTTGTTCCCCTTCTAACATACCCACATGAAGAACAATAAATGTGGATATCACTTAGAGATGAATAGCCATCACTTTGAGTCCACTTACCACTGGTTGGTTGCAAAGGTAACGGCAAAGTTCTCCAATGTACTGGATGACAGTCACGTTGTACTTTTTGCAGTCACTCCAAAACTGACTGGCTGAAAACTTCTTCTTTAACACACAGGTGGCACCTTTATGGAAACAGCAGAAAAGGAAATCAAGCAATTTCTCTACGTGGCAGCTATGTTCACTGGTTCTACAAAACAGAACATTGGAGGAGCTAAGAACAGCCTTGTTTAGAGAACTAGGTGGTATTTAAGCTGTTCTATTTGAAACCTGGTAGACAAAGAAGGAAAACAGCCTCCTGTCTAAGACAGTAAAGCAACAGTTAAGAGCTTGAAAACAAGAAGACAGCTTCTCATTGTTGGTGTTGTAACATTATTCAAAAGAGTTTAACTGAAAATACCCAGAAAATTCAGTCTGATTAACAAATCATTTGGGTATCAATGAGACCTCATTTTTAAAGAAAGTATTCATCAGTGCAGATTCAGACCGAATTAATCCATATTACAATGGCCTTTCCCTTGCTCTGACTTGCCCTCGATGCGTAAGGAAACAAGAAATATTTGCCATGAAGTTCCAAAGAAATTTCTTATAAGACAGTCATGGAGGACATCTACATTGTCTCAGTACAGCATGTATTTTGTTGTCCATGGTAAAACAGTACACAAATTAAATGGAAAAAAACGTTCTATTCCATCTAATGATATATGAAAAAGCTGAATGTTTACTCAAAATCTATTTGTCAGGTTTTTTAAGTTCACAAAAATACATTTTAGCTCTATTCCATAGTAAAGTGTATAGTCTGTAAGGATACCAATGCACTCTACACACTGTCAAAATATTGCAAATGTCCTTAACTTCATTTTTACTAAAATATAAAAGAAAGTAAAAGCATTTATGACACAAATTACTCTAATTCTTCTCAATGAAGAGAGCTTCTTGTAGAAATCCTTTGTTACTACAACACTCTCCCTCTCCCCAAAATACAGCTATTCCCAAAAAAGACTATTCATTTAATTTCAGCAAAGCATCAGTTTTCCTTGTGGCAATGTACCTAAGTGGTTTTATACACTTTTATATTAATTAATTCAATATTAACTACACAGTTAAATTAAACAAGCTGTACCCAGTTCAATGCATCCACCAATGCCAAGAAGAGATGCTGCACTGTGATAAAGAGGCAGAGTAATATAAATTATGTCTTCTGCAGTAGCACCAAAAGCCCACAGTCCAGCAGCTCCTTTAAGAACCTGCATGTGACTGATGACTGCAGCCTTTGGAAGACCTGTAATAAAAACACAAAACAAGGCATAAAGTTTCTCTTAAAGAGAAGTCAGTTGTTGGGGTTTTATCCTGTGTTAAAGTTTCTAAAATCATAAAAGAATCAATTCTTTCTTCTGTAAGCAAGATGGACATAAATAGACAACTGCCTGTTTAATACAGTATTGCATGTTTGTTTTCTACACATAAAGATAAGCCAGTTCGTAACCCCATCTGTTTGATACTTGGTTGGATGTCAAGTCAATTCAAACAGGCAGAAACACAAAGAAACTCCATGGTTTGTCTGCTATCAAATTATATAGAGCCAACAAAGCAGCAAAACCCTTTACTCTCCATGTGGACTTCCTTTAACACAAAGAGGCATCACACCAGGTCTTGTTCAGGCAAGAGTCGTAGTGACTGTAAGGTAAATTGGAAAGATGTGGGATCTACGTGAAGCAGTGGGTGCTCATCTAAGAATCATGCATCCACATCTTCCCATTTATTTTAGAACTCTATGAAGACTATGTAGAATTAAAAAAAAAAAAAAAAAGAAAAAAAATAATAATCCAGTGAAAAGTCCAGTCCAGTTAGGTTCTTTTTGAAATTCTTCAGGTTCAGCCCAGCGTTGCTGTTCAGCAACATGCAGACTCACCTGCAAGGGCTTCTTGCAGGTTACTCACATTCACGACTTTCAGGCTGAATTTATATATGCAGGCTGATGATGAACAGTGAGAGCTGTTCAATATTTAAAAAAAATTTTATGGTTCGTAAAGTTTTCTCACCTATTCTAGCAAAGCTGTTGTTTAGTTACGTGGTACATAACAGAAATTCAGTGTAAATTAATGTGATGCATACAAGGATTCAAAAATATGTTAAATCCTACATAACTGAAATTTGAGACTTCACACAGATATTTTGAATGCAGTTATAAGAACAAAAACATCCTATCTGGATAATTCTGTATTATTTTTTAGCTAATTTTAACTCCTTACTTTTGACCGGCAAGCTCAACCATATTTATATGAGTGGTACTACAAACATAACCTCACCTTTTGACAATATTTATAACTTCCTAATTTTTTTTTTTTATTCTAGGCTGATGCTTCTATTTACTAATTTTTCCCAAGAACCTGGAGCAAATAAACTGAATTATCATTTGTATGAAGGAACCAAGCTATAAACCATGTATTCATTTAAAATCTTCCTGTTACCAAAACTGTTGTGTTCAGCTGAATGGGAACGTCTATCTGCTCAACAACTTCACTCTGCTTTTCATGTCAGTGATCAGGTGTTTTTAAGTCTTAGCTTCTTAGCTGCTGGAGCACTGTTAATAAATTCAGACATCTGTTTCTAAACTAAAAGGCTATAACTTAATCCTATTTTCTGTCTCTACTGTGACTTGGATAAGACATGTCTTAATGAAGAAAAAAGAAATGTTTATTTGCTGGTTTCAAGATTGTTTTTTTAAAGTTCTAGGTAAAATCTTATGTATTTTAGCTAGGCAGGGGTACGTGATCACAAAATAATATTTCTTATGATTGTAAACTGACAAAAAAAAGCAATGTTTTATAAACACCTTAGCTGTGAAGTAATAAGTAATAAGAGGTAAAGTTTCTCGTAGTATTTGCACAATGTGGCAGGAAAAAAAAAAAAGAGAAACCCATAAACCACTGAATAGAAAGAGTTACTGACCATAAACATGTTTGGTTTTTATAATAAAGCTTCTAGATGAGAAATATGGCATTCTGCTGTTAAAAGATTCCAGTTTCAGAAAAATCAAGTTTCTCAATGAAAGCTAGAAGGAAAACATAGACTTTTTTTCAGCAGACATGTACCTGTTGTTCCCGAAGTAAATATATATAAAACGGCTGACTTGAGGTTGTTGGCAGAGCATCGATTAACCGGAACGGGGTCTTCAGATGCAGCTTCTATTTTGTCTAAAAGGGTATGCACACTTGGAAAAGTGGAGTCTTTGGTCATTATCCAAACACTAACATCTTTGTGAAGGTTGGGAAGAATCTCTTCCAGCGTCCCAAGCAAATCTTAAAAATCAACATGAAATAGTGTTACTTACATCATGTCTTCACCACACTAGAGAAAAAAGTATTTTTCCTCTTAGAGTTTTGGTAATAGAAGGAGAAATTAAAGTAGCCTGCATGGATATTAATAGAAGAAATAAAATAATTATGAGCTAGAATGAAAATGCACTGAAAACGGGGTATAAAGTGCTAAAAATACTGTTGACCCCATGTAGTCTAATTGTCAACTAGCCCTCGAGGAAAAATTGTGAGCCTTGATCACTAACTCCTGCTTCCCACACGATATTAGATAACCTTTAGTCATTGCTAAGACCACAGTGAAGTGTGGTTGAGCTTCAGCTTCAAATAAACCATGAAGAAATGCATTAAAGATGCCAGCCAAATATATTCAGACTGGTAATTACAGTGCAGGTTTCCTTGGATGCCATCAGCAGCAATCTCCCATTAAGGTTTTTTTTTTTCTCAAAAGCAGAGAAATGACTAATTTAAAAACAAACACACACACAAAAACTAATTTACAAATTAGTTTACAAACACAATTTACTATATTATGCCTGAATTTCACAGAATAGAAATAAGATACAGGCCTGTGGCTTATTCAGACAGTGCTAAAGAGCCATGTGGCTATTTATGTAGAGCTTTGAGTGTTTTAAAAACCTAAATGAATTTGACTTTGGGTGCACCAGACAATTTTATTTTCTTACAATCACATGTTAATTTACTGAAAGCCATTCCTTCTATTGGTCTCTATCCATATGTAAATACACACTTATTTTTATAAAATAAAACCAACAGTCTAACTAAGATTTATTTTGTTGGCTTATCAGGAAAGAAACAAGAGAGATTCCCAGATTAAATAAAAAGAGAAAATATACAGAAAGACCAATCGTTAATACATCTGGTATTTATATTTTGAAGCATTTTTATAATGTCACTTTCTCAGAAGACTGCACAGTCTTTATAGTACTAATCTAGGAAACATGGCAAGAGTAGGAGTAATACTGCTCTCAGAAGAACTCATTAACACTTAACTGCCTTGATACATCTCAGTCTCTGTAATTAATCTTGCAGATATTCCTGTGGGTATAAATTTATGTTGTTATCTCAGTTTTTATAGACAAATAAACAAACAAAGCTGACATGCCTTACAATGAGGCACTGCCAGAGCTAGCGTTTGAAATCCTGATGTCAATTCCAAGTTCCTTTCACTAATATTAAATACAGATACCAAAAATGGAATACACCTATTTTACACCAGAATAACTGAGGATTTTTAATCTTTCAGAAAACTACTTTCCTAATGACAGACTGCTGTATATATTTCATTTAATAAGATAATAATCTGTATTACTATTACAGAGGTATAGCCTACTATCATTACCAACCTAAAGCCTACAGAGTACAAGTTTTAAATATTCTATGAACGTTGAATTGAACAAATAGATCTGATAGAGAGCAACGTAAAAATTTTCGTGTTCTAACTTCCTTGTACTGCAGAATGGTTTCAGGGAGGATTAACACAAATAATTTTAAAAGTCTAAAAGACAGACAATCTCCTGTTTGGATCGTTGGAGTACAGCCCCCTTCCATTATACACGGCAATGAAATGAAAAAATGTGAATAAAAACAACGCTAAGGACAATAGTATTAACAGCAGGAAACCTGATGTACTGAATGCCAAAGTTCATTGGCATATTGATTCTGTCTTGCTGTCTTATAATAGAATTGCAGTATATTTTTCAACCAATAAATAGGAAAATACAGTAGTACTATTTCTAAACAGCAGTGACAGACCAAGTGTGACAGAATAACTATATACTTATCACCTTCTAATACTGATTTCTTTCTTTCTATGTATGCATATACATCTCTTAAATATACTAAGGATAGTTTGAGTAGGTGCAAGTTGAGCTGACAACCTAGCAAAAGAAACATAGGTGTTAGAAGTGGCTGGACTTTCATTTCTGTTCTCAAAACCAGTAAAAGAATATCTGTCATTCTTCATTAGTGCACTGGCTCCAACTACAATACCGGCAAAGGTGTTAAGGACTGCTAAGAACTTCTCGGCTCTCCCAGCTTTCCAGAATTATTTGAACCAGACTTGGCTGTTTATCCTGTGCAGTGTCCTCACCAGGTAACAAACATGATGCACAAATATTGAGGAAGAACTGCCCAGTAAAGCTCATCATGATGAATTATCCCATGTAACTAAAGTGTAAGTGTAATTGTAAACGAAAGTTTACCTATCATTTAATCACAAAAGACACAGCCAAAAAAAAACAAACCTCAGTGAATACCATCCTGTTTAAGTACCACAGAAACCAAAGGGACCATTGCAGAATTTCCTTATTTTTGGTAGCTAAATTCATTCCTTCTTTCATTTCCCTAATTGTTTTGCTTTTAACATTTTTGAAAGTGAAGATAAAGACGTATTACCTACCGACTCCTAACTTCTCTACAGAAAATATTTTTGTTTAGTGCTGCATGACATGAAATCAAAAACTTCTGTAATGTTTTAGCACTAAGAAGTTCTAGATAACATGAGCACCAAGTTCTTTGTGCATTTGAGTAACATGAAATACAAGGCTATCAAAAAGAAGAGGATTTACCTCTTCTTTTTCTTTTTTCCTCCTTTTTCTTGGTTCAAAGGAAGAAAGATGGCAACTACTAATTTTAACCCTACAGGCACCATCATTTAAGATTCAAGAATGACATGAGGACACAGCTCTCTTTTAGTAGACTGAAACATATTTACCCAAAATATTTAAGATCAATCTTCAAATTAAACATGCACACTGCTTATCATTTCTCTAAACATTAACTCTTAGAACCTGAGGTTTTGGGGTTTTTTTTACTACTATTGAACTATTAAATGATTACACAGCAGAATTTGTCTTCTGTTCTTAGGAATCTAGTACGTGGAACAATATGTCAACAGTTTGTAATTTAATGCTGTCTTGAAAGAAATTTCTTGGTAGATAGCAGAGAAGAGCAGAAACAATAAATTATTTCCTGAATAAAAAAGGCAATTTAAAAGCTATGTTCAAAGTGCCAGAAGCTAAAAGTTACTTCTGGAACACAGAGGAAATGGGGTGTTTGAAGATAACTCCCAGTTGTGCTAACATATTTCCAAATAATAATTCTAATGATAGTCAACTAACATTTTGTTCCATGAGTATTTCATTCCACAAAAAAAATTCCGTGCGAGACATTGTGAAGGTCTCTCTGTGAAGTCTTTGCAATATCATCCTGTCCACCTGTCAGGAAGAAACAGCCTTCTTGGAAGAACTATAATTTATTTCTAGAGGTACCTGGTATGTGCACTTTATCATATACAAAAGTAATTACAGTAAAGCAATTCAGCTATTGAAACTTGTGGTTTCTCTAGAGTACTTGTTTACTTTTTACACTATGAAAGTATATTCAGGTTTGGGGTTACTTGTTTTGGAAGAAATGGCTGCTTATATAAAGTTTGTAAGGTTCTCTCTGTGTTGTTTACATAGTTTGTATACAAATATTCACCTTTTGCTAATTATTTGGCTCCTCTGGGGAAAAAAAAAAAAATCTAGAATTGATCAAGATGGATATGCTTCTCCACTTTTTTTGCTTTTCTTTTCCTCTTGCTTTTAAAGCATTTCGTTATTCAACAAAAGTTTGTGAAACTGTTCCATTATACTCACATGAGTAAATAAGTCAGCTACAACTTTCGAGAAGTCAAGCAGAATATGTTTTCAACTAGCAACCTAGGCTTCAAGTTGCACAAAGGTTTTTTATGTTATTTTCTAGCAAAGAAACAATGCAGGCTGTTGGCAGGGACACAGTCCCACACTGATGAAAGGAATACATCAGATTATGAGATCGGCTTGTACTGAACAGAAAGTTACTCAGAAAGAAAACTGTATTAAATGGTTCTTACAAAGCTTTGATGTGCCCTGGCTGATATGCTCAGGAAGCTATGGCAAGTCCAAACTCTTCCCCACACTGTCTGGCCTCGGAAAATAATTTTTACTCGTACTTGATCCCCCAAGTGACTTGTTACATTCGGCACAGCTTCTCACAAAGTCATAATAACAGAAAAGTCAGTTGTGGCCCAAGATCAGTGTTGGTATCTTGAAACGCCACCGAAAGCAGTAAAGGTATTAAAACATAAAACACCTTGTGAATCACAGTTGGCCCCTTTTTCCACTCAAAGACCATCTGGGACAAGACACAAACTAAGTAAGAACAAGTAATCAGAGAGATATGGTGCCTGATGGAGGAGGTAAGCATGTCTTCCACAGGCCTTCTATAGTTCCCTTGTCATAAATGTTTAGGTCCTGATAGGTTCTTATTCCATATGGATAAGAAAAGGTGGCTTTGATGAAATCCATTCTTTTTTTCACTCAGTGACTAACAAACATGAGAGGTGGTACTTCTATGTGACACTATATGACCTTAATTTACAAATACCAAAAAATATTTTGTTTAGTCTCCTTCTCGAGGATGTAGACATGCTTCTGTCTAGTTCAGCAGCAGCAGCAGCAAGCATTGCTAATGCCTGAAGAGTAAAGAATCCTGGCCAGGGAAATGCTAGACAGTTATGAGATGTGCTTCTGTACAGAACTGCAAAAATCACAGGATAGCTGTGGATAGAAGGTACCTCTGGAGGTCGTCTTGGTCCAGTCCCCCTGCTCAAGCAGACTCACATAGAGTAGGCTGCCCACACGTGTCTATGTGCATGTACAGTCCCTAAACAGCCTTTGTTCTCAGGACTGATATAAATCAATCTCATGGAGTTTAGAATGCAATCTTTTAACAGCTGAATCCTTGACACAGGTGGTCACGATGGCAATTTGGGATGTCCTACTCTGAGCTGCACTCTTCCAAGTAGGAACACCCCAGAAAAGTGCTAGCAAATAAATTCCACTTGGGCATTTCTGGTGGGTCACTAGATTGTAAGTGTTGTTTAATAGTATTTCTGTTACACTGCAGTAGAGACAATGACACAAAAAAGAGACAATGTAATTCCTTCTTCAAGCAAGTCTTCAATCACTAGAAATAGTCCCCAGAGACAACACAGAGCCTTAAAAGGTGTCTTCATTTTAAGCAGTAACTTACTCCTCTGTTTAAGCAGCAGCTTTTAAAAAATTAAGGGTGGCATGATCTGGTAACAACCATAGTAAGGACGAATACCTTTTGAACAGGTCAGATTGCTGTTAGAGTATGCTAATGCTGGCTGGCTGGTAACCAGAGGAGTGTCCAGCTTCTTTCTTTCTCTTTTACAAGTTCCTCATTCAATTACAAATTAGTTAGCTCCTGTTTCATTAAAAATGGCGTTTTAAAGTCCAACTTTTGAATCTCTTTCAAAAAAAAATTCCCCAGAATGGGAGTGGTGGTAGAGAGTGTTTCTGGGAATGGAGTGTGACAATATTTACTAACAAATTAAAGCAAGAGCTAAATGCTCTGGGAACACAGCAGACAAACAAGAGCAGTTAAAGAAAAAAACTCTCTCTGACACAAAGGCAAATGGAAATGCTGGAAAGGAGCAGAAAGACTAAATATTGGCATTTCACAGAATCTGCATTTCACTTTTTAGCCAGAGGCTGGATGAGAAGAAAAAAAAAAAGTTTACTAGATCATGCTAAATTAATTGAAAGAACATTGCTGTCATAGAAAAAAATCAGCTTTTTAGAGACAGCCATTTCTTGTAAGAAACAACAACACAGAGAAATTTTGAAGTTTTTGTAATATATCTGAGGCTTAAGAATAAAACATTCAATTGCAGGGTTCATAGAATACATCAAATCAAAATCAAACCCACAAAACTGAAATACTACTGGAACACTCACATCTAAAGTTAGAAACAGGAATCAGAATGTCAGAAGATAGTCAGACCAGAAGAAAGCCTGATTCCAAGTGCTGAAGCAAAGACAAGATGATACTAATTGGATGTGGTTCCCAAACCACAATGTCTGAAAAATACGCAGACGCATAGAAAAAGTGAAGAACTCAAATTTGGTTAAAGAGAATGACCTTGCAAGAGGCAGCATGAAAAACGGGCCAAGGCAACGGAAGAAAATGAAACCCTAAATAGTATCCAGCCTGTTTGTACAGAGGTATCACATTTGTAAAAATTAAAAGCATTTTTGAAAATTACAAGAGGTACTAAAGAAAGCTTCAAGATGCAATCATCTCACACAAAGGGAGGCTACATCACCATTCTGAGCAGGGAAGATTTAGCAACGAATTATCTGTGGGAACTGTTTCAGGTAGCAGGCAAAGGTGGAAGGTTCCCTTCAGCACAAATGGAACCTGAATATTAAGTAGATTTGAATGTGCCATTACAGACAAGAATTTCTAGAGCAAATTTGCTCTTGCTGAGCAGTTAGCCGTCAAATTGTTAAGAGGATCATTTCTGCTGTGCTGCAGTCTATACATAAGATCAAAGGTCATCCAAAATATTGAAAATATAGTTTTCTAACTATTACAAGAAATACAATTGCTAAGTCAGACCTGCATTTGTTTGTGGAGGGTGAAAAACCTACACTTCCTGATTTTTTAAAATTAGAACTTCACTATCCAGAAATACTGCCATTACATTCTAATGTCTGTTTAAAAAAAACAATCTTAGCTGGCAAAATTGATGCCTGACTATGGCAATGATAGATATTAGATCACAGGTTGATTGAGTTTAGTGTAAATATTTTGTTCAAGCTATCCACATTCCTGTGCAAATGGTGCCACAAGTGCAAAATGCACATAAAAGTCATGCCTTTTGATAAGGAAGAATCCCTCGAAGCACACAATAACACTGGACACATGAATAGACCTCTGAGAATTACGTAACTGATTGTGTAACCTCAATGTTAAATGCTGCTCTGCAATTTTTTATAAACATTAGGGGGAAATTATTACCTACAATAATTAGATACAATATGTTTCTTTCAAGAGTGATGTGAGTTCGTCCTCACAGTCACTGGACAGTGCATAAACCTTCAGTTGCTAAACCTGGACTCCTCTGGAGAGGCTTCCATGTGATGTGGACAACAACCAAGGACCTAACAACTTCTTTCACAGATCCAAGTAAAAAGTCTCGAAGTTCTGAAGAAGAATGCTGTGAAGGCTCATGGGATGGCAAACGAATGGCAGAGACTAAATCCCATTAATAAAGTAAGAAGACCAACATGTAAAATACCAGCCGAGAGACTAATTCATTGGTGTCTCTGCTTTATTATCTGTCTGTATACAGCTCTTATTTTGTGAGCAAAGGGAGACTCCCAGAACAACCTAGTTCAACACAGTTGCTTCTACTATCAGCTGCTGGTAGCAAATTAAGAGTGAAGAAACATGGATCCTGATCCTGCTTTGCAAATGGTGTATTCATTCATCAGTTAACCTCTCATTTACATAAAAACTTCTTAGATACAAGCTTTGATACAAAGCTTCTCCTTCACTACAGTCAATGAGCAAGAAATTCCTGAACATTAATTCCAGTCCTCAATCCATACACTCAAAAACACATATTCATGAGAGGTGGCTAAACAAGTTTGTTTTTTTTTAATTAGGTAAGAGGGCAAAATAAAAACCTTTCCTTTCAGAAGCCTTATTATCATGTGTTGGGATTATTTTTAAATTGGGTTTTGTTTCATGAGCTTGTTTTAATTATCAAGCATCTTAAACCAGCCTACCATATAGATTCAGAATAACAAGATTTATAATTAAAAAATACGCAAGGGAAAAAAATAAATTTTTGAAAGCACATATTTGTAGCAGCAGAGAACAGATGGAAGGAAATTCCACCATTTAGCTGTCACAGATGCAAAATCCCATGACCTGTGTAACAAGAGTAAGTCAAGAAGCTGAAAACCAGAATAAGGCAAAGTAGACTAGAAACAATAATTTTGGAGAGGCAGGACAACAAGAATATGAAATATTTTGAAATATTTTCCTCCAACGAAATGTCAAGGCTCTGTGTGATCTTTTAGCATTGCAGGCTCACTCGCACTTGATCATAAATGCTGTGGCAAGTTTATGTTTTGTATCTGTCTTAAGTTTATAAATTTCAATAACCGAAGCCAAATTTGAGCATACAATGCCCAGGATGCCTACACTGAGATTTGAAATTCTTTTGAAGCATTTAACAAAAATGTAATACTCTGGAAACTTACACAACACACACTACTATCCCTATTCAAACACGGCAATTTCTTCTACAATCCAATGCCAACAGTAAGTCCACTATTATGAATCAACCTTTTACGTGCTCTACTCTCTTTAGTTCCTGGAAAACTACCGTACCTCTGCAAACAGTTCAACAGCAGAGGTTGTACAGTCTGAGTTTAGGCCTTCTAGTTTTGCAGTGGTTTTGATCAGCAGAGAGATGGGGAGATGGTATAAGAGAATAAAATACAGGACTTAACTAGGATTAAATTTGACTATTTGAGAAGGAATGGAAAATTATTCTTAATAGGTAGTTTTAATATTTCTAGACACATATTAAGCAACTGCAATTAAGCAATTAAACACTTGGAACAGGCTGTACTTGGATGTTGAAAACTCTCTTGCAACGCACATTTTTTAAGAAAAGGTTAAATGGGTGCCCCCAAGGCATGGATAGACTTGATTCTGCCTGAGAGGCTGAAGCTTTCTAATCTCTTGAAGCTCCTTCTGGCCCTGGGTTTCTTTCATTCTGTGAACATCTGAAAGTCAGATTTGCAATAAAGGAGCTGGAGGGACAGGTATGTAGATGTGGCATCAAAAGCTTTGGATGTAGGAATGAGGCAAATACCCTACCTGCTCCCACAACCAGTATCTTGGGCTCACAGCTACTGACACAGTGCAGGAGAGATCTGAGGCGGACATTGAAGTTGAGGAATGCCACCACACAGCCCAACTTGGCCAGTCCAAACCACACGTGGATGAAATCCGGCTCGTTGCCCATCAGCAAGGCCACTGTGTCTCCCTTCTTCAGAGCCTCGTGCTGCAGGAAAACCTGTGCTATCCTGTTACTCCTCCGGTCCACATCCTGGTAGGAGTAAACCGTCCCTTCGTAGATGAGGAACGGCTTGTGGGGCTGCTTCTCTGCCAGCTTCACAAACTTGTCCAGGACGGTGACAACCCTCCCTTGCAGCCGGTACATCTCCACTCTCAGCCCATAGGTCAACACTTTGAGCAGGTACCTCAGGTCGGCCCAGAAGTACGGGAAGAGGAGTTTCTGGATGAAGTGCAAGGAGAGAATTCCGACGGCAGCCCCCGGCACCCAGGAGGGCGGCACTGGGAGCGGGTAGAGGTCGTCCCAGCCACGCATCTCCCCGCAGCCGGGCCGCCGGGCGCACGGCCGGCCGGGGCGCGGAGGCGAAGGCCGGCACGGGCTGAGGCTCTCCCCGCCCTTCTCCTCACCCACGGCGGGACGCCCGCGCCAGCACCCGCTCAGGGCACGGCGAGCCGAGTTCCGAAGGCGACCGCCGCCCTCCCTCAGCCCCGGCACCCCGACAATTTTGTTGCATTCTACAAGGGATTTTCCATACACCTCTTAAACTAGGGCACTGAAAACACATCATGATATTGCAGGCGTGACTTCCTTACAAGGAAGAAGAAGAAGAAGGTTACAATTTCTAATATGCTGGGCATGCTCCTGTTGCAGCCAGGTATGCAGTTTGAAAGACCTGTTTGCAAAATTATGTGTCATTTTATTTCTGAATATTGTGTTGGTCCCAGACTCAAGTTTATCAAGTTTCTTGTTACTTGAAGTTTTACTGTCATTTGACTTATTTCCACGCACCCCATCTTCACCTGCAAATTTGCTGAAGATGCATTCTGTCTGATCATCCAGGCCATTGATAAAGATGTGGAATAACATTATCCCAGAATCACTCCCTATTGTACTCCACTTACTGGTTGCCAGCTGGATGCTGAACTATTCATTAATGCCCTTTAAGCCTGGTAATCCAACTAATATTCAGACCATTTAAGCCCATTCATCCAACCTGTACTTTTCTCAATCACAGAAAATGCTTTGCAATCAGATTTCAAAAGCTTTACTCAAGATATTTTACAACTACTTCTTTTTGCTAGAGCACTCACTCAGGGTGATGAGATCCAGCTAGAAGCCGTGGTTAGACAGAGCTTAGACGATGAAGAANGACTCTGCGGGTTGATTCTTTGCGCTGAAGGAATGCCGCTGGCGAGAAGTAGGCACACCTGGGCACTGAGCTGGTCCTGCTGCTGCTGCTGCTGAGGTCTGTGACCCTCGGTACTTCAACACCCTACCGTCCCGCGGCATCCCCTGTGCCTTGGCCTTGGCGAGACACGTAATGTGGTGCTGAAGCGTTTTATTGCAGCTGAGTCTGGAGTTAGGTGGACCCCGATAAACTGAGTTTATTACGAGTGACACATTTTCTGCCCTCGCGTTGATCACAAGCAATTTGAATTCATGACTCTAGTGCATCATGGAAAAAAAAAAAAAAAATCGGTAGATACTTAGTTTAAAACTGTAGCCCATGGAAAATGTTTTGGGATTTGTTTTTTTTATTTTTTACTGGATATGAGTGCACTTCTGAATAGTTAAGGATTTTCTAAAGTTGTAAGACCGTACGTACTGGTAGTTTACAGCATGAACTCTACTGTCTGCTTTTTGCCAGTATCTCAATAGAATAATCTAGCCTCTTGTCATGTTCCCCATCCCAGCCTGTGGCATGTCTCGCATACTGAGACAGTGCTTCAGAGTGTTGTTTTGTGCTTCAGAGTGTTACTGAAACCTCTGCAAGGATGTACTACTTATTAATCCAATTGGCACTTGATATTCAAATCTTTTTGGTCCACAAGATAGTGTGTCTTAACTGTGAGGTCTGAAAGCTGACAGTGTAGCCTTTGTTTCCACTGTCTTCTTCAGATACCAAGCCAGCCCTCTGTGTCATTTGTGCACTTTGTCAGTGAGGGATGTCTTCCTTCTTTGGACAAAGGAGACATTCATATACCAGAGGATACTTCTTCCAGACTCATCTTGAATTTTTGATTTTGTGGATTGTGTGGAGGGAATCCAAATCTGTCAGGAAGGATATGCTAGCCTTCTTGAGATTGTCTAGCACAAGGGTTTGTACAACCTCGAACAGAACAGTAAAGCCTGAACAGTTACAGCAACTCCTCAGTCAGTTCTTTCTGCAATCCTCCTTTACTACCTCCAGACAATGTCTCACAATTTCTGCTCTTCAGGTCTTCCAGGCACTGCCTGTGCTTTCCCCGTCAGAATGGAACAGACCTGACAGACCTTTGCTTCTTCAAAACAGCTATCTGATACTCTGTTCATCCAGTCTCCATCAAGCCTATTGGCCTTGTGCCCAGTTCTGCTAAACGCCCAGCCATTCTCCTTTGCTACCAGTCTATAGCTTCTTTTTCCTCTCCCTCTCCCTTTTCCTCTCCTTAGGAATGCTCAGTTGATTAGAGAATTGGGTTAATAACAACAGGGTCTCAGGGGCAATCCCCGCTGGTACTCAGTGATCCTTGTGGGTCCCTTCCAACTCACAATGTTTTGTGAGTCTGTGATATACTCTCCTCCCCTCCCCTTCATCTTTTTCTCTCTTGCTCTGTTTGTCAGTCACTCTTTCAGCACATAAACCGTCCTATACTATATAGCTTTTCTTTCTAGGGCAGAGACAGTTTGCATATGGCAATTTAAAAATTTTAAATATTACAAATAATATGTCAGAGTTATTATTTCATACATTAAGCAAATGGCCTAAATCTGTCCAGAGTCCTCCTTACAAAACTAACGTGCCATTTTGCTTTGTATAGATTTGGTGGGTTTCCTAACTAACACAGCTCACTTCAGCAAAAAACTCTTGTCAGCTTCTTCCCATCTTCTCCCGAAGTCTTCTTCATGTCCAAGGATCTCCTTAGCCTCTTCTAGAGCCCTGTGATGAAAGCAAGAAAATCGGTATCATTGAGGTGTGAATGGAACACTGATAGATGAGGAAGCAACACCTGCAAAAGAGCTGGGAGGATGATCTGTACTGATCATGAAGAATGCACAAAACGAACTCATGAAGGTAGTGCAGAATGCAGGTACTTTCCAGGCAATCAGACTGAGGAATGTTTTGTTTCTGGCAAGCCCAGGAGGCTCATACTCTGACACAGCACAAACGACTAATCGTGGGACAAATCTGCCCTCCCGCCAGAGGGGGATGACAACAAGATTGCAGCATGTCATATGTGTCGTTGCTCTCCCATTACCCAATAGGTGACACGAAAACAAGGACCTAATGAAAATTTCAAGATACGTAATTCAGATGCTGCAAAAGGATTCCTCAAATTTTTGTGTTTTTACAAGGAGACTTGTCCCTCCACATCAGATGTGATACAGACTTCTGTTCCAGAAACTCAAAAAATTATAAATCATTCTAAATCACAATGCACATTGCCTTCCTCAATGTTTGAAAAAAATTTCTGCAGAAGGACAATAACAGAAATCAAAGAATCTTGATTTCTTGGGCTTTTTGGCATCTGCTTCCTGCAAGTGGATAGTTGGTAGTTTATTGCTAAGGGAAAAGACTTGATTCAACTAGGGCTTTTGAAGAGAGATTTCCACCACAAAAAGAGGAGAACCTCAGTTTATTCATTTTTTTTCCTGCCCTTGAGACTCAGGAACACTGCCTGCCCATGGGAAGTAGTGAATTAATTCCTCGTTTTGCTTGCATGCATGGCTTTTGCTATTCCTATTAAACCATATTTATCTCACCTTATGAGTTTTCCAGCTTTTACCCTTCTGATTCTCTCCCCAGTCCCATTAGTGGGGGAGTGAGTGAGCGGCTCTGTGGTACTTGGTTACTGGCCGGGATTAAACCATGGCAATAAGGAAAAACAGAAATTCAGTTCTGGCCATTTGACTCAAGCCAAAGCCCAGCTTGATGCTCATTCCTTCATGTCATTTGAAAAAAAACTTTTCAACTCTTAGCTTAGAACCCGGAGAATCACGTGATCTGTTCTTCCTGTGACTCCACATGCACTAAGAATTGAATGAGAGGATGGGGAAAACAGTGGGTGAGGCATCAACAAGCACATTGAGAAGTGGCAGGCAACAGCTTCTCACACCGCTTTTTGTGTCTAGGAATGCTCCTCACTACTGGGACATCTCTCCTTTAGTCAAACTAAAGTGGTCATGAGTGATCTTTGTTTGTCAGCTCCAAGTGCAGACACAATCAGTTCACCTCAAAACTCAATGTTTTTGGCTAATTTTTGCCACTAATCACTAATTTTTATTAAGTTTTTAATCTAAGCTAACTCATCTGGCTTTGCCCCAAAGGAGTGGAGGACAGCAGACGCTTAAAGAGTTGAATTGCATTCCAGATGGGCTCCAGTACTGTTATTTTCTGTTCTATTCTGACTAGGTCAAAAATATACAGGCACAGCTTTGTTATATGAATGCTGACAGGACAACCAGTGAAAACAAATTCCAGGGAATTAAATAGTCCAAAACTAGATTACGAGTGGATTTCATGGCTCTTTATAGGCAATACTGTTGGGTTGACAGTTTTTATTGATACTGTAGCGTTGCTTACTTGAAAAGTGCATTGGAGGCACCTATACATGTTCTATCCTAGAGAGGTAGTATACATTTACAGGAAGACAAGAGTATTTAGTTTTTCTGCTGGTGAGAATCACTTCTTCCAGAGAGGCATTCTGTGAGAATATGGAGTTCTAGCTTGCATTCCCTAGCTGGGGGTGAGGGGGGGGGGTAACTTAATGGGCCACTGTTTTAAGTTTTTAAAAAATAGATAAGTAAATTAAGTGCTTCATGAACCAGTGCTTAACACAAAAAACCCTGCTGCAGTTATTTGGCTAACTAGAGTTTGGTGTTGTTAACTGCTACGTAAATGTGCATAAATAATGAATAAAGAGAAAGGCTGTGACTGTTAAGGAAGGTGTATACTTACACGCTGATTTGAAAGAAGATAGAGGTTGAAAGATACTCCTATTTGCAAAGATTGCTTTGAAGAAGGCAGAACACCAGCAGAAGGGAAGGCAGACGAGGTCTGTGAAAGGCTCTGGGTGTATGGATGAGAGTGAAAGGAAAAACAATAGGTGATTGACAGAGCACAAAAGGAAGAGAAACAAAGAATGGCCTATGGATGAGAGAGATGCATTTTAAATATTCTGTGCTGTGAGCTAAAAATCAGCCAAGCAAAATCGCAGTCTGAGGTGACTAATAACTAGCGTGCCACCAAAGACATGTCATGAGAACAGAGAGGAAGAATTTTGTGCTTTAGGTGTTATCTGTGCTGCTAATACCCAAGAACTGAAATCATGAGCAAGATTCTAATATATAAAGACTCCGGTATTCTGAAACACTTAGTTTCCAAGGGAAATTATGGGATTGTGATCTCTGAATTGTCCCTGTTCCTCTTAACTCTGCACGGAAATTATATCCATCCTCTCTACTCAGTATCCAAGTTTCTTTAAAAAGTTAACATTAATTTACTTCTTGTATCCTCCTGAAGGGAGGGAGGAAATTTCTGTAATGTAAGAGTTGTTTTTCAGTAATTTTCTGATTTGTTATAAAAATGGATAAGATGAGGCAAAAAATAGGCAATGAAGAGTCACAGAATTCAGATGAAACCACTGCAAAATTGCATTTAAACCCTGCCTGTGTCAGAATTCCTCTGGGATATTGGATTAATCTCGTACACCCTCCTCAAACTGGATGATTTAGTCAAGCTATGTGCTTAATCTTAAAGGCCCTCTTAGACTCTTGATTTGGTGGTTACACAAACAACTCTAGATCAAGACATGGGGATCTGCAGTTTGTATACTGTGCCAAGTGGAATGGTGAAAAATCGAACCCTTAAAAATTATCAGACACATTTGGCTAGTTTTTCTGAGTCAGATTCATCTCACAGGTCCCTGTGACACAGATGAGAGTCTACATGTGAGTGTTGGTTGTAAAGGGAGCTTGCACCAAAGAAAACTGAGTATGACTAAAGAAATCTAGAGTTGCTTGTCTGATCAAATGCTGCTAATTATTAGGGATGAGGTGGATTGTTTGCTTGAATTACCTGGCAGGGTCTCGGCTGTAATGGCAGCATAGGAATGTGGCTTATACTCAGGCATTGTCTGTACCTCGGGCTTGAATCAGTTGCCTAGGATAGGGATCTAGTGCTGTTCCAGACTCCTTGGCAATGTATGTGCCTACATGACCTTTGGGTGCCTTATGCAGAAGGTGCTGAACTTCTGAGTGAGAGCTACCAGTCCCAAGCAGCCCTTGCGTGTTTCAGTTTAGGTAGCTGGTCTAGCTCCTGAAGTAAGGACATGGGGTAGGAATTGGTTAAATTTACGTGCAATATTTTTGCTATCTGTGGCTTCACTTTTTAATCCACTCAAAATGTATGGACAGTTATTAATATTTTTTAAAGTAAACAGAATAGAATTTGAATGGCTCACAAATTAATAATTTTTTTCTTGCTGACTAGTTAACATCACTAGTGAAGATACAATTATCTGCATGCATGGGTCGTTGAGTGTAACACAAACTAATGAACTGTTGTTGAGTGAATATGAATTTGCCATATGCATAGAATAAGGCAATAGTTGTCTGGGAAGGAAATTATGAGATTAGAATTACTAGTGTAGCGCACACTTGCGAATGGTAAATCCATATTGTGAAGAAACCTTGATTAAAGCTATTCCAAAGGTCAGACCTTAAAAACCTCTGGAAAATTCTCATATTTTAAATTTAGTGATATTTGGTTTTAAGTAAATAAAACCCCAAAAGTACAGCAAGAAATGTACCTGTTCATCCGCTTCTTGTTAAATGTCATGAGATGGGATCTATTTTACTTTTGACATTACGTAGAACTCATGAACTCATACCGCAGAAAAACCACTGAGCCCTGAATTATTTAGTACACTGTAATTATTCTGCTCAATTTCCCTCCAACAGAAAACATTTTAGTGCCTGGGAGTATGCTATGACCCAATAATGAAATATAAAATAGTTTAATTTTCTACTGGTGGAACTCAGATGTAAGAATTTTTTTTAATGTGGTTAGATAAAACTAAAATATTTCCCAATAACAACATCTCAGTAGAGCAGGAAAACATACACCAGTTACAGAAATGTTTCTGTAATGTAAAAAAGTTGTAGTTTTGACCTTATCATTTTGATACCTTATGCCTTTTAATAATCAGATAACACAAGATGGTACTGAATGTATATTTTTATTAAATCTGAACCTGGTTAATATGCCTAAGGGAATTTGCTTGTACTATTTTAGTGACATAAACATCAACACAGTGAACTACTTGAATTTTCTGGTGGAGGAGGAAAGTTGTTTTAAGTAAGGTGTTTTGTATGGAATTTTTAGGTTTTGGGTTGGGTTTTTGGTGTATTTTTCCCTCAGGGAAAATAATAGGATAAATTCTGAATTGTCAGCTATTTTCCAATTTTTTATTGAAGTAATTTTAAAGTAGTGAATTTTCATCTGGAATAGAAGTTTTGAATTTTACAACAGAAAAAAGTGAAACAAGCATTCCTAGAAGAAAAAAATGCCTATGACTTAAAAATAGAGAGCTGGCTTTTCAGGTTGTCAGAATGCTCTAATATGGACAAGTAAGAAAACAGCATCTGAATATTATCTTATAGATTGTCCCCCACTATTGAATTCTGCCTTTTTCATATTTTAAAAAATAGAAACTCATAATCCAGACTATGCAAAAATAAAAATACTTTGAAAATGCATTTTTCAGCTCTTCACATCTCACTCTTCAATTCCATTCCCAATGAAGCAAATTTCAAAGTAATTTCTAAGTAATTGTGTCTATTGATTTCCACAGGTTGAAACTTATGTCCAGCAAAGTCTGAAATCCTAAATTTGGAAACACACAACTAATAGGCAAACCAGGATTTGATGTCTGAGTAGTCAGTAAGTAACTCATAATGCTGAAAAAGCTGCACAAAACTAACTCCTGACTAAAAAATGTCCCATGGGGATCTGGGGAATCAATGGTGGGGTCATACCAGAGTTATTGCAGAAACCTGAGGAGGCAAAGTCAAAAGTTATCCTGGCATGGACTGGACATTGTGGAAGGTTTTCATCATCAGAAAGCACTTAGTATTCAAATCCATAGGAAATGAAAAATAATTTTTATAATATTTTGGGTTGCTTCTTTATTCTGTAGTTCTGTGAGGACGTTAATTTGAAATACATTATATGAAGTGTCTTGTCTCAGGTCATTCATTACAGCATGACAACACTACAGACTTGTGTCAGCCTTTCAAAGATGTAGAGAAATATATCATCTCTGGTAGATGGAATTTTATTAACTGAAGGCTTTACTATTAATGTAATAGATCATTAAAAAAAAAAAAATCCACAATTTATTGTTTCTTTCAGTTAGCTTTGGATAAGCTCTGGAATTTGCCTGAATTCATGAAACTGTGTTCATACTGGGAGCCATATGCCCTATATATTATGCCAATGCATTAGTAGTACGATAAAATTTAGCCATAAGCTTCCAGAAAAGCATTTTGAAACATTCAGATTTTTCCATTCCTATAACTTAGTTGACTGCTGATGGAATAAGCTCACAGCAGTGAGTCTTTTGATACTGAAAAGATCAAGTTGTGGTTCAGTCTGTCTGTCATCCAGAAGTGACCTGAATTAAGAACCGATAGCAACCGACTAATTTATGAATTTGAGATGAAATAATTGTATGGAAGAATTTCACATTTTAGTCTTATAGACTCAAACCAATGTTTTTGATTTTACTCATTGCACAGCTCCTGCCTTGCTCATCAAGTACAGGACATGGCACTGACCTGTCAAAGGGGTGCATACTTTACTTGGCTCTTGAGATAAATAATCATTTGCAGAGAACGAACAAAATCACTTCTGAAATAAGAGTCAAATGGAGATTTAAATCCGAATATAAATCCTTTATAGAGGATATTCTGGTGCAGTCTCAGAACAGGAAGACTAAAGCATATGGAAACCCCAGGCAGGACATGAACTCAATAGAGAAGGAAACAGACTTCTTAGTATGAAGTCCCAGCATTTTCACATCCTTTAAGGTATTTTGTTGACCCCTAGTTTAACTTGACTCACGCTGTGCGTGCTTTGGAAGTACCTAAACTTTTCCTGAAAGTTCTATGCCTTAATTTTTGGCTATTCTTGTAATTGTTGCTTTAAATTACCACTGTAGAGCATAGTATTCAAATCAGGTTTCTGAGAGATGTCAAATAATAAAAGCATACTTCTATAGAATCTTATCTTGACTTGGAATAGGGTAGCACAGGAGTCTACCAGAAATCTTCCAGTGATTGTCAGAGAAATTTGCTAGCATGTTGGCCTGTATGAAAGCAGCATGGAGCAGACGAGGCATGAAGATCTTGACCAAAACTTCAACAATGTGTAAATGTGACAAACTGCCTCATATGTGAGCTAGATGACTACCATTTCCATCATTTGCTTCTGCTTTGTGGTCATGTGCTGGGGAGACATATTTTAACTTAAAAGAAGATTTTTAAAGAGCATCTTTCAGATCAGAGTGTTTTGAATAACTACCAGTTGGAAGTGTTTATACTTTTTATTACCCTGCTGAATTTCTAGGTGAAAGGGCTGCTGTAATCATCCTTCAAAGGATTAGAACAGGGTGTTTGCCTTCTGTGCCTTTGGGCATGCATAAGATAGTTTTCAACTTGCCTGTTTTCCAAGCTTTCATGTTTTCATCACAGAATTAAACAGTATGCCAGAGAACATCTGACCCTTATTTGTGCTTTAATTTTGTGCTTTGATTGCATTAGCAATTTTATTTGATGACTGTGATGATAGTATTATTGATATTAGCTAATATAACAGATCATTCCTGTCACCTCTGCTTGCTAGACATACTTGTCTGTGCTTGTACTCCCACTTCTGATACTGTCTACGTTTAAAAAAATTCTTCTATATGTCTTCTATATAGAACAACTCTTCCAGAAATACTTTGTCATCTGGTATAACTGAGCTATATTGTAAGATACTGACTTCTTTAAATTCAGTAGCAAAAATTTTTGCTCATTTTCTTAGCTTTCTCCTCACATGTTCCTTTTCTGTTCTGTGGAAATGAAGAGAAGAAATTACTGTCTTGGAAGCCCAAGAAGCAACTTACACCAGGCTAGGCAGAAAAGAATTTTAGGTGCTTAAAAGTTACAGGCACAGTACATGTTCGGACATTAGTGAATCCTGAAACCACAGTCATTTTGTGGTGCAAGAGACTCATTCCTCAAGCATCTTCTATCTGGATCCTGGTGAGTGTGATCGTAAACCAAATTGTTTTGTACAGCTAATAACAGTTTCTGGCACACATGAACTTTGCTTGCTTGAAGCAATGTTTGTCATGCTCTTTGTACTCCCTTTTTTATCTGGTATTCCCCTCTGTCCCTTCACAAAGCAGCTTACTTAAGAGGTGACAGAGAGAAAACTCCCACTTCATATTCCTGTGGCTCCATTTCACATAGTCAGTGTCACCAACCAGCAACAGCAGAACTACTCAACAAGCTGGGGGACAAAACAGGTGCTGAGGATGCTCCCAACACAGGCAGTAGTGCCTTCCCTGGACAGAGGGCAGTCCTGCTGCACCTGAGAACACTGGGGTCTGGGGTACTTCAATATAGGGGCTGCCAGCAGTCCCAGACAAGGCATAGTAATGAATTAGGTTGAGGATTCACCCAGTGACTCCAGATGGGAGACGAGGCCAGAGGTAGGACTAGAGACAAGAATATGGCAACATCCATTCACAGGGATCAGTTCAGGTAAGAGTGGGTCCGAGCCCTTAGCTTTAACAGACCTTTTGGAACCTTTGGCTAGAGGGGAGGAGATCCCAAGTGACTGTTGGTCAGGGCCACCATGGTGAATTTATGTGACTGCATGCTACTTGACTCTCACAGATTCTCCAAGAAACTGTGGCACCCTATGACTCCTGCTGGAGTCTCATGTCTTTAGCAGTTTCCTGAAAACTTCTCCTGAAAAAAAATTCTTCCATGTTCATTCAGGTAACTCGTCATATGAACTGCAGAATGAGATCTGTCATATTCAACCGCCTTGACTGATAAACCTCATGAGGTTAACACAGAACAAATGTGGGAAAAGGTTAATGAGGAACAAATAAGGTGACTCAATTGGATATTGTAGTATCATTAACTTTACATTTGTTTTATATAGTCACTACTACATGCAAGGAAAATATCTTTCGTGTGTGTCATTTTATGGTGTTTGTAAGCTGTAAACCATGAACATTTCAGACAAATTGGCTATTTTCTTAGTTTCTAACTGCCTGCGTATATACTCTTAAGTGGTGATCTAAAAAATGAGGAGGTAAGTATGTCGGTATCTTCAAATATTAGCCTGGTAGTAAAAGAAGAGAGAAGGTGGGAACCACAAGGCAAGTATAGACAACTTAAAAACAGCATTATGTGAGTAAACAGCTATGCTTTTGCTTCTGGGAGGGATTCTCTTGCCAAAAACTTCATCTGGATAGAGTTTAATAACTTTTCATATCTATATGAATGATCTTGTTGCAAAATGTGGCTTTCATGCCAGGGTGTTGAAAAAAAAATTACGAGGACATGTCTGTGTGCAGGGGCCACTGTTTTTAAAAAGGACTTGCTGAAATCTACGGGTTGCTAACCTGTGTTGTACTCCAGTCCATCAATCACCTGATAATTGGCCTATTGGCTGATGGCAGCTTCACAGTCCTGTCTCAGTGGTGTTAACACAGCCCTGTAGCATGAGTGTTAGTGGTCAGTGAAGCTCTCATACATGCCAGGGTAACACAGTTGTCTTTTCTCAGCTTGCACACTGCCTGCTCAGGTGTCACTGCGTCGGCAGCACTGAAAGTGGCTTTAACGTGAGGTAGTCAGCTCCACTTTCCTCTGAAAGCAAAAGGAATTCTGGAAGCTTTCACAAGGTCAGCTGACCACGGAACGGTGTAAAAAGATGACCAGCCAGCACGTTCTGACTGCAGTAACTTGCTGTTAGTGCGTCCTCCTCCATTTCCATCTCTCTGTAAACCATGACAACTGAAAGCTAACAGCTTGGGGAAATGAGTTGCTTTTGCAATTGCTCCAAAATGCCAAGGCAGGAAAAGTGCTTGCCTGATTGGCTTGTGTAATAAGCAAAGCAGAGAATTGCCTAGCTGGAGCAAGAGAAAACCACGAACTGCAGAAAAGTTTCACGTCTGTGAGAGCAGTGACTGCAGGAGTCCACCTACGTAGCACTGGCTCAGCCATGACAGCAAGAGTTGGGGTCTTTCTGCCTTTTTTTTTTTTTTCCCCCCAGATTTCTTCTGACAATGGGGGAAAGAAAGGATGAAGACAAACATAGGGGAAGGGGCGACAGGACGGATAGAGAGGCCAATGACATGCGGCACATCCTATCCCCTTTCCTGAGCTCTGTCCCTCAGCATTACATAGCTTTCCAAAGGTTGGGTATATCCCCTTTGCATTGTGAGGAGTCAAGCAAATGCAGTTCACTAATGGTTACTGAACTATTTTGAGAAAGGCTTCCGTAGTAAATTTAGTAAAAAATCAAGAATCGTCTACTCAAAGTTTCAAAAACAGATTATAAAAATTATGGGTGAGGTATTGTTAAATGATTAGGTCTTTCTGTAATGGTAGTAGTACTTGTGTTAAGATTTTCCAACCCATTTAATTTTTACTGTGTTCTTGTCTTATGTATTATATATCTGTATTATTATTATCTGTATTATAATTATATATCTATAATTTTTGGCTCAAGGTGGCGAGACTCCTGGCCTATTGATATTGACATTTTTCTTTGTTATTATTTTCTTGTTTTCGTGATCTTCTTGTTAGGGTAGGCAGATCTGTCCTATAGCTTTGGCTCTCTTCTTCTTTATGTCCTGAAGTAAAAGTACAGAGATTTTTGGATAAGAATAGTCTATACTCTAATTCACATAAAATGCATATGTATTGCCAATATTTATGTGGCAGTGTAGATATCCACTTAACAGGAAGCAAAAAGTATGTAGAAAAATAAGCTTCCATACAAAGTGAGAATTTTATATCATCTGCTTTATACAAGTAAATAACAGCAGGTTTTGTCAATGTAGTAAGTTTTGTACTTCTAATTCTTGCAGGTTCCATTTATAATTCAAAGTCAGTTGTGGACTGTAGCATATTATATGTCTGACGTTGGAGATTGTTTTAGAACATAATCTACATTTCTTCAGCACTTTTATTTCAGGAGCTACAGTTGTCACCATGTGCAGAAATGAATGAGCTCTAAGGTGCAGACAAAAAAGAAAAGTACCAGTGTCTGTTATTAAATGGGCCCATAACTTCATATGGCAATTGTTATTAAGATAATGGTCAAGAAAAAAATTGAAATAAACGTAATTCTTTTGAAAGAATTTCTAAACTTGATGACAGTGTTCCTTTCAGAAAATCACTGTTTTGGGGAAACTTTTTAATTCCTACGTGAAGGATAAATGAATATGACAATATACCTGTGTGGTAAAAAAAGTAATAGAGGTCACTTTGTTATCAAAATTCTGGCATTTAAAACACTGTGAATTACTTTATAAACACTTTGCTTCACTCATTAGTCACATTCAAGGAGGATCTTTTTTAAAAACGACTGTATATGTAGTTATTTACAATACAGCATGCCAACATAGTTTAATTTAAATATACTCCTTCAAGGATTTTGATAGAAATCTTTGTTGAGCTACATTGAATTTGATTAAAGTCAAGCAAATTCTCAAAGCAAAACCAGAAAACTCAAGTAAAAGCAACAAAAAAGTTGTTAACCACTAAAGCAAGCATTATCAAATAGTAAACACACTGCAACATTTAAAATACTGTCAAGATTTTCAATTATTGAGAGAGGTGTTAAGTCCACCCACCAAGAAACATGGAACAATTTTAAACTCACATTTATCCTTCCCTTTGACTTTATGGGTTTCAGAATTTTGATTTATCTGTAGGACCTCTGAAAAGTGAAAAATTTTTCTGTATGTCCATTTAGGATTAGCCTATCTTAGCTGCAGTTCAGGAAAGATGATCCCTCACCTTAGAACTGTTATTTCTCTTGTTTGTACTATTTCAGTATGTTTAGGTATCAACAGGTCAGAATATTTGGACTGAAATTTGGCCACCCCTATTCCTCTCTGCTATGTGTGAAGGACATTAAGGTATTTCCAGCAACTCTGAGTTTCCTTTGTTTTTTCCCTTTGATTAAACTGCTGAAGTTTAATCATGGTGCATGTGGTAAAATGTGCCTTACTAGTTTCAAAACAGTAGGTTTTTTGGGTTTTTTTTAGTAAGATGAGGAGGAATCTTTTAGGTTTTTCTTCCCAATATACATTTTTCTGCTTCTAAAATACAAGTTTTCTTTTAAGCCTTTGAAATCATCTGTATTTGTTTTGGGTTTGACTTAAAATAGTGTATTTTGTATAATGCACCAACAGTTACAGAATCCTCTCATTTGATTTCTGTAACTGTTCTTTTAATTAAAACTCCTATCCGTGGAAAACCTCGGAAGATGTCAAAGTTGTTTGACATGTGTAAAAATTTAATCTAGTCCTCGGAATAAAACCAGACAAACAAGTACTTTTAGGCCTAAGGGAGCACAGATAAAACTAGCAGTGCCACATAAAACCACCAGGATATTTTAAAATTGGCATGTACAATGGGAATTAGAATGCCATGCAACCCTTCAGTTGCCCCTGAACCTTTATGACATTAGTCTGCTTTCTCACAGTTTGTTTCCCTGCTTGAGGCTTGGAGCTCCTGCACTGCCTAATATCTCCACAGGTTAAAATCTTCTCAGGTTTCTGGATGTTCCAGGTCTTCAGGTTCCTGTGCTGCTTAGCTGTCAAGACTCTGGATATTTGTGGCTGGAAATAAAGAAACTTCTACTTTAATTTCTTCTAGAAGAATGACTGGGAGGGCTGGTTTTTCTTTTAATGCCCTCCCTCCCTTATGTAATATTCTTTCCTTTAGTTGATGTCCCAGAGAATATTTTGAATATTTAACTTGCTTTTCAACTCAAAAAAAAACCAAACCAAACCAAACCAAAACAAAACAGATTTATTCATAGGTAGGGATGATTCACGTGCAAGTTAAATCATGTACTGGAAAAGCAGAATGATGAACTTGTGGTGCTACAAATCAGCCCAAACACAAGGATTCTCTGGAGGCTGCAAGGCTGTTCTCTGCATGACACCAAATTGGTCAGGAACCAAGTGGTAGGACATGTGTTCAGCTGCTGAGTGGAGCAGACTGCAGAACTGATCAGCACTGAGGTGTCAGATTTTAAAAAGTGACCAGTGGCAATAACAAGCTCTTAACCCAAGGCAGCATCAAGGCAAAACAGACTGAGTCACTTGTAGTATGTATATACACTTCTGTGTAAACCCAGCTGTACCACATATGTGCAGACATTAACAAATTTACTTTTGAATGTCTTTCCAGAGGTTAGTTCTTTGTGCTCCTGGCATGGCAAAAGCATGTAAGTATCATCCTCTTTCTTCAGATCTTAAAAAAAAGAGGCAGCCTTATCAGCAAATGAAAGTCCTGGTATCCTTGCAGCTATGAGGCTTCCAGGTTTTGAATAAAGAAATTATTGCCCTCTTTATTTATGGTTGAAATCGTTGATGTGTTAAGGATTCTTTTGTATTTTATAGGGCTTTTTTCCTATTGCCAGAAATATCGTGGTCTGCATATGGACTATTCAGTCCCCCGGTTTCTTTAAGGTTCTTCTTATTTGATAGGTCGCTGTTGTTTCACACCCATCTGTGACATGGGTCAATAAATTACATATTTAAAAGCTTTTCAGTAATAAAACTTCTTATCATAGTATTTTAAATTAATTTTTAGAATGGTAATTTGACTCTGGCTTAAACACTAAGTTTCAACTGTTGCAATTTTTTTAAGTCTGTTGTACAATCCCTGATGGCATTCCTTTACGAAAGTAAGTTTCCTAGGTAATATATTTTTCAAAATCGAATGCATGTCTTCCTCCAAAACAAAAGCGAAATCGTCTACACAGGAACTTGAAATAACAAATGCAGAGATGTTATTGATACTGTTTTGCTGATATGAGAAAGAAACAATGCAAAAGACCAGACAAGATGTCGAAGGCTGATATCATTTATGGAAAGTACCTAAAGAGAGAGAAAAAAACATGAAAGAAAGATTAAGACTGGGACATGACTGAAGGCTTTGAACCATGAAGCAGATGAAAATCTATGGAAAAATACCTGACTCTGCCATCTGTTTCTGTTCTTACCACAATAACCTTACATATCTTGAATTCTGGCAGGTCACCCAGACCTTACTGTTGCGTACTGAGGGGATAATTTTAGTCCTACTTTTGGACAAAAATACAAAGCATAGGGGTGGGGAGAGGGCAAGAGAAGTCATCTAGGACATATTCACTATAAAACTCAATTAAGTAAATAAAGTGTACTGATATTTATTACACCAACGCATACATCTATGAGAGCAAATGCACAACCAATCCCTGTGCCCATGTGGAAATAAGTGATCTCCTGTGAACGCTAGTCACAACTGGATGTCTGCTCTTTTGAACTAAAGTATAATGTTCTCAAGTAAGTCCGTAGAAGGCTCTTGGAAAAACACCGGACAGAAGCTTAGGGCACATCTGAAAATAATTTTTTTTAAAAAAACCCTTCCTACACCATATGTTTTACAGCCTCCTCAGCAGCCTAAGAGTCTCAATTAGTGTGTGAAAGGGTTTCACAATACCCATGTGCCTTGTTCCCTCTGGTCACCTTGAAAGTGGTGTTTGGTTCAGTGTTCAGGCATTGCAAGCTCTTCACCCAGAGATACTTCTATGCTGCAGCAGTCTCTACTGCTCATGAAAATGTGTTCTCTTACTCTGGCTTTGCAGAGTAAGAGGGGAGAGTGCAGGGAGACCCATGTAAAAATGAAGTTGTCTTTGAGGGCTTGTACTTCACTGTTGTCTGTACATCAAATTTAGGTGCAACTCAAAGCACCCAGGTTAGAAAGCTTTATTATTAGCAGGAAGAGATAGGCACTTTCAGAGGCAGCTTCCGTGCTTAATTACATGGTCGGCATGAGCTGTTGCTGCTAGAGGTCATTAAAATTACCTTTTAGAGCTTTTGGTAGTATCTTCATGGAGGAATGCAAACACAGCTGAATTCCTCTCTCTGTTCTCTGAGCTGTTCTGGAAGTTCTTACTCTTGCAGAAAGAACCAGCTTTTGTGCAGGTCAGGTTATCTTGGCCACTGTGCTTTGTACCCAGGGTAGCCTCAATGGTTTTGTGCTTGGAACTTGCTTTACATGGCCTGCTGGAAACTGCAAACAGACTTGGTCTGCGTGTGCCTACTTTGGAAGACATCCACTCTAACCAAAGCCTTCTCTTCACAGAGTTGCTGATTAATCATTTTTCCTTTTGTGTATGTGTAATTAATTCCTTCTTGCATTTAATTCTTTACATGTTTTCCATGTCATTGCTTCCCTACTTTATCAAGACTATTTTGCATTCCGTTTTTACTGGTAGCTAAAAAAGGTACTGGTAGCTCCATCATTGATGGAGAGAAATTTATTAGCATATCTTTTGTTCCTTAAACCAGAAATTAAATTACAATTTTGCACTGAACTGTAAACAAAACAGATGTAATTTCTAAGGCACTTAGAAAACATTAAAGATAAACACTTTTAGGTGAAGTCAGGTGGGATATAGTTTGCTGTCTGTAAATGTGTGCAAATGAATGAGCTACTGACTTTTAATTGTGCAGCCAGGGATAAAATTGTCTTGTGCTCTTCTTTATTTTAACTTTTTCTGAAGATTGCATGTTGGGAAAGAATTGCATACAGAGAGGGAAAGAGTGAGGAAGAATGGAGGCAGCAACTGCAGACAGTGTTCCGTAATAAATCTCCATAGTGAGAATAAAGTCAGATAGGTGACCAGACTTTTCTCTGGACTTATGGGACCTCTCTAACATTATGCTTATTATTAGAAAATAATTATGTCCTGGGCTGCATTAGGAGGTCAAGGGAAGTTCTCCTTCCCCTTTCCTCAGTGCTGTGGATGCCACATCTGTGGTGCTGTGAACAGTTGTGGGCACACGGAGAGAGTTGTGTGTACTGCAGAGAGTTCAGGCCAACATGAAGATCTTTATGGGACTGGAGTGTCTTTCTTTCGAGGAAAACCTGAGTGACTATTTAGTCTGGAGATGAAAAGGTTCAAGGGGAATCTCATCACTGTGTACAAATACCTGAAGGCAGTGTTTGAAGAGGGTGGAGCTAGATTATTATCAGTAGTGCTCGGTGACAGGACAAGAGGCCATGTGAACATACTGAAACACAGGAGGGTCCTCCTGAACATTAAGAAAAGGTTTTAACATCAGGAAAAAAGTCTTCTTTCACCTTCAGGGTGGCCAAACACAGGTGCAGGTTGCTCAAGGCGGTGTTGACAGATAACCAAAAGCCATCTGGGCAGCTGGCTCTAGGTGTTTCTGCTGCAGTCGAGGGGTTGGACAGAAAATGCCGAGAGCCTTCCAACCTCAACCATTCTGTGATTAAAAATCAGGCTACTGCTGTCTCGTAGAATTCTGGGCATGGAAGCAACTAGAGAAAGAAATCAAGTATCAGTAATGTTCAGCAATGCTACCATCTTGTGGTGACTGAAATGGCTGAAGGTACTGATAGGACTCTGAAAGTCCCTATCCATGTGGAGTGTCTACAGGCCTTCTGAAACAGGCTTTCAAAGTACTTCTGTGATTCTTTAGTACTATTGTAGTAATTTCTTTTGGTAGATTAGGTTGGTTTGATTTAATTACTTTCAATTACTTTGCAGTAAATTGTTAGAAAAGCATCTGGATTATGTTTTAGGCATATGGTTTAGATAGTCCTGCAAGGAGTAGGGAGTTGGACTCAGTGATCTCTATGGGTCTTTTCCAAATTTAAATATTCTATTCTATGATTCTATTCTATAATAAATGATCTATGGCTTAGCGTGATATAATTATTATTTAAAATTAAACTAAAGGCTGTTTTGAAGAGTTCTGTGACCCTCAGAAAGACCCTCAAAGCAGAATAAAAAGATCCTTTGCTGTGGAGAGCCTGCACCTTTTAAGGTTATTATGATAACATGAATGTAGTGACTGGATAGCAGATCATGTATTTTATAACGCTTGGTAAGGACTGTGTCCCTGTTGATTTTATACCTCCACAGCATGCCTTGGTGTCATATGGCATCTAACCTTTTTGAGTATCACTCCCCCTGGCGCAAAGTTATGCCTTTATCTGTTCACATAATCGCCTTCAGTTATTAGAGAGGTTTTCTTTATCTCATTGGAGAAGTTGTATCAAAAATATATTTTACAAAACTGTATCTAGTTTTAGATTCTTGATTACAGTGCATAGAAAAGTAAACCAGAAACTTCTAATATTACATTCTAAACGTGACTCATACTTAATATGAATTACTGTGCTGGCAATTTGTTTTACTTGCTGTAATTTGAAGCACTGTTTATTGAAAGCAGTCTGCTTTATTAGGTGAAATGTGTATTATCTAGGTGCAATATTATTTCTACAAGAGTGTCTTACATTAGAAGCTTTTTTTATAGCTTCATAAACACAAAAATTATGACTATTTTTTTTTTACAATGACTGTCAACTGTAGACCTTTGCTGTATTTTCCTTGAGATTAGTAAGATTGTGTAACAAATATTATTGCTCGTTGAAATCTGGCTACAAATAAGTTATAGGGCTTCAAATGCCTCTCTGTAAGACATTTCTTTGATACATGGTGTGAATAATTTCAGTTCTATTTAATGCGTATGGTTGGTTATATTACGTAATTTTTTTTCTGATTGGGATACATACAAGTGAATAATCTACTGACTTTTAACTGGGCAGCCAGGGATAGAATTGCTGTCTTGTGCTTTTCTTTATTTTAACTTTTTCTGGAGATTGAATGTTGGGAAGGAATTGAAGGTAGGCGGTAAAAGGGTGAAGGAGAAAGGAGAAAAACCCGACAGACTAGTATTCTGTAGTACGTCACCACAATAAAAATAAAGCCAGACAGATGACCAGACTTCTGTCTGAGCTTCTGAGAGCTCTCTAGGTGTTGCAAACTTAATTGAGTGCATTGTTACCAGAGGTTATGCTGGAGTAGTCCCCATAAAGTTTAATGGAATACATGTTTAGGGGGTGCACGTGTGTGTATTTCTGTAAAACTTTATCCGATAAGAAAAATACAAATACTTTGTTTACAGTAGCCAGTTCAGAGCTGTCTCAATACCATGTCACGAGCTAAAAATTGATGATTTCAAAAGAAGGTCTCAGCTTATAAGATAAGCTCTAGGTGAGCCCTATTGTTTCATACAAGACCACAACAGAAGTAGTTGGAGAAACCACTATATTCAAGAGTCATGAGTAACTGATCCTTTCCTGACACAAATGCCCAGAAGCTGAGAGCTTTTACCAGGCCATGAGAAGTTCATTGCCTCACTCAAATGAGATTTTTGGTTGATCCACAGTCACGCGTTGGATTCAGAGCAGTGGAATTCCTTGCAGCCTCCACAAACCCATACTATGTTCAGTATTCTTCCTAGTCCATAAACGGCCAATTCTCAAGAGTAAGAACTTGGGATACTCTTTTCCATGGAGCTCTGTTTATCTCACCCTATGCTCAGAAACCTGTATCCCATGGGAGGTGTCAATGTGCCCTAGGTGAATGCAGTGTTCTGGATATAGTGTATTGCTCAGTTCTGTACACTTGTCTGATTTAGCAGCTTCCAGATCCCAAGCAGCCCATTTCCAGTGGCTGTGCTGAGCCTCGTCACACGTGCTTCTTGTAACTTGGAATGACAGAGGCACTGAGATTGTCCTTGAGAAATACACTGCATCATCAAGGGCTACAGGCCTTTGTGATCGTAACTGAGTTTTTTTGATAGTCACTTGTTCCTTATGTTATACAATGAGCTTTTGTGGGATGCAACCAGGTTCTGTTCTGTGCTTCTGCAGGAAACCAGCAGTGTCTTGGTCAGTTACCACGTTTCAACGCATTATGGCAAGAGCAGCAGTATTAGCAGTGGTAGGGATAGCACATACTGCAAACCAAGAGAAAAAAATAAGTCTTGTGTTTGGAAAACAGCTAACCACACAAGTCTGTAAAATAGGCTCCAAATGGGAAGAATTAGCTTAATACAGTACCTATTTTATTCATCCAGACGAAGGGTCCCATGAATTCTGGGAAATATACAGTAGAATACAGAGCAGAAAGGTTTTACTTCACCTAAGTGTGAAGTTGTTGAATTTTTAAATGTAATCAGATATGTGCAGTCAAGGAAAGTACATCCAATCGGAGTGCTAAAGTTATATTCTCTGATGTGCTTCTCCCTGTGAAACTGTATAGCACCTCTTAACAGATTCTAGATGTTCACCTCCAGCAGAAGCTGGAACCTTCAGTCATTTCTGTACAGTTTTCATAAGAACTGTATTTCAGCAATATAACATCTGGTAAGTAAAAGAAGATGTCTTGTGCCAGAAGTGATGAAAGTTTGCAAAATACTTTCTCTGTGTCAGTTCTGGTGTAAATTATGCAAAATAATGATGACTAAATGTGTATTTTGATCACTAAACTGTTTTTTGACCTTGAATGTTTATTTTCCACAAAAGTCTGATACTGAGCATCACATAAAATATTGCAATTAAATATTACATCATATAATTAACAAACATATGTATACTATATGCAGCACTTGTGCAGCATTCTGCTTATGTTTTTGGCAGCCCATTTTGTATTTTACTAATTCCTAAGACGTTATTAATCTAATAATTCATGCAGTCTGAAAGCAGAATCAGTATTATGATTTGAAGGGGTAAAATATTCAACAAACTTAAGATACTGGTGTTGTAGATGAACATAATTTGAATCACTGAGAAATGTAAAACAAAGATTTGCATGTGTGAGCCCTGGAGGTAATATGAGAAGATGCAGTGCAGCTTACACAATGCACATAACTATTGTGGCTCTGTCTTATGAAGATATGAGTTCTATCACATTAAGACTTAGACTTAATTCGATTACCTTATGTTTTTAGATCAAATGTGTCAGACTACTCTTGTTTAAACAACTGCAGTAGTATATTTGAAATTTACTTCCCCTATTGTAATTATATTTGTATGTTTTCTTTCAGCAGAAACCTTGCTCCTGTACATCTATATTGTCAAAGGACTATAACAGAATAATAGAATGGTTTTGGTTAAAAGGGACCTTACAGATCATCTGGTTCCAAGGCCCCTGCCATGGGCAGGGACACCTCCCACTAGACTGTGTGACTCCAAGCCCCAGCCAGCTTCACCTGGAACACTGCAAGGGATGGGGCATCCACAGCTTCCCTGGGCAGCCTGTTCCAGTGACTCACCACCCTCTGAGTAAAGAATTTCTTCTTTATCTCTAATATAAATCTACCCTCATTTTAAGCCATTTTACTTTGCCCTGTCACTACATGCTCTTGTAAAAAGTCCCTCTCCAGCTCTCTTGTAGGTTCCTTTTAGGTAGTGGAAGGTGCCATAAGATCTTCCCAGAGCCTTCTCTTCTCCAGGCTGAACACCCTCAACCCTCTCAGCCTGTCTTCATAGGAGAGGTGCTCTGACCTTTGGATCATCTTTGTGGCCTCCTGGGGACTCACTCCAACAGGTCCATGTCCTTCTTAGGTTGTGGGCCCCAGAGCTGGATGAAATATTCCAGGTGGGGTCTCATGAGAGCAGAGTAGAGTAGGAGAATCACATTTGTCAGTCAGCAGGGAGGTGATTCTCCCTCCTGCAACTCTCTCACACTTGTTTTGATATGGCCCACGACACGTTTGGCCTTCTGGGTTGCAAGTGCAAATTGCCAGATCATGTTGAACTTCTCACCAACCAACACTCCCAAGTCCTTCTCTCAGGGTTGCTCTCAGTCCATTTTCCAACCAGCCTGTATTTGTGCTTTGGGTTGCCCCGACTCAGGTGCAGGACCTTGCACTTGGCCTTGTTGAACTTTGTGAGGTTCACACAGACCCACCTCTCAAGCCTGTCCAGGTCCCTTTGGATGACATCCCTTCCCTCCACTGTGTCAACCACACCACAGGCTTGGTGTCACCAACAAACTTGGTGGGGGTGCCCTCGATCCCACTGTCCCTGTCACCGGCAAAGATGTTAAACCACACCCGCTCCAGTGCCGACCCCTGAGGGACACCACTTGTCATTGGTCTGCACCTGGACATCGAGCCATTGACTGCAACGCTTTGAGTGTGACCATCCAGCCAATCCCCTACTGACCGAGTGCTCCATCCACCAGACCTGTGTCTCTTCACTTTAGAGACAAGTATGTTGTGCAGGACAGTGTCACAAGTCCAGGTAGATGGCATCAGCTGCTCCTCCCTCATACACCAACACTGTGATACAGGAATGTGACAGGAATGTAACAGCAATGTGCAGGTTCTTGCAGGAAATACATAGGTTCAGAAGCAATTTCTGTATGAAACCCTTAATTCACCAGACGCATTTTCTGATGCTTGAAAGATGCAGTAATTTGCATAACATCCTAAAAAAGAAATCATTCAAGTAAAGCGCAACATTCTATTTCAGCCTTTATCAGTGACAACATTAGGCAATTACTGAATAAAATAGATCACACAATTTTACCGTAGAATGTCTTCAGTTAGGCAGAATTATGTGATTCACACGTTCAGGGAAATCTAAATCTAAATGAAGCTTGTATTTTTTATTCATTTGTCTATCAAAAGCACACACAACCTTGCAAGTTTTGAAATACATGTTTTCTTTAACTCTCATTAGGTCAGCTGATGGCAAAATCTGTAGTTTATTGGGACACTTGGTGATGCTCTAGCCTAAGCTGCTTCCTCTGGGGGTTTAAGGAGAATTGTACCCATCCCTATGGAGAAACGCAGGGAGGTATATTTGCCCAACCCTTCATCCATCTTCCCTTTGGATCCAATACAATGGCCTCTGGAAAGTTTAAATTCTCCTTGGATGTCAGAGACATGTTACTTTTTGGCCTTTTTGTGCAAGCTTGTGCTATTATGATATACCTAATGTACAAAGCTATGGCCAGGAATTATCAAGAACGTGTCCAGAATCCCGCCCCAGGGGTGGAAAACCTCGAGTGGCACGGGTTATGGGAGGATATGGGTAGATTCCTAGACAGTTGTTCAGCTCCTACAAAATGGAGGCTCACTCTCGAACAACTCCTAAACCCTGCAAAAATCATGAAAGCCGTAAGGGAGAGAGGTCGCGATGGACCGAATTGAGTCTGATAATGGGACCCACTTCAAGAACAGTTTAGTCACCACCTGGGCAAGGGAACATGGCATCGAGTGGGTGTATCACATCCCATACCATGCAGCAGCTGCCGGGAAGGTTGAACGGTGCAATGGCCTGTTGAAGAACACCCTGAAGGCATTGGGTGGAGGGACTTTCAAACACTGGGATCAGCACCTAGCGAAGGCTACATGGCTAGTCAACACTAGAGGCTCTGTCAATCGAGCTGGGCCTGCCCAGTCAGAGTCCCTTCACACCGTGGATGGAGACAAAGTCGCAGTGATCCACATGAGGGGTATGTTAGGTAAAACAGCTTGGGTTAACCCTGCCTCGAGCAAAGGCAAACCCATTCATGGGACTGCTTTTGCCCAAGGACCTGGTTGCACATGGTGGGTGATGCAGGAAGATGGAGAAACCCGGTGTATATACCTCAAGAGGATATCACCTTTGGGTGAACTGGTCCTAACTCTGTATCTGTATCTGTATTTGTATCTACCTATTTGTGAATGTGTATATAGTTTAGAATCATGCATGCATGTATGGGGTTCAAACGGTTAACTTGATAGACTGTGGTGGCACAGGAAAGGAAAAAAATTAAGGGTGGATAATGTCATGGGTTACTTCTTCTAAAACTAAATGCAGAATTTTTTTTTTCCCTTCCCCTGCCCCACGGTGTTTGTGTGGGGGGTGGGGTGGTGTTTGAATGAGCAGTTTGGTTTTGTCTTGGGTAGTTGTGGGCACACAAAAGAAGCGGCCAACTGCTTGACATTCCAAGGTAATGGCTGTGGGGGGGTGAAGGGGGTGTGGCAGAGCTGGGAGAGGCATTTTGCTGCTCAGGCTGGCTGCCTGGTTGGCCAGCATTTTTTCTTTTCTGTGCCCCCACCCCGCTGGGGTGGATTTTTGCTTGGATTTCATCAGAGAGGAACTTTTTGGGAAGAGAGAGAAAAGAACCATCTTTGTTCTCCCTCCCCCAGTTCCTGTGTCTTTAGCAGCTGTTTTTGGTCACTTCAACGAGGACAGTGGAGGTCGTGGGCCAGCCGTAAACAGCATGAGTTTTTTTTTTTCCTTTGGGAAAGAACCCTTTTTCTTTTCTTCTCCCTTGGAGAGGGGGAGGGAAGGACTCCATTTTTGGCCCCCCAGCACAACGGGGCCTCTGCGTGGTGACCACCAGAGCCCAACAGCGCCTCCTGTCAGCCAGCCCAGAGCACTGCAGGCCCTGCACCTCCAGCGATCCCACAGCGCCCCCTGCTGACTGTGGTTAGAATTGCACCAAAGGCACAAACTGAACTGTTCATTGTTCATTGAAAGGGATTTTTGGGTATAGGGTTATTGTTCGATTGGGGTTTTGTTTTGTGTTCTTTTGTTGTTCTGCCAATACACATATATCCTTTAATAAAGGGCTGTTATTTTCTTTTTCTCCACATTTTCTCAATTGGAGCCTCTTAATTTCGGATTTACAATTGCTTAGAGGGAGGAGTTTTGGTCTTCCTTATAACTCATCCTCCTTAGAAAAACACTTCTGTCTCATTAAACTGAGACAATGCTACTGTGTGTTATTTTTCTGTACAAGCAATTGCTGTACAGCAGTTTTTCAAGTGCCAATTCATGAGCAAGTTGGTCTGCACACAATAGTCAGTGTTTGGGAGCAGAAGGGATATAATATCATCTAAAATGAGGTTTACATTAAGGGAAAAGTTTGAAACACAATGTTCTCTAGCATTATTATTATTTTTACAATGTTTCCAATCTAGCAAACATTTTTTTGGTGTTGTTCTCATGATGAAAGAGGCCAGAGTTTAGCTCTTACATGTTTTTCTCTCTTGATCTGTAACATGCCTGATTTCCTCTTCACGCTGCTTTCCACAACTCCCAGATCATTCAGTTTTCGGCTTCTGAGATGAGACTGCTATTAGGCAGCCAGTTCATCCTCTCTTTCGGCAGCACTTGTGATACAAAGCACACTTAGACCAAGTCATTTCGTTCAGACAATGAATAGCTGCCAGATGGTGATAATGTTCTATCATTACCAAGCAAGATTACTGCAAACTGAACAGCTAGCATGAATTTTTCTTGGTAACTATCTAAAAACTTGCAATAATAAGATTAAGAGTTAATAAAAAGTTGTTAATTATTGTGTGTATTATGAATACAGGTTGCTGAGATTTTTCTGTTTAAATTATTCCCTTGTGTTATTTTAATAAAGTCAGGTTTTTCCACATGGAAATACAAGCTTGGGAGGGGAGGGGAAGTGGAAAGCCAAAATAACCCCAGAAACTCCTTCACATAACAGAGCAGAAATAATGCAAAGCTGAAATTGCTCCATGCATACTCTTAGAGACCTCCTCCTGATGTCTTTCAGGAAACAAGAAAGTAAGTTAGCCAAAATCAAGTGAAAAAACTACTACCTCAGAGCCTCAGAGAACGCTAGTTCTTTGTGTCCTTGTCCCTGGGCCTCTGCATTTCTTCCAGAGTCAAGTCATAGGCTGACAAGATTGACTTTCAGTGTGCCTGGTTTTCACAAACCCAGTTAACCATGGTTGCAAGTCATATTAGAAAGAGCCTACTTATGGACTGCTGGAAACTTTTCAAGTTTGATTTTATATCCAAATTTGCATGACAATTTAATATTTTTGTCACTTCTGATTAGGATTAATTTTTTTCAAGAGAAGTCTTTTTTCTTTCCAGAAGGGACTTCATTTTTTTATTTTTAAAGCTCAGGAAGTTTTAAATTCAGCTTTCATCCTATTACCCTCCCCTAAGATTTTTTTTTTTTTTAAAGTAAAAAACCTTTTTTTTTTTTTTTTTTTTTTTTTNGTTTTAAATTCAGCTTTCATCCTATTACCCTCCCCTAAGATTTTTTTTTTTTTTAAAGTAACAACACGTTTTTATTTTTATTTTTTTTTATTAAATTGGGTTTATCTCCTTTAATAAGAATTTACTCATGTGTCAGTATTCATTAATTAGTACTTATAGCCTTCAAGTAGCCCCCGGCCCCGTCTTTCCGGCGCACCGATAAACCCTGGGATGCGGGAATCCGCCCGGCAGACAGTGCTTCAGGAAGGGGAATCGGCGTGATTGGCAGCTCCCGCGATGGCATCGCTCCGATGGGCCAGCCGCTCCCGGGATAACGCTGCGGCACCGCACGAAACCCACTTCCCCCCTCCTCTGCGTGTGCCTTCTGAGGGGCTTCAACAACCCCACCCTGCCCCCGCCCCCCGCAGGAGTGTCACCGAACCTGAACGAGGTGCTGCCCCAACGGAGAGACTCGAATCCACCCCTAACCCTAATACTGAATCTCCTCGGGGAATTTTACCTCCCACCCTTCGGCTCCTCCCTGCTCCACGGATCCAAGGTGAAACCGAGACCGTCGCTGCTGGGACCGAAGCCCCTTGGCAGGGGGCGGCTCCAGTGACCCTACGGGTGTCCCGCTTGACTCCCCGCACACCCCACAGACAGACCAGTCAGACCAGTTCCCCTCAGCAGCTCGGCCCCAGGCTGCCCGTAGAGCATTCCCAGTCCTCTTGTCCCTTAGAACACTTCTTTAGTCCCGGCGCAGCGACACGAAAACGGCTCGAGCTGATATTTAAGTTTGAGGGTTTGTTGGCTCCTGCAGAGTCCCGGAATGATGTCCCCCACATTCCCATCCCCACAGGGCCGCGGGCCCTTTGTTGGAGGTAGGGGCAATGCCCAATCCCGTCTCCTTGCCTGGGGCTCCAGTCATAGAATAATAGAATCAATTGGGTTGGAAAGGACCTTTGAGATCATCAAGTCCAACCCTTGATCCAACCCCACCGTGGTTCCCAGACCATGGCACTGATGCCACATCCAATCTCATCTTAAACACCTCCAGGGACAGAGAATCCACCCCCTCCCTGGGCAGCCCATTCCAATGTCTGATAACTCTCTGGAAAAAATTTCTTCCCGATGTCCAACCTAAACCTCCCCTGGCACAGCTTAAGGCCGTGCCCTCTTGTGCTACTGCTGGTTCCTGGGAGAAGAGACCAACCCCCACCTGGCTACACCCTCCTGTCAGGGAGTTGTGGAGAGCAATGAGGTCTCCCCTGAGCCTTCTCTCCTCCAGGCTCAACAACCCCAGCTCCCTCAGCCTCTCCTCA
>VXAY01005025.1:302688-392932 GCA_013399855.1 Oxyruncus cristatus | reverse complement strand
CACTCCCCCCCAGCTTGGGGTCATTGCAAATTTGCTAATGGTGGACTCTATCCCTTCATCTAAGTCATCAGTAAAGATGTTAAACAGGACTGGGCCCAACACTGATCCCTGGGGGACACCACTGGTGACCAGATCCCAACTGGATGCAGCCCCGTTCCCCACCACTCTCTGGGCCCGGCCCTCCAGCCAGTTCCTCACCCAGCACAGAGTGCCCCTGGCCAAGCCCTGGGCTGCAGCTTTTCCAGGAGTATGTTCTGGGAGGTGGTGTCAAAGGCTTTGCTGAAGTCCAGACAGACACATCCACAGCCTTCCCCTCATCCACCAGGCATTTCCTGTCATCCAGGGTACAACCTGCAGCTTGCACACTGAGCTACCTGCACTGGAGGTATTTGTCAGCACAGGCACGGGGGAAGGCTCTCCTTACATACCAGCACACACACAACGAAAAGGGGATTTATTACAAATGTAGCCAGCTGTTTACTACAAGAATAGTACATAAATGCTAGTAACCAAACCACAGCCTATTTTAAAGCAATTCCTGCATTTTAATGCAATTTCTGTGCTGGCAGGGCTGGTCACCTCTTTCTCGTGAACTGTTTTCGAGAGCCTGGAGCTCTGTGTCTCTCCCGGGGACAGAGCCGCACGATGCTGGTCCGTCGGCCCGTGTGGAGACCTGTGCGGGAAGCACCGCGGGTGTTCGCATCCCCGGCTTGGGTGAGCTCCGGGAGCAGCGGGCAGCTGGTTCTCCTGCCGGGGAACTCCAGAGGGCAGCATTGCCTTCGCCGGAGCTCCCCGGGAACCGTGCCCGCTGTTCTGCCCGCGGAGGGGCTTGTGCCGCGGAGCGGGTGGGGCCCCGAGGGCCTGCAGTCGTCTGTTCCTACCTTACAGGTGAAAACAAAAGCGGCGTGGAATTCAAAAGTCCTATTGCTTGTTCACGGGATGCAGCCCCTTTGTAGGGTGGGGGGTTATTTTTTTTTTTTTTAATGATTTTTATTGATCCTTTCAAGGTTTGCAAGGTGTTTCCCATGGCAAGGTACGTAGGAGAGACGAAAAGGAGTTTGTGGACATGACTTGTTGTTGTACAGCTCTATTTTGTGCAAATGAGTATATTTCTTGGCTTTTTATCGCAGTTATTGGCTTTGTTCGCCATGTTTGATTACATACTTAATTTACTATGTGTTTTCACATATAAACATAAACTACATTTATTTATGTAGTGCTTTGCTGTGTGAGCAGTGGAGGGTGTTTGTGATGAGCCAGTCATAAGATGACATGCCATGTCACTCTTTGCACAGGATAGATTTTTTTTTTTTTGTTCATGCTGTGATGGGGTTTTAATCTCTGTTCAGAAAAGATTCTCATTTAAATCAAAAAGTGTGTTGGGCAAGACACTCCCAAAAGCAGTGTTTAGGATCATGTCCACAATCTAGGCTAAGGTTAAGAAATAACTCTGTGAGGCTTCAGGACAGGGTTGGACTGTGATCAGAACCTACACTTACAGATCCACTGCAACAGCTACAGTCCTTGTGAAAATAGGAAGTAAAATGTAAAACTTTGCAGAGAAAAACAAAAATTAAAAAGAGGAACAAATCTCAGTGAATCACTTCATATGAAAAAGATGTGCATATATTTAAATAGATCCAGTAAAAATACTTGAACTATAGAAGTCTTTGATTTTCCTTTTGCATTAATTGAACTTGCACAGCCGTCAGTTGATATCGCTAAATTCGCCATCTCCAAAGTACATGGTTATACCCTGACTAGGGTTCCTTTCATGTTACTTCATTAGGAGGAACATCTGCTCAGCTGAACCACCCAAGAGAGATGCCACTGGACTGTCAGGAAATTAATCATTGGAAGTGGGACAGAAAGAAGGAACAGTGATGCCATCAGCTTTTGTAATATGTGCTGCGCTTGGGGCTTGTTCAGATTGTTTTAAGGGCAGTGAAAAACCTTGTCACTGATGGCTTCTACTGCCACGTACATCACCCTGAAGATGCACTCCAGTGGGAAGTTCCTAAAACATAACTACTTTGAATGAGGCACATTTCTGTTTTCAAAAATTTCTTTCCCAGCTGAAGTCAAAATCACACATTGTAGGGCGTTGGTTCCCTGGCCCTTCAGCTGAGCTCTGAAGGGCTCTGAGACCAGAGATCTTAATCCATCCTCGACAAAAGCCACATCATCTAATCAGGCTATTCCTGCAGTCACCAGATTCCTCTTCATGATCATGGAAAAAAAAAAAAAAAACCAACCAGTGCCAGCAGTAAGCATCACACTGGTTGGTGTGCGGTGTGTGGACTTCTTCCACATCAAGTCTAAAGGAGGGCTACAAAAATGATCTGAGGAATGGAATATCTCTCCTAAGAGGGAAGAATGAGAAAGTTGAGTTTTTCAGCCTGGAGAAGAGAAGGCTCAGGGAAGACCTTAGAGCAGCTTTCCAGTACCTAAATGGGACCTAAAACAAACGTGGAAAGGGAATTTTTACGTGGGCATGTAGTGACAAGACATGGAGAAAAGGTTCTACACTGACAGAGGGCAGGGTTAGTTAGATATAAGAGATATCTATGACTCCTGAAGCTCTAAAAGAATCCTAGAATATCCTGAGTTGGGAGGGACCCACAATGATTATCAAGATCTGGCTCTGCAGAGCACAACACCAAGAATGACATCACGTGTCTGAGAGCATTGTCCAAACACTCTTGAACTCTGTCAGGCTTGGTGCTGTGACCACTGTCCTGGGGAACCAGAACACCACAATGTCAATAAGCTACTGCTATATAACTGCCCATAAAACTGGTTCTTTTCCAGGTAAAAGGTTTCCAGAACACAGTAAATACATTCTACGCGACTGAAAAACTCTCTCATCTCGTAGCTCTGTCACATGGATGTACTCGGGCAGTTTGACACTATGTGCACTATTACACAAAGAGCTATGGGCATTATTATCACAAGACTGTATCAATTCAGAAGTAATACTCTACTTTAGCCTTGTAGTGCTCCAACTTGACACAGACAGCTAGCTAAGTTTTTGGCTAAGATTGTAATTTACCTCCATCAAATGTGCAGGATACTCCCATTCCGTCTGGAACAGCTACATCAAGAGTCTTGGGTTTAATACAATTTGCTGAAAATGGGGTTTGCAGACTGTTGTTGATATGGATGCACCAGTTTGAATTAAATCTTTCCCAGTCAAATTTCCCACACTGTAGGATCTGCAGTCCTTCAGGCTCCCACCTCCCAGTAAGGATGTCCACATTCAACAGCAGTGTCTCCTACCACAAGAAATACATTCAATCGCTATAACTAAGTGTACCTTATAATGCTTGTTTCCTTACAGGCACCTTTTTATTTTAAGCTGAAGGCTTAGAAATACAAAAATCGGAACGATACGAAACAAACATTTCTGTACAAGAAAACAGAATGCAAATATAAAATATATTCACATGAGACAGGTTTTACTAATGCTCTTTGACACAAGACTCATTTAACATTGATTCTCATTTAACATCAGTTCTCATTTAACAGCAGTGAATGTCAGTCACTAAGAGCTCTGTAATAAAGACCTTCAGAAGCAGACCTGAAAATGCTGCAGGATGAAATTCTGGTCTTATATGCACAAAACTACCTCTGGGCAGGACAGCATCAAGTACACAGTCTTGAGCAATCACAGGTTTCCCCTCAAATCCTTGTCTAATCTGCCCTTCCACATCATTACACCTATCATAGAACTAGAAAAGTTCGACTTAACCCAACACTGAGAATGATTCGTCAGCAAAATTACCTCCCCTGCCACTTACTGAGGATCTTGGGTAGCAGATGTCTTCTTTGGATACTCTGGGGACTTCATCACTTCTAAGAATCATGAACCAATCGACACTGGGACACGAGATTCCTAATAAATCTTGCAGGTCAGATACAACAATCAGATAGGTATTAATACACTGATGATATTCAATGCCAAAATGCCTAATTTTCACAGGCATTTAAATAACATCAGCTGTGTTACAGGCAGGTTTTTCAGCACATGTATGACTTGCATAATCAATATCTGAAAGCCCAGGAGAAAGTGTAACTCAATGAAAAATGAAAGTAAAAAAACTGTGATAATTTCATTTCAAAATACACTCACCCAAGATGATAAAAACCCCAAGAGTATCAAACTTAAACACAATTTATATTAAAAAAAAAAAGTGAGACTTCCAGAGTTTAACTCATCACAACTCTCATTAAAAAAAACAAACGACCAAACAACAAAACAATAAAAAGCCCACCAGAAATATACTCAAGAGTGGGGATTTTATTTGATTATGTTAACTTTATCAAGGACTACAGAAAACTTTATGCTGAGACGTACATGGCAACTCCTTGATTCACTACAAAAATTTAAGAGTCTAATCCCAATCAAGAAAGGCTTACATCTGCTAATAATACTTTTCAAAAGCATTCTCAGGGTGCAACAGCAAAATAAATGGAGACCCATTTCATTCTGGAGAATATCCTAGTGAGCAATCAGTTGCATAAAAAAATAATTTTAACCTAGTGAGGTTTTCAATTCTTTTTTTTTTTTTTACCTCAGACTCACAAAAATAATTTCTAGCACTTCATGCATTAAACAATCTGAAGGCTATTTGCAAATTACAGTGAATATTATTCACTGCAATACTGCTCAGTAGCCAGGGAAACACTTCTGGTTACTGTTATAAAGGCAATCAGTAGCAAAGAATTTTAACTTCTCAGCAATAATTTTGCAGTTTACAGTTTCATTTTATTGACAAAAAAAATTTCAAATACAAAATAAGTCTCTGAAATACACGTGTGAAAAGTCATTTTCAAATTTTCATTCTCTGTAGTTTATCATACATTAGTCTTAAAAGAATTACCACACACAAAATAAGGTCTTCTTTCCAATTTTTCCTTCAGCTACAATTTGGCAAGGCTAATTGCTATTCAAATGTCCACTAATACAGTGGAGTTTAGATTGTTTCCTTTCCAATTCATCCAATAATGAATTCAAGCTTTCTCGAATTGTTCTCAAAAACTGTTTCAGAATGGGCTATAAAATGTCCCTTTTGTCTAATACCTTTAATTAAATCACATGGGAATCAAAAGCTGAGTGATATTAAGCTGTCATACATAAGTATGCTAAAATTTCCAGTTCATCCTCCCAACACAGTTTGGTTTATTCCAGTTAAAGGAATCCACAAGAAATCTCTGATGGAAAAGTTGTCTACTTTAGCATCACCATTTATGAATTTACCAGTACTTACCAGAAGACAGTTAAGCTTCTAAATTGCTTGCAAGAGTTCCATGATGGGGGTAAGTGTATGCTGTACACATGGATTACAACAGGTGCTTTTGAGATTTGTTAAGGGGGAGGAAACTGTAGTTAACTCACCAAGGAAAAAGGTAACACGTGATAGCATAAAAAAAATACCAAAGCGAAGAATTTAAACATAATTTCAGTAGGAAATGTCGCTCTTTACAGATTCCACTCTGCTTCAAGTGCATCAGGCATAATCCACTCAACTCTTCCAGTGAATAGTGCTGAAATTATTCTGTTACAGAACCACAGGGTCATTAAGGTTGGAAAAAGCCTCCAAGATCATCAAGTCCAACCTTTGCGTGGTGACTAGCTTGTAAACCAGACCATGGCACTCAGAGCCACATGCAGTCACTTCTTCAACACTTCAGGGATGGTGACTTCACCAGCTCTCTGGGCAGTCCATTCCAGTGTTTAAAAAACCCCTTCCATGAATAAATTCCTCCTGAATTTTTAGTAACCTTTTACTACTTAGATTACATTTGATTGCTAAAACACATGAGAAATATTTCATCCTTTCACAACATCCATTGTGAATGTTGACGCTATGTGCTGTAAAAGTAATCTCTCCACTAGTCCTCAGCCACGACCTCTCCTGTATCTTCCAACCCCTTCCTTAGTTTTCAACAACTCTGAAATGACATTTATTAGTACTCCGGCCCATTGGCTGTTTGCACAGCATCACGCTCACGAAGCTAAACCACTAGCAGAGGAAAGTACTGCTGTCCTGCTGCTGTACCACTCTATTAAATTGTTTTTATAAATCCATGATAATAAATCCATAAATGCCCGACACTCTGCGACAGGAAACCTAGAGGAGCCAAAAGGGACGCCTTTCAGCTCACAGGAGCCGCCTGCTTCGAAGGCATTTGGGCCCCAGCAGTGACTCTCTGTGGTGCTGAGAGTGCTCAGGCAGCAGTTTCTCCTTTTAACACATGGATGAGTAGCATCAAGTGTCAGTGCACAGCCATGTAAGTGAAGTAGCAAACGCCTGTGATCTGTGTATTTCAAGCCATGAGTAGTGCTAATTACGCAGGCTGTACTCACAAACCGGCGTCAGAGCTAAGGAAAGCACAGCCTTCACAGAGGCAGGGACAGAAGCCCTCCTGGGGGAGTCCTGGCTGGACTGAAAGCCAAAGGGCTGAACCTGCACTTTGTGCAGAGAGTGTAATTTTCGGAGAGCCCAGCCCTTGGCCGAGCACATCTCTGCCCCTCAGTGACCTCGCGGAGGGGGCAAATGGCAAGTACGGGAAGGAGGAAATTGTGGCAGCCACAGGAAAAGCAAACGTACAAAACGCTGTTATGACTCAGATCCCTTCAGCGCCGGATTACACCGACCGGGGCCAGGGGGTCTGCCCCCGGCACCGCCAGCTGCGGGAGTGTGGTCCTCAAAATCGGATGCGCCACCCCGGTGTGCAACAAGCCACACACCCGAGACAGACGCTGGTCATTTATCCCAGAGCTGTGCAAGCCCAGGCGCCCGGTGGTACTGCACAAATCAAGCACAACCACCGGACTCTTCCTGCCATTATTTACACAATTCAGAGGCGGTGACTTCCCAAGTCCAGCCCCTCTGGTACAACTGGGCAGTAAATTTCCATGCGAGCCGCGCAATCCCGGCTAAACTTCTCCTCATGTCCGGGGAAGGGTCTGCACCAGGCCAGGGCTCTTTTTGACCTCTAGGCGTGAGTTTAAGTATGACGGTGAACACAGCTCAGCTACAGGACACAGGGACCGTGAGTATTCTGCCAAGTTAGCACTGCATACACGGACACACATCAACACCTTGATTCACCGCGTCCTTAAAGCGGCTCAGGTCCCGGATGTCCCGGATTAGGGAATCCCGGCCGCTCCCCGTCCCACTGATTAGGTCTCCTCTCTTGCTGATTAGGCTTCAAAGTATACAGAGATCTCATATCAAAGCACGTCCTGATTTAGGATAAGCTTGACATAGTCCACAGTCCAACAGCAGGGCAGGCCCGCCCTGGCCCGGACCAGCCGGGGAGCGCAGGCTTCAGTGCCGGCACCCGCTCCTCCTGGTCCGTGATGCTCACTAATCCGATTTCTTAAAACAAACAAACAAACCAAAACAAAACAAAACAAAACAAACAGTTTTTTCCAACACCGCAGTGTTAAGAGGAAATAGTAATTTCCTTTCGTAACGACCGTGTTTTCCAGAGATACAGCCACAAATGTAGCCTTACGGTTTTACAGCAGCTTTGAGCGTGGTGCCGATATTAAAATGCAACACCACCAGGCTTGTGCCGTCTCTGAGATGCTGCTCCCCTGTGAATATTGTTCTTCTACTGACTCCTTCCGTTGGCTGAGGTAAGTTTCAAAAGGACCCAGCTCACCAGAATTTGGCTTTTAATTTCATTCTCTGCCCCACCACTACACCCCCCTGGTCCCCGCCCTGAGAGAGGAAATCTTCAGAAGACAGGATATATTGATATAGGCAGGACATACCCATTTACACCGCTCAAAGAAAGCAGAGTCAAGGGCAGTCATGAGAGCTGCTGGAAAAAAACAGAAGATCCATTATATGAAAACAAAGTATATTGCTCAGGAGCCACCCATCCATGAAGATCAAGGCTGGGTTCTTCAAATCATGTCTTTCTGTCAGTTTCTGAAGTTGCTCCTCTCATGCCAAAGTGCCTGTTGGAATAAGCTTTGGTCATGTCAAAAAGCAGTGAATAAGTACATTTTCTCAGCCACTGCCTGTGAAGGCTTGGCCCAGAGCCACAATGTCCAGAAAGCCACTTCCCATTTTAAAACCAGATTTTGAGAAGCCCTGCAGCCAGTCAGGAGCAGAAAGAAGACAAGATGAGAAGAAAAAAGATATGGGGCAGGAGCAGAAGCAGCAGCAAGGGAAAGAGCAGAGAAAGGGAGTTTTTCACATGGCATAACAGCAAGCACAACTGGAAAAGGGGTCTGCTGCTGCCTATTTTTCCAGTGGAGAGTGAGGAAGCGGAAGGTATGAGGAGAGAAGGAAATATGATCCCTCACCTCCAGGGAGAGATGTGCTGGTGTTCTCCAGTGCAAAGACCACTTACAGTGTGGAAGAAAAGGAGAATAATTGAAAAGGTTTTCAAGGCTGTCTGCACTTTGCTGGGTTGTGCAGTCAGCTGCAGACCCCCTGCTAAAGCTGCTAAAGCTTAAGGAATACTGTTTCTCCAGCTTGCCACCTGGACCTCCTCTTTCCATATAGGAGGTTCCCAAAGCAAATTGCAGGGAACGGTTTTTGTCCCCATGGCAGACTGCTGCTAATGCCAGGGGCACCACTGCTGCCGTGCCTGCCTTCCTGTAGCAAGTAAGTGCTGGTGGATGGTGGGGTGTACCATAGAGGATGAAAGGCTCCCTAAATCTGCTTCACAGCAAGAATTAGCTGCTGCCCTCTTAGTGGGCTCAACACCTTCTAATCCTGGTTTTGTGCTGCAGACCAGTTTGCCCTCCTCACCTACTGCAGGCCCATGCTCTGCACACACTGTTGTCTGCCACAAAGCTTGTCGACCCCAAAAGGTGAGGTTACATGAAGTCCCTGCCTTGTGGTAGGAAAGTGGCCTGGACTCTGGGCAGTGACATCAAATGCCCAGCTGATGGCACCATGTCTTTGTCAGTCTGCCTGGCTAGAGGAGAGCAGTGGGTTCCCTGCCTGGGATCAGTGCCTAGAAGGAATGCTGTAGCACCGAATGTGATCCATGACCTGTCATTTCTATATGGTGCCTGCCTGCTCTCTGGGGCAGCACGAACCATCCTGAAACCAGCTGGAGACTTCCCACGCCCACAGTGTCCTGCTGGCTCCCTCCGCAGGGAGGCCACCCTGATCAGTGAAGAAGCTCCACAGCATGCTCCTTTAGAAGGGTGCACGTGTTGCCAGAGACCTGCAGTGGAAAGCAGACTATTGTAGTGCCCAAGAAAGTGCCTGTGCACACCTTCCTTCACAGAAACAGGTGACTGCTGCTATTGAAATTTGTATGTGCCTGGTTTGAAGAGCCTAACATTTTGCATATGAGTGTGTGCCTGCTTCAGAGAGCAGTAATGGATGGAGGCTCTGACCCTTTAACTTCTCAGATCTTGCAGTGAATTCTGTCTGCACAGCAAAAGATTTGCAGCAGGAAAAAAAACACAGCACGATTTGTCTTGATGAGCCGTAACTCTCCTTAAGCACAAGAAGCTGGTGAGTGTGAAACAGGTGTTCTAACCCTGACCTGCACTTACTGGAACTGAAACTCAAAGGCAGCAGATCACCTTTGCCCCAAGCACTAATTTTCTGCTACCTCTTGGAGAGCAATAACCTCTGGTGCATCACCTTGGGTTTCAGTCTGATAAGCTAACTGGAGAAGGCAAGGACAGGGCCTGGGGGAGGTCAGGTACCAGCGATGCCAGTGCCTTCTGCACCATCTCCTGACTCTGGGCTGGGCCAGTCGGGAGGGGAGCTTCTTATCTGTGTGTGCTCCTGGCAGCACCCATAGGCTGGCTGTGTCCAGCACAGAAATCAGGCCAGGTGTGTGGACCACAGGCTGTGGTGGGGGACAAATGCCGACAGAAGTCAGCCCCGCCTGGGAGGAGGAGGGAGGTGGGGGGACATCTGCCAGAAGGTCACCAAGCTGGCAAGAGTCCTTTAGGCAGGGGAGTAGCCAAGCTCAGAGCAATCCTGGCACAGTGGGGAGTCCACCCTCGGGCAGGCTCAGGAGGCAGAGGGGGCACCGAGAGAATGGGTCACAAGAAGAATCACTGGAAGCCACACCATCCAGCTGCAGCACCACACCTCATCTCAGAACAGGGCTGTCCACAGCTGGAGCTGGCCCAAGAGGTGCCTTTGAAGACTGGAGACTTCGTTGCACTGGGATTACCATTGTGGTGAACGATTTCACCCCATAAGCTCTCAGGAGACGAACTACCCTTTGCTGGTTTGTTAGAAACCTAGAACAGATCTAAAAGGGAGCAGTTTGCTCTTACAGGAGAAACCAGAGGAGAAAAAAAATGTTGCTATTTCCATTCAGAGAGCTGCAGTCTCCAGCTTGGACAGCGAGAGAGAGCACCATTGCTGGGGAGTTTCCAAACCCAGGGAACGTTGTGCATCCATGTATGCTGTGGGAAGCAGTACACTGTCTCGTTGTACTCTGCCTTGAGCTGCTGGTGAGATCCTGCAGCCCCTGCTACCTCCATTTTCTAGGAGCTCACTCAAACAGTGGAGCATGGCCGGTTTGGTTTCCTGATCTTTATGCGCAGGGGAAAGAGCAGACTGGTAGTGCCCCGCAGGAATAAACCTGGCTCAACGCACACCCAGCTGAGCTGAGCGGAATTGTTTACAGAGGATACTGCAGAGCCGACGTGCTGCCGGACGGCCCCCTTGCCTCTGCTGGCTGAGGTCCACGAGGGGAGCTGTGGGCAGCCTAAAACCTTCACAGCTGGTATTTGTAACCGTGCCCTCCTGGCTGTGCTTGGAGGAACGGTATGACACAGAAAATTTTTTCATCAGAACAGGCCTGAGCACAACATTCTGCAGAGGAATTCTGCTCCCACTGACAGCCCCCGGTGAAAACCACTTGCTGGCTTCTTTGTAACGTTGCTTAATAGAACACACAATGATTTTCAATGAATATGCATTTCCTGTGATGCTATTTTGGTGTCAAAATTACTCTATCAGCGGCCCATTTAAAATGGGGTTATGATGAAGCACTGATCTTATTAGCTAATTGTGCTTGCTAGTCTGTGGTTCTGTATCTCACAGCCACATTACAATGGTTAGCTGATGGGCTCTGCAGACAGGATACTTCTAATTCCCCCGGCTTTCATTATTGTGACTGCAAAGGAAGGAACAGAATAGCAGATGAAGCTGTTGCTGTTTAGGCTCATGATGCTGTCTATGCCTTGTACTGAGTTGTGCCCTTAGGCTGAGCGAGTTGGCAGTACTCATCTGGAGGAGGGAAAACAAAAATTCTGGTTTTGCCTAGGTTTCTGTAATAAGAAAAAAATTAACCCTTTGGCTCAGGAGCAGCTGCTCTTTTTTTTTCCAAAGAGTAAGCTATTTCAGTGTGAAGTGCTTATCATTTTTAAGTTTCCTCTAGGCAGTCTGCACAAACACACTGCAGGTATATCTGCACCTATGTGGCTTACTCAGTATCCCTTGCCTGATACATAACCACTCTCACAGCAAGATGCTCTGTGTCCTGGCCTGCAGCACTGCATCATTTCTTACCAGACCTTCTTTTTTTTTTTCTATCAGAAGAGGCAGCAAGGACAGCTTTGCCCCCTTGCAAAAGGAAGACACCTAAGTGAGGGAGTCTCTCTAAAAGCTCCTTCTACTGCAAATTCAGTCATGCTCAGACTTGCAGGGGCTCATTTGTCTTCATATGACTTTCCCAAACACCTCCATGCAAATGCTTAATTCCAAAACCAACTTTTTTTTTTTTTTTTTTTAATTGCCAGCAGGAGCAGTTGTGTTTATTACAGCAGTTGGAATTGTGAGCACAAATACTCACCCTGCAAAGAAACACATGTCTGCCATCCTGCCAATAAGCATGACCTGGGGCTTGGATCTACTCTGAGCTTTTCAGCAGCCCACTTTTGAGGAGCTTCTCTGAATTCTGGCCTCTCACTACTGCTTATTGCCTTTTCCATACTGGCTTTTCCATTGCCTTTTCCCTACTGACTGCCTTTATTGCCTGATCCCTCCAGAAGGGTTATCTGGAAAACATCTGCAGGACCTCAGTTAGGGTGAGTACAGCTACAGGGTGCAAATCCAAGGTGCTCCGGAGCAGCCTGGACACTGCACAAGGCTTTGCCATTGCTGGGACTTGCCCTAATTGACGTCCTGCCTCTGGCTTAGCACGTCATCTGTCCGTTCCCTCCTTCCTCCAACTTCCTTCACTGGGTCATGGCTGGGGCCCTTCTGGAGGCCAACCACAGTTGGTGGCCACATATCAAATGTTCAAGTCACTTTGAAGGAGTTGCTTTGCCCCCGCGGCTCGAAAACTCAATGTGTGCTTTTACTTGCCTTGTTATGTGCTATTCTTAAAGCAAGTTCAGATGGTGGTTACACACAGGTGGGGGGCCCTGGCCCACAAACATAATTATGTGAATTATTGTGTATAGTTCCCCTACCCCCTTCATTCAAGATTTGATTCCTTATTATTTCTTTAAGAGGCTTAATAGCTTTTCAAGCTGTGCATCTTCTGGGAAATTCAGACCTGCAAACTCTTGTGCTGTTTTTTTTTGGGGGGGAGCAAATTATATTTTGATAAAGCTCTCAAGCTTCCTCTTCATCATAAACAGCATGAACCTCACACGCTCTTCTGGCAGGCTGGTATCCCGCTGCAATGCAATACAGACCCTTCTGAGGTTTTCTGGTCTTTGTGTTGTCTCATGATGAACAGATCCAACACCAGAGCTTTCAAAAGCAAGCTGTGATGCTCCTTGCCTGGAGACAGTGGACTTCTGTGCCTATAAGGAGGAGGCACTCCTCTGCATTGCTCCTACTAGGCCTTACAGAACAGGCAATCTCATGCTTTGAAATCCCTTTACTTCCTCCAGCAATGTTCCAGCATTAGGTACTTAAGTCAGGTTTTGTTGTTGTCATTTGTGTTAGTGCAATTTGGAGAGGTTTGAAAGGGACCCAGCAGCGCCTCTCAAGAAGTGAGTTTTCCTTCTTGCAGAACGAAGGCACTTGTAGTCGTGTTCCCAGTCTGGGATTTGAGAGATCTTGTTTCAGTCCGGCTCTTTCACAGAGTGCTTTGTGCACAGTTTGCTTCCAGTTATCAGAGGCTTAAAAACCAAAATAACATTCCCCCAAGATACTCTTCTGAGACCTCCCTACTTCCCTGTGACTGGCATTGCTACTCTGTCCTTCTGCTGATGAAAAGGGCAATGAATCCCTACACAGACCGTGGGATACTGAATTGCACCCAGTGCCAAGAAAGCTTTCACTGAAACCAGAAATGTCATAAACAAATCAGTAGATGACTTATGGTGAAAGGAAGTCAGGATGACTTCACATATTTAATGAGCTACCAAGACGCACTAAAGGACTGGAGGGGTTTTGCTAGTGGAGGATTGAGCTTTCAGGTATTTATAAGAAGAGGAATGAGTCTGAGGTGTTCATGCTTGTATCATTTCCCTTGCACTGGGAAACTTCCACTCAATTCACTGCCTCTTGCAGCTGCAGAGAGGCATATTTAGACCCCAGCTTCACACATAGCCTTACCTGCTCCTGTTTTGTTTGTCCATCCTCCTGCAGAATCCGAGTGCCAACTGACTTTTAATGTACTTGGCCTTCCTGGCATCCCCATCTTTCAGGGAAGGCAGGCACAGACGCAGCACGTGATGAGCCCCAGGTGGACCAGCAGTGTGTTGGCCCCAGGCAGGTGTCCACATCTTCCTCTCTTTCCTGCAAGCCCCTGGAGCAAAGATGGGGGGACATGGCAGGCCCTGCAACTGGGAGAGGTGGCTTCGTCTGGCCTTGCCCATGCCTACTGGATGTTTTTTTCCCAACATTTGTGTGCAGGACTTCATATTTAAAACTAGAATACAACTAAGAGCTATCAGAAAAGCAATTAAAACCAGGAGATGTCACTATTTCTGGGACAGTGGCAGACTCTGGTTTATTTTTCTGTTTGTGGGTTTGTTTTTTGGTAGGGCACAGGGTTCAGGCCTGTGACTTCTTCAGAGGACTGCAGCGTAAAATAAATACGTGCTCACCCATTTATTTGTCTTCCATTTGATTACTGTTGTCTGGAATAGTGAGACAAAACAATTCAGTAGGTTCTGTCATAGGCTTTATTTCTAGATTTGACTGCTCTAAAAAAATCAGAAAATCTGCCCTGGTGATGGATTTTCTTCCATTTTGTTTTCACTATACCTAAGGTAGAAAAGCACTAAGCATTAGAGGGACTTTATGGCAGCAGGTGCCAGAAAAAGCTCTTTCAGGTGTTCTGTGTGCTGGAGTGCAAGCTCCATCCATTTCACACATTCATAATTTAAATAGTAATTAGAAATTCTAAATAATCTCTCCCTGGGCACTAGCTAATCTTCATTAAACATCTAAATACTAGCGACTAAAACTGGGTCAGCTCCTCAGTGGCCTGCGGTGGAGGGAAGGAGCCGTGCCAGACTCCTGCAGCACAGGATCTGGCCTCACTGGCTCGGAGAAGGAGCTGGTTTGCTGCATACTAAATGTTGCACACAGAGGGTCCCATCCTCTACACGAGGCAGGAGAGCTCCTTCAGGGGCCAAGGAGCTGTGCTGTCTTGCAAGCAAGGAGATTGGTCCTTCATCTCCAGTGGGAGAGCAGGGATGCTCAGGGATCTGAGGAGGCTGTGCTGTTCTGCATTTGCTGATGCCAGGGAGTGAGTCCCGAGGCTGGTCTCAGAGGTACATGCACATTGCATGCAGAATGTCTTGGCAGTGGGAACTGCTGTGTGGTTGAAGGAGAAATCCAGCCTTTGCAGCTCCAGACCTCTATCTCCAGGCCCCTGCTCTCCACTCACAGTGGGAGCTCAAGCAGGGTTTTCTTGCTCACTCCACCACAGTACCCTGAGGTTTTCCTTTCAAGTCTTGTGTCCTATTCTGTTCTCCATACATGTGTTTCTCTCTCTAGCCCTCTGCAGCCCACCCTCACCCACCTTCTTTTTTTTTCCCCTGGAAGTCATGAAACTCTTGTTACCGAGCTGAGGGAATCAGCACTGATCTCTGCAGGCAGTGTCCCAGTCTCTCACTGCTAGAGAGAGAGGGGAAAGCTTCTGTTCTGCAGTTCTGATAGACGCAAATTCGAGTGGAAACCAGACAGGGTTTTTATAATCTGGATGCTATGTTATGCTTCCTGCCCCTAACACCTCTACTGCTGAAGAAGGGTATCACTGGAGACTCTTCTGCTCCACGCAGCTAAACCAACCCAGCCAAGCAGATTCACCATTGATAACCCATGAAACAGACACTCCAAGCCAAGGGGACATACCTTCAGAGGAACTGTGGAACACTGATATGCAGCAGAACACTCTGGGTCCCCAGCACAGGACCCTGCCTTTATGCAGAGGTCCTGTCTGACGGGCTGCCTGGTCCTTTTCATCCGGATGGTATTTACTGAGTGGCCACAACAGCATCAGTCCCTGGTTCAGAAGTGGCAGTGGCTTCCAGATAGAGTAAACCATCTCATGCAAAGGCAGTGCTGAAGTGGTTTGCGGTGAAGAGTAACAGAAGCAAGAAAACACAGTTCAGCTTGGCTTATTAGTGTATTTAAAAAAAATCGGCAGCAAAGAAATCAGAAATTTGCTGTGCCCATGCAATGGAGAGGAGAGCACAAGAAATCTTTGTGAATGCAGGTGCCTCTGAGATCACACAGGTACTATTGTTGCCTCTATTCACCATCCATCTTTAGCTATCCAAGCTTGTTAGAATGGCTCTGCAGAGTGGGGAGCATGTAGAGGACCTTGCAGAACAAGGAAGTTGTCCCACAAGAGGTGCTGCACTGGGATGGGCAGTTTGCATGGCTCATAATACATAACAAGATTTCCACCATCCCTCCCTGCTCTGTATTCCCCCATAGCTGTCCCTGTGAGGCAAAGCATACATGATTAGCCCGTCTCCTCCAGACAGCATCAGCAGTCCTGAGGGTGCCAGGTATGAGCATGGGACTCCTGTGCATGTGGGACTGCAGCCTCCCCTTTCCACAGCAAAAACTTTTCAAGTGCTTCTATGTGTGACTGACCTCCAGCACACCCTGCAGGCTAAGGAACCTGATGATGGGTGGAAATGTTGGCCTAGAGGGGCAGTTTCCAACATGCTGGAGAGAAACTGAGGAGCAGACGATTACTGAGAAGAAAGACAGTAAAAAAACCCCACCTTTGCTCTACAAAACCCCATTGGCACACCCATTTTAGGAAAACATTAAGCACCACAATGGTTTTCTTGGCACCAGGACAACATGTGCAGCATTACTGCAGCTGCTGAGCTAAAGGGCAGGCACAGAGCAAAGTGAAGCCTGGGCAAACATTTGCACGGGCTCTGCTTGCTTCTCAGGAACTTAAGATTGTATTGTTAAGAAGAGTGGGGCTTAAGCACCCCACATGGAAGACACAGAAATTTCTTTCTTACTTAAAAGGAAAACTTTATTTTTATACATTAAAAAATCTATACATTTCTTAGACTAAAATACAGTTTTGCATCAGTATCCTGGCACAATGTCAGTTTACACAGAAAATCTAAGATTAGATCAGCACTGTTAATTTTTCTTCTCTTCCGGCATTCACAGCTTGCAGTATAAAACATTTTAAGTTCCCAAGACAACAATAAACAGTGTCACATTTACTTTTCCCATTTTCAAAGGAGGTGGCATTCCACTGGAAAAAGGAGCACTTGTTAGTTGATCTTGATTCAATGTAAATCACTAAGTCAGTCCAGGGATTTGATTGCCCTGTTAGAAGTATGAGTGAAGGAGGATGAAAAACTCATTTTCAGATGAAGCTTTGATGGACTATGACAATGCAAGTACTGTCAAGCCTTTAAAATATGTTCAGAAGATTTTCCTTAGGGTAGTTTCTGTAATCAGCAACACAATCCATCACACAGAAATAATTCTTTTCTATAGGTATAGGATTCCACCTTCATTTTTGCTCTGAGGGGCTCCATAGCAAAATAAAAGCAGGACACAGGGGATGTTGCTGTGAGATGTCTGAACTGGAATGTGAATTTCCTTAACTATTGTGAAGATTCTGCAGAGTATTTTCTACCTGTGAAATCCTGCTCTCCATGGCTCCACCTAACCTTTGGCCTCTGCTTTCTAGCCCACATTAGAAACAAATCCACCTTTCTGTTTTCTACCCCCTCACTCCCCCAGGACACATGACAACACTGTCTGTGGCACTGCTTTCCAAATGAGAGATATTCTCCCATTTTGGTTTGAGCAGCAGGGAGGGACCCAACTAACACTGACACAGACCACATGTGGTATTTCAGAGTTAAAAACTGTGGCCTTGGTGGGAACCCCAGTCAGTGCCCAATTTCTGCTGGGGTTTCACAAGTAGTCAGACTTCCCAATTTCACCAGGTGTTTCTGGAATAACTCCCTAGCTGCCCCTATGTCCACTCAAGCCAGAGAGGAGTGGTGGTCCACTTGAGCAACGGCAGCTGCCTATGCTGCAACGGGCTTAGAAAGGTCACAGCTGTCTTTGACACTACTGAAATTAGATTAGTTCTGTTCAAGCCAGCTGGTACTTTGGCTCTGAATTCTTGCAACTTTGGTTTTAAGTGGAGTACCATGTTTCTATAGAAATTCTGCTCATCACACTCACGTATGATGACGTGATCTCAGTGAGACAGGGGAGTAGAATCTGATGGGTGTTTGCTGGTTTTCTGCTAGTTCCCTTCCAGCAGATCTCTGCCAAATTAATGCCTCCAATAGTTTAGCCTCCAAATGGGTATTTTCAGATTGATTCATGCTACCACCAATTGTCCCTAGAAATATTTTCATAATCCTAAAGTCTCTGAGGAGCTTTGGCTTGATTGCATCAGCTTGCAAACACTGCAAGACACATCACAGCTCCATCCCAGACCAGAAATTCTGCCTTTTATACGTGACCCACATCACAAGAGACAAGTTTCATCTCTTCTCTCACCTCTTTAAATATAAAAGAAAAAAAATACCTTGAGAACAGTATTCGCTACAGAACACAGGAAATACACATTTACTAGTTTCCATAATCTTGTTGTGTGATGGAAATAACAGTGGAGATGAAATAGTTGAAAAACCATTTGAAAATTACATATTTAGAGTAAACTTTCATCATCTCAACAAAGAAGCTGAGTGCAAGAAATGCTTCAAATAAGTCTGTTGGGTTTTCTGTTGGGAAACACAAGGTTGGTGGTTTGTGGTTCTTTTTTCCCACAAAGATGAAACAGGATTTCTGTGTTGATAATGTGACACACAAGCTGTTCAAGGAACAATGGACTACTGATACTTAGATTTAGTAAACATTATCTGCACAGGAAAAGCCATGATTTAAAAACCAGGAATGCTGTTAGGTATCTACTTATAAATCTTATGATTGTTTCTCAAAACGACTGTGCCATGTTCAGTATAGCATGTAATATGCACTCTGAATCAAATGCTCACTGGATGACAAGTATATGTCTGCTACATGCATTTTATTCTGACTCTATAACATACATTCATAGAATACATCATAACCACTCAGAGCAAACCGCTAAAGTGCATGCCCTGAGGGCACATTAAATATGTTGTCTCCAACACTGGCTGCTCAATTGCCAGAACACTGATACAGAAAGGGCTCATTTTTGCGTTATATCCCCATTATGTGCTGAAAGAGTAAGAGCTAACATCCCCTGCTCCCTCCATGAAAGAGAGCACTGTGGAGCAGGCTAATTGCCTGCTGCAAAAAAAAAGCCCTTTCAGAAAGAAGTAACCACCCTGAGAAGATGCTGTACAGAAATGCAGGGAGCAAGTCTTGGATTAACTACTGGGTAAGTGGACCTGTGTACTGGGTTAGGCTGGATGGAGCTAATTTCCTTCACAGCAACCTACAAGGTGCTGTGTTTCAGATCTGCAACCAAAGGAGTGTTTGATAACACAATGCTTTACCTGTTGCTGAGCACTGCTTGCACAGGGTGAATGGCCTTCTCTGTTTCTGACTCTCCTACTCCAGCAGAGTAGGCTGGAGTTGGGCAGAGGTGAGAGGGCACACAGCCAGGACAGCTGACCTGAACAGACTGAAGAAACACTCCAGAACATGCAAGGTCCTACTCAGCAATAAAAGTGGGGTGGTTCCAGAATAGCCACTGCTTGGAGATTGGCTGGGCATTGTCTGCTGGTGGGAGATGGTAAGTGCTTGCCTTTGTATCACTTGGGTTTTTTTCTTTTTTTTTTTCCTCAGTGAACTGCCTTTATATCAGTGCTTTTGTCCTTTCACTGCTCTCTCCCATCCTGCAGGGGGGACTGAGCAAGCAACAGAGTAGCAGCTTACGCGACAGCCAGGGTCAACCCATCACATTTTAACTGGGTTTTCCACTGTTAGTTCTTCCTTTTAGGACACACTTCTCTAATGCACAAAGTCCCTCGGTTACTATGCCAAGCTAAGGCCACATTTAAAACCTCATCCTGTTTTTGGCAGCTGGGAGCTATGAGAAGGCTGAAGATGCAATTCTAAGCTGGCCATAGTGTTTAGACTAGCTATGGAGCAACAGTGAAACTGTAGAAGAGATGGGTTGCACTTTTAACCACAGTGATGGAGTGATACCATAAAAAAAAAAATCCTACTTTAGGACTTCAGCTCAGCACCTACTCCCCCTCTCATTTAGTCCAGGTGATACCCTAAATCATTGCCTCAGGAAGGTGAGAGGGCATGTGGTAAAATCAATGGGGCAAAGGGGAGCTGACACTGCCACTTCGCACTCCTTTACTGAAAGAGCAACACAGAAATGAGACTTAAAACAACAACAAAAAAATCCTCCAGGGCTGGAAGAAGCAATAAAGATTACACACTGCTGTTCAAGTTCCATATACAACAGTGAGTAAAATAATGTGGAAAAAAAATTTAACAATTTAAAGAATTACATACTTTTTTCCCTTTGTAACCTAGCTGGTCAGAGGCTACGGATACAGACCATCCGCAAAAACCAATGGCTGGGAACCAATAAACCCACTGATTGTTTCTAAACCCAGATTGTCCAGTCTACATCTCCAGTCCTCAAGCAGTACTTGGTTCAAAGGACTTGCCAAGGAGATGATTTCTCTGTTTCAGCTGTTTCATCTTGCTCCTCCTGCATTGTTATTCTCACTGCAGCATCACTCTCTAGTTAGTCTAGACTGCTTCCCACAAAGCAGTCCACACACTGGCTTTAATAACCAACACTCAAAAAAAAGTATTTAATCCATCACAACTGGCAGAGCCCAGCACCCCTACTGCCAACATTTCTGTAGCGATTTACATGCCAAAGTGTCCTCTCACTCCACTATCTCCACTAGGAAAGGAAAGCAGAGTCTCAATTTCTCCTGAAAAGTTGTCTCTTCAGAACTCTGTCTTCTGCTTATCTCCCTGCACAAGACAGGGCTGGAAGAGGGCAGCTTGTAGTTTGGTTGCAAATGAACTTCAAAGGACATTCAAAAGCTTTAAAGGGCCACTGGAAAATCTGCATGTGAATGGAATGCCTTTTTGGCACGACTTAAAAGCTCTGCATGCCGGATATACACTCAAGAGTGGTGCACACAATTTTATTAAGAACTTGTAATGATATAGATTTCTCACTTAAACATTACAACTACCCATAGAAAAGTGTTGCCTGTATCTTTTAAACACCATGTAAATAAAACAAATTCATTTTTAAGACAGAATAAACTGCTATAAAAATGGTGCACAGTCAAGTAATACAAAAATACAAAATTTGTTTCCAACTGCAGTCCTAGTTGCAATTACAGAGAAAAGTCCCCACTCAGGACTTCCAGCGAGCAGGGAACACAAACTTGCAGAACCAGTCATGGCAGAACTTTTTTATCAAAATGCGCAGAATACAAGGCTTCTTTGATTAAGCACCCCCAATAGCCTCCAAACAAGAAGAAAATTAGTTTTTCTGGAAGCAACTGGGTACTTGATAAGTCTTTTAGCCTTGGAATCCAGTTTCTAGGAGTCAACTAAGCCAGTTTTTAAATTTCTGGTGCTAAACCCTCCTGATCTGCACAAATATTGGTGTTGAGTGCCACTGCTGTCTTAGACACTGGCACAGCAGGAAGGTCCCCCCTCCACAAAAGTAAGGCTGCTCCAGCGTTTCTTCTAGGCAAGTATGACCTCTGACTTGCACTGAGCAGCCTCACCAGTGCTCCAGTTTGAATCCCTAGGCTGAAGCTCTAGCCCAGTTAGCACTCGCACAGATGTGTAAGTTACAACATCAATACTTAGAGAGCCCTTCTGATATTAGTGGAGTTACTGATATGGATCACTTAAATGAGTGTCTAAGTGCTTCCAGGACTGGGTAATTCTGTCTCTCTGCCTCCCCAGCAGCTATCCTTTCTATATGTATCTTTATTTTCACACCTCTCACATAGTTTGGGGTCTGTGATATGAAAAAGTGTAAATCCTTCATTTAATTGGCTTACCAAAAGAAAACCTAACAAATTTAAGTCATCAGATGCCTTCTGGAAGCAAAAGTGAAATATTTTACTATTGCCAAAAGATAAGAGCACTAGTTAGCTACATGATACTACATAATTTTTTAAATCTTCGGCAGCAATTTGGAAGTCTGATCCTCTGACAGGAAGCACAAATAACTGCTTGCTTACTAAACCTTGATAACACGAGTTGTGCATGTCTCTACCTAGACATAACTCTCTACTCCATTACAAAGCTTCTGTAGAAAGACTTTTCTCTTTCAAAAGATTTTCTTGAATGGAGTGATTGAACCATTGAGGCATCGTTTATTTGTAGAGAGCTTGTATTTAGTGCAATAAGTTTAAAAATTCTGCTCTGAAATATTAACTTTACATTAACAAAAATAGTTTTCTTAAAAAAATTGTAACAAAAGGAATATATAGCATAGACAGATCATGAATTCTTAGCAAATACACTTAAGCATTTACCATTACAATATGCTGAATAATTGAATATTACCATTCATATCTGGCAAGCTTCCAGACTGGAAAGAAATTATGTACTACTACTACTAATAATAAAAAAGCATGTTCTCTTGTCATTACTTAATAACTTCATATAACTGTCCAGGCAGCTACACTTCCAAAGAAATGTTTTTCTGCCCTTTCCCATTTTAGCCACCTACTACAGTACATACATATATGGATCAAACAACAGGCAGGGAATGACCCCTTCTACCTCCCAGAGCTCCCTGGCATTAAATGAAATGAAGCATACAGTACTTTTTTATGTACAGTAGTACAGTTCATTTCCCCTCCTCAGCATCTTTGTATCTAGTCATGAATTAATCATGAGTATGGCTAAGACTGAGCTTTAACAATCTGTTATTTCGATTGCCCATATGCAGAATCCATACCCTTCAAAGGAACACTGCTGAAGTGTGAAGGAGGCTACTGAACTCAAGGGCAGGACAGAGGGCAACGGGTATGAGGGGCAAATAGGGTAAAGCAGGAAGTTAATTGCATATAAAAATTATCTGTCCCCATTTCGTAGGTTCTGTTGAATAGGAGATGCAACGGCTCCCACACACCTGAATACCTGAGGAGTTGGTTATTGTGATGTCTGATACTGGTAAACAAAACTGCGCCCTGCCAGGGCTGTAAAGTAAAATAACTGCTTACAAACCCATTCGAACTGAATGAATTCTCACTGAAACCACCGTTTGAAAAACTGAATTTAAGACTTTTCTTGATTTCAAGGTTTTCTGTACATGTGACTGTCCCAGATTTAATGCAAATTTAAAAGAAACTAAACAAGTAAAAGTCTCAGCAGATTAGCAGTGTCATGGGAAATCTGTCTCTAAACCCAGTCATGATTTCAGATTATCTTTACAATGATACCTCCTCCAGATTGTAAAATACCAAGCAGATAAGAATCAACATTTCCATGACCACAATGAATAATTTAAGAAATGGAACAATGATAAAGCTGCTTGTAAAAGCCACCCGTATGAAAAGAGTACATGTTTCACAAAAATAATTGTTAAAAAAAGTTTTAAATCCCTGTTCCTTTTCTCTGATTTTGGCTGTTTATTTTTATATATATATATATATGTATGTATATATGTATATATATACTGTTTTGGAATGTCAATGGGTTCCAATATGGCTGGCTAGTTTCAAGATGAACTTGCTCCAGAGGCCTAGAAAACAAAGTCATACAGTACAGTCTTAGACAAATGCCAAAGGACAAGTAGAAACTGAGTCAAAGGGGTCGCTGGAAGCCATAAAGAAAAAAGTGTGAAAAGGTGGTGGGTTTTCTTTCTTGTGCCCTGATACAAGAACAGAAGGTCCTAAATGTTTCCTGTCTCTGCCATTAATACCTACTTTAAACACAACTGCACTTAGGGTGTTTCCCTTTTAGAAATAATTGTCATATTCTAAGAAATATCTGCATTCCAAGGGTATTGAAGCAAGACAGTAAAGACTCTATTCCCAAAAGAAGAGGAAAAAAAGTAGTAGTAATCTAATTTTCAGACATGCAATTTTGAGACTATGGGCACTACTATTACAGAATAGACTTATGAATGATCCTATTCCAGACATAACTGAGGCCTTTATTGACGCTTTGGGGGAAACTATGAGAAATTTAATGGAGGTAACCACTGTGTGCCATCCTTGTCAGGACGTGAGATCCTAGTATTTCAAAACCCACTCAGCTGGAGCTGAATGCCCCGAAAACGGAAAACCACTTGAGAAAACAAGGCCCAGTCAGCTCCAAACAAAACAACCACATGAGCAGCAGAATTGGGAGTAATTCAGCAGGTGACTCCCACACTGAGCCCCAAGTGCTCAGCATCTTCTGCAGTAGTCCTGTGAGGACTTTCAGCCGGTACCAGGCATAAGTGCCTAGAAACAGGTTCCTACAAGAATAACACCACCCTTGACTTGCAGGTACTCGGTTTGCACTTTTATAAGGGGCAGGGTGAATAAAGGTTTTTCACATCCCAGCTTTAGGCAGTCAAGAACAAAAGTATATGTAGCGGTCTGTGACAGCAACTGACAAAAGTGTAAGTGGAAAACCACTACATAGTAAAATTTTGAACTGAAATTTCTGTGCATGTGACTAAAGGGTTTGCACACCCAATTCTCAATCATTTTAATGGCACATTTGCATCTACAGCATTTGGATCACTCTGAAAATCCCAACATTAGCGTCTGTTTGAACAGCTAGAATTACTCCCAGAAGAAACAGTAAATGAGCATAGAATTAGTTTTTCATATGTATAAACACAGCAGCGTTTAGGCATAAGCAAATCTAGAAACTGGTATGCCATAATGAAATAGCAAAACACGCAAAGCTACACATCTATCCAGTCTACAGCAGGAACCCATTCCAGCTTGTTCAAAAAGTGCTCATGCAACATGGCTTCATGTACATCGTTGAAAAAAAGAAATTCTTCTGTTGGCATACACTTATTTAGATTCCATTTGGTTAAAAAATTATCCCCATAGTATGGAAATGAGTCAGACCCCAAACACTCTGAGAAAGTAATGGCAGAAAAATATTCTATTTCACAAAGTCATATTGCACGATGACAAGTCATACCTTGCCCAGACTGGCTCTCCATTATACGCTCTCTGTTCTCCACCTTCCAAACTTATCTTCCTATCTGTTATCTGTACCATGTATAGTGTTCCTTATTCCAGGCTAGTCAGACATGCAATGCCTTCCTAACAGGCACACCATAAGTAAAACAGGCTGCAGAAGCATAAATGATGCATTGTTCACTGTCTGTGCATCTGACAGTGTGAGATGGAAAGAGCACACAAGAGACAAGCAACATAAGTAGTTCGCAATAAAAACAAACAACTGGGAGAAATGTCATTTGAGCAGGTTGAAAGGAATCACTGTGTCCAATTCTCTGGCATGGTGTAAGATAATTTGGTGAGGGCTTTAAGTGCCTGGTCCTACTTTGCAACAATGGCTGTGCTCAGTAGTGTTCTTCAGGCTTTTGCAGTGAATGTAAGATCAGCAAAAATTGTTCATCTCAGGGTTGAAAAGAGATTAAAGTCAGAATAGCCCAATGAATTTCAGAGCCATCTTATTTTTAGACTATACAGCAATTGGGGCTGTCTGTGTATACCACATAGCATGCACGACAAATCCTAATGAAATGATACTGCACTTGTTTCATATGAGACAGTTCCTTTCATCTTACTTTTACAGGAGATGGTCTCAGCTGTGACAAAAACTCTGCCATCCAGGTGATAGGCAAGCTCACAAACAGAAAAAGCAGAACATCTTGAGTGATACAGAGAACAAAAACTTCTCCTGAAGAAGTGCAGTCAGTAAAGACAAAGAGGGAGAAGAAGTAAAAGTGAAACTCTTGGAGGATCGCCACCTCCTCATCTGCACCTACCATTGGTTTTAGCTCTCTGCTCTCAGCTCCACCTCCCCGGCCAGCTTCTTTCATAGATTTCCTACTATTCTCCACAAACTCCTGAAAAACAGTAATGAAATGACAAGTGCTCTCTTAGTGCAGACTCCAAACATCAAGTCTCAAGACAGAACTTCAAGATGTCACTGCTCAAAACATCAAGACGATCTGCATCTCTTGCTCAGACTTGACCACAAAGTATCAAAAAAGCCTGCCAAATAGCCACAAAGGCCTCCCTCATTTAATTCTGGAAGCCAGGCAGGTAGTCGCCTTGTGTGCTCTTACAACTTTTCCATGTACTGCACAATGCTCTCCTTTATGGGGAAAGAAGGTAAAAGGCTCATTGCGCCAAGAAAAAAAAAACAAAACAATACACAAACCCACAAACCAAAACCCAAAACCAAACCCACAACCAAACCACAACGAACCTCCCCCCCACACCATCCTGCTCTCAGCTATTACATTGTATCCTGTGAACTGTGTGTAATGTTACAACTCCATTAAGGAGAGGGACTTGGAGATAATTTCTGTGCAGGTCTGGCCAATTTCCCTAACTTCCTCAATTCAACCTCTTAAATTTTTCACCAGATCGCAATCTCCCATTTACGAAGATTAGCAGAGCTAATTCAACTTTATACAATTTTTTTTTCTCTTGAAGGCAGACATTCTGCAGCAAATTTCAGTAAACTTTAGCTGCTGGTGTTTTGTGATATTGACTGCTGACTAAGAAACCTACTGCTGACTAAAGAAACCTACAATGCTTTTATGGTTTATCGGTGTTTCTTGCTAAAAGAGTAACTCATCAGCCACCACTTTATTTATTATATACTCTAGATTCTGTGGTGATTTACCAAAAAATTAGGACCAAAATTCTTGGCAAGGTTTTCCCACAAGTAATCAGAAAAAAAATTATGCTAAGAAGTCACAAGAACCTTCTTCTAGCCTACGCATGGGGGTGCATTTTAGAGAGGCATATTCTACAGCTACTACTTAAAAACACTCTAAAAAAACTACCTACTCAACAACAAAGTGAAGGGCTTTGGAAGCAGAACTCTTACAACTCTGTTTCTAGCAACAGAGAACGGGGAATAAGGTGGAACAAAAAAGAAGGGAGTGAACTGGTCTTGCAAAAGGCCTTGAGAAAGCACCTACACTCCAGGACGGAGCACAAAGCCTATGTATGACACGTGGAGTCAAATTCTGGTTGCTGTCTATCTGAGGGAAGTAAAACTCCACTGTGGTCATTATCTATGTGTAATGTAGAATACTCTTGATATTTTTTCTCTTCCCCATCCAAAGAGATGTCCTTCTTAGCAAAGCACAAAACCAAGCCTTTCCCTCCTGTTTTGCTTCTTTCTAATCTGCACTGTGTCATTTACAAGACATGATACCCAAGAGTATGATTCTGCAAGATGACTGCTCATCTAAAAGGCAGTAAATAGAAGCCAATTGACAGTGAAACCAAGGGAAGGAAGCATCACCACTTATCTGATGCTCATCAGATTATACTGTTTGCAGCTCATGCCAAGAACAAGATGGGAAGATAAAAAAAAAAAACAAAAAACCAAAACATATTGAACCCAGCAAGTGAATTCATTCCACTGTCAAAATACCTATTTTATGGAACCAGATCCTTAGACTTTGAGAGCAAGAGGAAACTTACCATGAGAACTTTATCCATGTAGAATTCCCTCCCAGGACTCCCATCGTTGTATTTTGTATCGATGGCAAAACACAAGAAAAGGACATCAACAACCATTTCATAAATAGAAAGGAAGCAGTGAGCAACCAGGAATGCAAAGAGGCAGACAATGATGAGTGGCAGCACCCAGATGGTGTAATCTCGTTGGTAATTCAGCAACATAACGCCAGCCAAACCTGTGCTGCAGACAATCAGGACCTGAAGAAGAAAACAGTAGACAACTCTAATGGGAGAAGCCTTTTGATATTTTTTTTGCTTGGTTTATTTTTTTAAAGCCAATGTGCTTCTTGGTCTGCCAGGGCTAGAATTAAGAGGTTACAGATGCTAGTGGTAACAACATCTTTACCTCCCGGATTCCCCACATCCCCGAGTATAAATGACATTTTATCCATTGAAAACAGAATTGTTACACATCTCCCCTCCATACAGAAAGCAGATCAGGATTCATGTGAGGCACTTCATGTTAACCGTCTCCACAGAATTATAGTACATGTGAGGCCCTAACAGACAATTTCACCAGGTATCAGTTTGATTTTGGCAAAAACAAATGGACTAAATTGTTGTGGCCACTTAACTTTTTGAACATTTCTGAACCTATTATTACGCAGCTAAACAAAAAATTGTAAACTAGGTCAGCTTTTATGAAAATACCATTTTGGACTGGTAGAGGGGATGCTGGCAGCCTCGCATTGATTTAGCTGAGAGTATTTTTTATATGCTGCACTGTTCATTTTAACATTTCTGTCACCTGTGCATTTTTCTAACAATCCGAGAGACAGGGGGGCACTTCCCAACATCTTTCAGACTCCTCCACAAAACTGCGTTATGTAATTTCATGCTCTCCCAAGCACTTATGTCTCCCTTATGTGTTTATTCCTTCTCACATCCTACTGATTTAGTTACTGGATTCGAAGTTCAGCCCACTGTACTCTGACTTAACAGAAGTAGAGGAGTGTAATAAGAAATACAGATGAGTTCAACCAGTTCAACCACAGGCAATTTAAGTAGATTGGTATTGTTTTACTAAATAATGGCATAAAATCCTTCAAAGGATAGAAATGATACACTGGATTACTTTTCCATGAAGTATATCTCCATCAGTTGGAGACCCAAAAAGCTGACTGACCACAGCAACTATTCTAGTCTTCTTTTAATTATCAGAGTAGAGTTAACTTAGTTGCTTAAGCTGGCAATTTCTCATAGCAGGCTTTTGTACTCCCTTCCAGTCCAATTTTATCATAAAGGTGATCAGTAACATGTCAAATTTTCACCATAAACCTGGAGAGCCCTTACTACACAGAATTTGAAAGAAATGCTTCCTCTCCTTAGAATTCTATGTTTTAACCACAAAATCAAACAAAACCTTAGAACTGCTAATCACTTTTCTCTTGACCCCCTAAAAAATAAATCATGCAAAAGGTATCATAATCTTCAGGTATTCCCCTCTAGTCACTTTTACTAAATGTAAGTAGATAATTTGTTTATCCTCCCTCTCCTAGACAGCTCCTCCTAATGTGATGCAGCTGGATGTAACAAGTGCACACCAAGAAACAGGATTTTTAAGGCATTTTGTATTTGGGGAGCAAGCCATTGCTAAAGAGAGCTTGTTCTGTGTAGGTCTGTAACAACTGTATACAGCAGACATACCTTTCCTAGAAAAAGCATAAAATCTCCAACTGTGTTTATGGCAGCCACTCGCAAAGCGTTTTCCACCAGGATAACAAAGGCATCCTTTGCTGAGGTGCAGAAATTGGTGCTGTTGATAGCTGTGGCTGTATATGCATTCTAGGAAAAGGAGATTGAAGATTTATTCATGGAATGATCAGGTATTTCAGATGGAGGGTGGGGAAGTTGAGGGGGAAGATACAGCTTCCGAGTAAGCCACATTTGTCATGTGATGTTAATAAACCAAAATTCCCCTGAGAGTTGTTGGATCAAGCAATATATAGCAGGTGACAGAAGACTACATGAGGTAAAGAACTGCTATTCTTCTCCTCCTTTGCTCATAATTTATGCGTTAACAAGTTTTTTCAAAAAACCTCATTAAACAGGATTTGCAATTTCTCTGCAGAAGGAGGTGAGCACTGGCATAGCTACAGAAATTAAGGAGTTAGAAAAGAAATCTGGAAATACAAAAGAGCCTGAGAGTTATACAAGCCAATCAAGATAATTTCTAGATACTGCATTCAAGGTTAGTCAGGACAGTTTTCAAGGATTACACTGGGGTTTATTAAATGCTTTCTTCTGATTTTATTTTCTGTATTTCCACAAGCAAAAACAATTAACAAACAGTGAAAGAAATATTAGCTAGATATTTATATATAAATATATGACAGATGCAATTACAGGCCTATAAATCCACTTTTACAACGGGTCTGACCAGCCAGCATGTTGCAACTTGCAAATCTTCTTCCACTTGGTAGATAATGCTGATGATTTGATGTTTTGTACAGTTTTTGCAATGTGTGAATCTGAAATATTACACCTGAAAAGCTTCATTCTGTTTTTATAGCAAACACATCCTGAAATTCAGATGTAGTTTTACTGAGTAGACATATGGAAAAACATCTCCAACCACTACACAAATTGTTAAAAATTTGAGATACCATGTTCACAAAGACGAATACTGGCTACTCCTCTGTCTCTGTTTACATTGCAAAGGTCAATGTAGTATTTGCAGTGCAATTTCAGAAATGGAGACAAGACTGAAATACTGTCATTCAAGTTCAGTTCCCAAGTACAATACACTACGTGTCAGCCTCAGGCTGCAGTCTGGGAATATATATATATATTGTCAGCCCCTACATAAAACTTGAATATTGAAAATCTTACCTGATTTAAGTATGTCAGGCACTTCTCTAGACACCAAAGGCAGCAGATGCAGGCTTTAAGCATACAGCGAGCACAAGCATTTTCCTAGGAAAGCACATAATGTGGGAAAACAAAGAATAAAACCAACAGATCATAATAATATTCCTTTGTGTTTCAGTAACTCAGATTGCTAAATTAAGCAATCCATATCAGTCCCATGGTCCTTTAAAGATTAAATATTCACAGAACTATAGAACGGTTTGGGTTGGAAGGGACTCCCCTCACCATGGGCAGGGACATCTTTCACTAGACCAGGTTGCTCAAAGCCCCATCCAACATGCCTTTGAACACTTTGAACACCTGTTCTAGTGCCTCACCACCTTCACAGTGAAGAATTTCTTCATTACATCTAATCTATTCCAAAACAAGACTTCCAGCCTCCCACCCTGACTAAATTAACAGGTCAACGCACCAGGCCTTAACTTTCAGTAAGCAAATGGAACCTGTTTCTCTTACTTTTCCTTTGAGTTGTGTTTGAATATACATAAGAATCATTCGTGGTATCTTCACTAGTGTGATAATGAAAGACCCCTTTGCTACTGTTCCTAGGTGGTAACAAACAAGTCGATTAACAGATGCCAGAATAGGAGTAAATGGCAGATTTTTTTTCTCCCTGTTAAAAAGAGAAAAAAAAAAAAAAGAATTAGAATGATCAGTATGTACGTGGTATCATCTAGAAGTGCTACAAATTTTCAATAAAATAAAGTGCAAAAGAAAAATATTATCCTCATACTAGCTTTCAGGGTGTATTGTTCACTCCACTTCGTGTAACTCACAGATTTGTCTCCAATGGAGAAGCAGGACTAGAATAAGGAATCACTATGTCATACAGGTAATGTGGTGGTACATCCCCCTTCTTCCCCTCCCTCTTTGGGCTGCACTATGATCTTAGAAATGCTTGTTAGGTCTCGGCGAAGAGCAGCTGGGCTCAGCTCCTCTTGAGTATATCAGAAATACTGTCTACTCCCAGAAACTTGTTCTGTCTAATGAGCTCCTATTTTTTAATGAACAGCCTTGGAAACTTACTTACAATGTAAGTGGAACAACATTTTTGTTACGGAACTTTCCAAGGAAGTTACCGACCCAAACTGCAGCCAGAATGGAAAATTACTATTACTAAAACCAATGCTCCTGCAACCCTATAAACTCCTGGACCACAGCTGCCTGATGCCAGCAATCTCCCTCTGAGTGGGACGCCTTTCAGAGCCACAGAACTCTTAAGTTGGAGGACTGATGTCAAGTGCTGCCAACGGAGTCTGGGATTGATACCTCCACTCCTCAAGGCTCAAACCTTTGCCAACGGAGGAGATGCAAAGGCATCTGACGTGAGAACTTCACTGAACTTGGATGGCATCTTTCACAGGTAGATACCTTGTACATACTGCTTTAGGTCTGTGCGTGTCCAAGCGTGACAGAATTGCTACAGCAAATCTATGTACTATGTCCTTTGAGCGTTATATTGGTAAGTTAGGCCTCTAAATGAGTTACTGTTCTGCTTATAGTAAATTCTATAGAATCTTCTGTTAAATTGTTTAAATTAGGTTATTGTTAAAGTGATTTTAAGTGCTGTTAAAACCTTTAGGCCCAAACTGCTGACCAAGTCCAGGGCTAAATTTGGCAAGGGGGTCCACTCTGAACCTCCTGACTCAATGGGAGGGTCTCTGTCATTCCTTTGTATCCATACACTTTCCCATCCTTATCTTTTTTCGCTCCCCAGCCTCCGCATAAATAAGTTTAGGCTGATTTTAGTTCTATAGTTTGATCGATTTTAGATTTTTAGATTTTTTCCCTTTTTTTCTCTGTTTAGCCATCTAATAAGTAGTAGAGTGAACCTTGTCAATGAATTTTGCCACCTTTGAATTAAACCTTCTTTTGCTGATACATTTGCTGGTGATTCTCTGAGTGACTTAAAACACTATCTGGTGACAGGTAATCTTACTAGAGGTTAGCTGTATTACCCACTACTAACACCTACCAGTTCCTATAAAGTTACATCTGATGGTGTGCAATTCAAACCTTACAAAAAAAGTGAGAAACAATGCTAGTATGTTCTTTAGTCAGACTACTTATAAACTTGCCTTCTCCTTTTCTCCTGTTCTGTTGGATATATTTACGTAGACTTTGGAGACGATAGAACTAATTTATTAGGTAAATTCTTTTCTCAGATTTTTTGCATTTCTGATTCAAGGCACCAAGTGCTGGGCCTTAAACAAGTTATTTAAAGCAATGCAGCTACAGTATTTTTAATTTATCAAATGAATACTCACTTTCTTGGTTTGAAGCTACTCCTTCTTAGAGTTTATTTTTCTTTCCTACCAAGGAAGCCACTTTTATTTGTCTCGCAAACAGTAGCTCTATTAACCATTTAAAGAATGGCTCTTCTTCTTTATTAGAAATCAAAGCATGATAATAAGCATATCAAAGGAACATGTGCAACACGTTACAAAGATAAAATATCTCCCCAGCTTGGGAGAGATGTGTTTTATTCAGAAAACATAAAAAAAGTACAGCCATCATTCCATGAAACCAACATCTGCATAACTTAATCCTGAGGTGTTAATGATTAAAATAGGTTTACCCAGTATTTTCTTTCAGTTGACTTTTAGAGCTGAGGGGCTGGGAAGCCAAACTCCACTCCCTGTTGGGAGTAGAATATGCACAAATTTGAGTCGTATATCCAGACAACCCAAACGCTTCCACATTTTCAGGTAAAAAAGTTTCAGGCTCCTCATTTTCAGGGCAGAGTCTGTAATTCAGAACACTCTGAGCTCTGTTATTGCCTGAGTTGAAAGGAATCCATCTGGCTAAGGTGAATGAACAGCGAACTTATATAAGATATTTCTCCATGGACAACTTCATCTTATTTGCTGTGGAAAGTTGCTCATACGCAAAATAATGGGTCCAAATTAACGTCTTTTCCTTTCTTACCAAGTCACTTTTTAGATTGTGATTGTACTTTAAAATGCAAAAAGAGGATAACAGTAGAGAGAAATGAGTATTTACTAACTTAAAATAAGATTCCTCTTATGGAACTATAGGGTTTGGTTAAAATAAAAATCATTCACCCTGAGGTGTCAGAAAATACATAAACTTACAGATGAGGTATACACGTTGCTAAGCAATCTATTTCAATGCAATGTCTTTCTCTTTCCTCTGTATTTTCCTCACTCTTCACTCAATCTATTTTAATTATTCACAAGAGTACATCCCTGTAACATCTTGTAATAATTTCATAGATGTATTTCATTGGTATACTGGAGGACTTCATCATTAATAAAACAACAGAATTTCTGACAGCACAGTAAATTGATTCCTTTCCTTTGATATTGTTTTGAAGACTAGGGCAGAAAAAGGAGTCAAATGTAATTCAGGTAACAGCCTCAATTAAAAAGACAAGCCAACTAAACATTTATGATCTGAATTATGCCACTTGAAAAATATCTGCATCCATTATTTAAAAACATCAGTTTTTTTAAAGAACAGACTCTTAAAAGCACACGGCAAGAACAGAGTATGGTTGCTGGGTATCTACAAGTTTTTACACACAACAATCTTCACATGGAAGCCTAGAAACAAATACCAAAACCCCACAGCTGAACCGCATGACTTCAGGATACTAATGCTCTTTTTCACTTGGGGACAGAGCGTCACTCCAACACTTACATGTTTTTTCCTTCCTTAAGTAAACTACCATTGCTAAATATCTCGTCAATGTATTGTACTCACGCTGTTCTTTATTTAGAGGAGTTGTATTTATATTGTTTGGAAAGGACTTTGAGAACATCTGAAATAAAATTAGTTATCTAAGTCACTCAACAATGATGTGGTGGTTTGTGTTTGGTTTTTTTTAGAAAAAAACATACAAACTACTAGATCTAAGATGATGTGGAGAAGTTTCATTCAACTATATCTCTACAAAATAATAGTGTACTCTCTTCTTTCCTGTACCAAAAATAATGTCATAGTTCTGCTCCACATACCAAAATTTAATATTTCAGATCACTGAAGTACCATTTATTCTCATGAAATGCTAACAAAGCATCTGATACCACTTTTTTTTCTGAAAAAACCTGGGTCCTAAATGGCTATTTGTATTAATGATTCATTTAAGATAAAATTTTAAGCAATATTAAATTCAAAACTTTTTCAAATACTAGAGACTAAAGCTAAGTTTGCAATTCTGAAATTAAAGCACAATTCCTGCTTTGTAAAACCACTGCCTAGTAACTAGTATTTCCTTCTTGGACAGCTAAGTAGATACATGCAGAACAGCCATCACAAAGTATGCCCCAGTACACAGTTTAGTTCACAAATTTAGCAATGAAATATGGAGCTTTAATACACATTTAGTTTATATCATTTTTATTTGTATATAATCTTGACATAATCTATATGTAAATGATGAAACTAATAAGACCTTAAGTAATCTTATGAAAGAAAGACTAATGAAGCACTGTAAATCATTTAAAGGGCACTGTTTTGCAATTAAAATAATAATCAATTGCTTTCAATATTTTTTTAATCTCTACAGAACTTATCAGCATTAATTATTAGTAACACAGATGACCTTCCAGGTGCATCCTGCTCTGTAAACAACCACCCATGTCTGTACAATGTGCACAAGTTCCATGGCAAATGAGCCTTCAAGCCCTAAATGTCAAGAGCACCATCTATAATCAGCAAAACAGGTATTTTAGGACTTCACGTGGTTTAAAAAGAGTCAAGACAATTTAATGGCTCCCCAGCTTTCACGACAGAAGCAGGTATTCTCCCCAAGACCTCTGTCCCTCATTATTTCTGCTAAACCAGTGTCTAGGCAGATCCTGGTAGAGATATTTAAGTTGTCCTTACCTTGTAAAATAGTATGTCACAACAGCCCCTGCTACTGTCATCTGCTGACAGGCTAGGATAAACTCGCTGATCCAGATCAGTCCTACTGCATGGTACCACCACATGTATTTCAAAGGACCTACCATCCGAAATTCAACAAATCCTTCTTCATTTGGGACAGGACTACCTAGAAATAAATGAGGGTAAAAAAGAAAATGGTGCTTACATCAGCTTATAAATAAGTGTTAGCAGGTCATAACCAGTTACAGCAGAACCTATCTAGCTTCTACTAATGGTTTTAAGTGTCATGTTTAGGAAGATTGTTCTTAAGAAAGATATAGCTTTTGAGACAATCAGAATAATGGCATTTCAAAAAAGCCACAAAAATTATTCTGAGCATGCTCAAAATCCTGCAACACTTCCTTTAATTTTCAGTCACACGGTGAAAATTTCCACAATGAACCACCATCACATGGCAAAACTCCCTACAGTTAAACATAATAGAAGCCTACTTCAGTCATTCTTAATTTGAGTTTGCTGCTCTATCAGTATTATTCACACAGCAAGAACCAATATTAAATGTCATAGCTCCTCACATCTATACGTCAACACTAACAATCACTTTTGGTTTCCTTACGGTACGTTTTTGTGCAAGTATTTCAAAAATGTTTGTAGTTCTAAAGCTATTTACAGACATATGGAACAGCTGTAAAGATTCTAAACATACCATTTCATACATTCAGAAATTCACTGACTTTTTGTCTAATGTGAACAAGCAGTATCACGTACAGAGGCTGACAGCATGTCAGAACATTCCTAACCGATAACAGTGAAGACAATGAGAGTATATAAGCTAAAAGGATAAATTAGTTTTTGCAGAATCAAGGCTAGTTGAAGGGTTCTGTTAGTAAAATACATCAGACTAAATTTTGCTACAAACTTAGTGCCCGTGCAGTGATCTGACTCAGAGAGTGAAGCATGGGGCTGAGACTTTCAGAGGCAAACACTTCCTGCATGTAGCACAGCATGTAATGAAAACTAAAAATTTCAACAATAATGAGAACAAGAACACATGAAGTGTTACGTCCAACCCTCACTAAAAACTCAGGATATGAAAAATTACTTACGTTTTATTATTGCGAAATAGCTTTGTGACCTGAAGCAGTGCTACTTTTGGATCAGCAGTGAACAACACATTTCAAAATTCTACCATTTGAATAGTGAATTACGGTCTCTATTGCCTACAAGGCACTGCAAAATAACACAGACATCTCCCATTTTAAAAATCATCTGCTAAGTTTTTTGGCTGAAGTAACTAAGATTTGGACCTACAGGAGTGACTAATTCTAGAAGCTCTTGTCAGACCCTGAACACAAACAAAGCTTTTACCTTTTACGGTCTTCACAAATCATGAATCACTGGCTAGTCTCAGAATACAGTGTACAAAGAGCAGAAAAATCTCCCTAATAATTCTGGAATAATAATGGACACCTAAGTTACAAACAACTGAAAATTAATTCCACTCTATTTACATTGTGGGAGACAGTAATTGCATGGAACAGTCCTTTCATTACCATACCTTCATCTGCGTGAGCACTGGCTGCAACACAATTACTTGCTGAGATAAGCTGCAAGATTATGCTGTTTTTAACATGCTTGTGTAAAATTAGACCGAATTATTGAAAAAATTGTTACAGAACAGAGTTTTGTAGTTTGCAACACGCCAACTTGCATCAAAATAAAAGCCAGTCTAACACACAAAGCACGATGCTGGGAATGCAAACTCAAATACACAATAACTTTCTTGAAACAAGTGTTTTGAAGTCAGTGAAGCAGCCAACAACAGAAGCACAACAGGTGGGTGTTTTTTCTTGGAGGTTCCCACACATTTTTTAGCCAACTCTTCTTGAAACCACACAAAAGTCAGGTGAAATTTATTTAAAATAAGCCATAGATGCTTACCTGTAGTACCAAGGAAAAGCAGGACTGTGATCCAGTATGCCCAGAAGAGGATAAGCACAAAGAATGTCCAAAATGGCTGGAAGACTAGCAGTGGCAGGTGAATGAAGACCTTGCCGGCCACGTGGAACAAGGCAATAGTGAGAGCTACTCTTTTGCGCATTATTAACATGATCAAGAACAAGATAACCTAGAGGGAGAAGTTTCCAAATCACATCTTAAAGAACTGAAAAATAAGCAAGCTATTATTTCAGAAAGCTAGGATATTCAAACACACTAAATTTAACACATTTATAGGATCACAAAATCAAAATGTAAAACCTCTACTAGCTTCTTCTGGTGATAAATTATTTTCCAGGTTATACTTTTGTGGAATTCCAATCTCATAATTATGTGTTTGAAATCACTGAATCAGCCTTAGGCTGATGAGATTAGACTAGATTCTTTCCTCAATTATGTTTTACAAACCAGTGAAATCAGCAAGACAAAGAATACAATCTAATATTTATATCTGACCATGGTGTGGTGGTCTTGTAGAAAATAAGTATCTATAGTAACGCAGGGAGTAAGAATTCAGGAGGGGGAATAGAGATGGACCTTTGGATTAGGATGTGAAACAACAAGAAGAGCAAAAGAGGAAGTCTACAATTCCTAGGAAGTTAGTCAAACACCGCCAATTTTTAAAAGTAAAGTCAGTGACTGTGTAACTAACAGCAAGGCCCAAAAGAGAGAACCAGTGTTAGTATTTCAGTTCAGAACGATCCTTCTGTAAACGGAACAAATTTGGGAACAACTAATTTCAAGAAGTAGGAATGTTCTAAGGACTTTTAGATACACTAAAATGACTAAGTACCTCTGAACTGGGAACCTAAGAAAAATCTCTTTGGATTGGCAGCCCAATATTGTACCTATTCTCGGAAGTCCCTGTGGACATTTTACAGTAGACGAAAGTGGTTGCAGGGTTTAGCAGGTCTCTCCTGACTCAAAATCAGATATTAGGGAACAGTTCCTGAAAGTTAAAAAAAATAAAATAACAAAATAAAAAAAATCACCACAACAGAACTTGTGGCAAAAAAAAAAAAAATTGTTCAAAAATGTCTGCAATAAAAACCTTCCACCTGAATAAAAAAATTAAGAGACCAAAAGAAAGTCAGAACAAGAAAATAGTACACTCATTAGCAAAGCATACCGTGAAGACTGTAGCTGCAATGGCATAGATCAAGAGAGCCTGAAGATTGTCTTTGGCTATTTGAGTCTCGAGAGCACTGGCTGACATCCGTTGCTTAGCATAGACCCACCACAGGACTCCTGTACCACCTGTGTTTTAGTGAGAAAGAAAAAAAGGATAAATGAATGATACCTCCTCTGTCTGACACAGCCATAATACCTAGTCCCAAAGAAATGAAACAGTTCCTCCTTGTAGGTCTAGTCTGATACAGACTACTCAAAAGCACTGACGCTCAACTCAACAGGAACTTCAGGGGAGGGAGAAGTGCTCAGCTCTCCTCTGTTGCCCTCCTCTCAAGTGAATATACTCTTTTCACAGTCTCACCACACCACGACAATTTAAGAGATCTGCAGAACCTTGACTCCCTGTTTTAGGGTAAAGTGCATGAAAAGACTAGTTCATGAGGAGCCTTAACAATGAAAAACACAGCTGCCACTAAAGGAATAAAGAATTACACGGACAGATGTATGTATGTATATGTGCATCATAACGCAGAGTGAAAATTTAGGAGGGGGAACAGAGAGAGACTTCTGGATTACGATGCGAAGTAACAACAAAACAAGGAGTCTACAATTCCTGGGAAGAGTAATAAAAACAAGAAGGATCAGCCTAATGCTGGCAAAAGCACCTCAAGTTAATGATATCTAGGTACACTTGTTTCAAACAGTGTCAAGGCCAGTGGGAAAAACATCGGTAAAAAGCACAGGAGGCCAATAATATGTGAGGTACTATCTTCTAACCACTGTTACAAAATCATAGTCTTATTGCCAGAATATTATTCTCCTATTCTAGCTGTCTTTCTGAGGCAGAACTTTTCTAAAGGACAGGTCTCCGGCCCTTCAGGGATTTAACCTCCCCCCTCTGATACATTTTTTTTCTCTTTTGAGTATTATTCTCTGTTCTCTTGTTATTTCTGAATCAAATGCATAAGCTTAGCAGGGGGTTGTACCAGATGAGCCTCTGTGGTCCCTTTCAACCTTAAGCATTCTGTGATTCTGTGGTCACAAGCTTATGCTGAAGGTACCCTGTTCAGGTCTAAAATGAAGAATGCTCTTTTGGCATCTCCTAAACAAACAGTGAAGACAGAATAAGCAGTATGTCTCATGAATAACTGGTTCTCATTCAGTTTCTGTAATGGATGAAATTTTCAGAACACAGTAACAGATGCCAATAAGATAAGTCACTCAACATAGTTGATCAGCTTCTAAAGAGTATATCAATGAAAAAAAAATTCTATTTTTTTAACTTTCCGTGGTCATAGGTCCTGAGACCAATAAGCAGAAAAACAAAGCAATCCTGAAAAACAGAAGGTCTGCTGATTTTTTTCCATCCCTTGCATACATGAATTGCAAAATCCCACCCGAAGTCTGGAAACACGGGGGCCTGGCACTCCACACCAAATTTCAGGAGTTTGTAGTGCGCTGTTGGGAACTGGGCGAACTACCATCAGACCTTCATGACGCAGTCATCATCACTTTGTATAAGAAGAAAGGAATTAAATCAGATTGCTCAAATTACCGTGGCATTACTCTGCTCTCCACTGCTGGTAAAATCCTGGCAAGAATACTCTTGAACAGACTAATACCCGCTATAGCAGAAGGAATTCTACCTGAAAGTCTATGTGGTTTCAGAGCCAACAGGAGTACCACAGACATGGTGTTTGTTCTCAGACAACTGCAAGAGAAGTGCAGGGAACAGAACAAAGGTCTCTATGTCACCTTTGTCGACCTCACCAAGGCTTTCGATACTGTGAGCAGAAAAGGTCTGTGGCAGATTTTGCAACGTTTAGGTTGTCCCCCCAAGTTCCTTAAAATGATCATCTCACTCCACGAGGATCAGCACGGCCAAGTCAGATATGGCAATGCACTTTCTGAGCCCTTTCTAATAAAGAATGGTGTGAAACAAGGCTGTGTTCTCGCTCCTACCCTATTCACAGTCTTTTTCAGCTGATGCTCCAAAGGGCCACGGCAGACCTCGATGATCAGGACGGTATCTACATCCGATATCGTACTGATGGAAGCCTGTTCAACCTAAGGCGACTGAAGGCCCACACCAAGACCTTAAACCATCTTGTCCGGGAGCTGCTTTATGCTGATGACGCCGCCCTTGTTGCCCACTCAGAAGCAGCCCTGCAGCGTTTAACATCCTGCTTTGCAGACGCTGCTGAGCTCTTTGGGCTGGAAGTCAGTCTAAAGAAGACAGAAATTCTCCATCAACCTGCACCTCAGGAAGTCCCCCATCATCCCCACATCACCATTGGCCAAACAGAACTCAAATCAGTCCAGCAGTTTAATTACCTAGGCAGCCTCATCTCCTCGGATGGTAAGATTGACGGGGAGATAGACAACAGGTTAGCAAAGGCATACAGTGCTTTTGGAAAGCTCCATAAAAGAGTCTGGCGAAATAAACACCTGAAGAAAAGCACAAAGATCAGTGTTTACAGAGCCATAGTGCTGTCTACTCTCTTATACGGCTCTGAATCATGGGTCATCTACCGCCACCACCTGCGTCTCCTAGAACGCTTCCATCAACGCTGCCTCCGTACAATCCTTAACATCCACTGGTCAGATTATGTGACCAATACTTCTGTTCTGGAACAAGCAGCAGTCACAAGCATTGAGGCCATGTTACTGAGAACACAGCTGCGTTGGGCAGGGCACGTCTCCAGGATGAAGGACCACCACCTCCCTAAGATCCTGCTTTATGGTGAACTTGCCACGGCTGCCGCAAGAGAGGAGCCCCGAAGAAAAGACACAAGGACTCCCTGAAACAACATCTCAGCCTTGGCCATATTGGCCACCATAACTGGTCTACTCTGGCCTCCAATCGGGAGGCCTGGAGACACCCCATCTACAACGCTGCTGATGCTTTTGAGAAAGCAGGCAGGATCACCCCTGAGGAGAAAAGACAACGCAGAAAGAACCGTGCCTTGCAGGGTATACCATCTAAGGAGTCTTTCTGCTGTGCCTTTTACAACCGGACTTGCCTATCTCATATCGGCCTCTTTAGCCACCAATGCGCTTGCAACAAACGTGGGTAGAGCCCTTCCCAAATCTTCGTTTGCGAAGCCTAGCCATGATGATGAGTGCTTCCTAATATGATTATCCTACTTTTGTTCCTTCCCTACAGTCATCTACCCATACATTTTGGCTTAGCTACTAAGTAGCAACAACAGAGAACTTCAGTTATACAAATGTAAAAGTTATTGTGATAAAATAAGGCTATTTTCATGCAAACCACATCATCTTGGAAGAGACAATCTTTAGCCACTTCCAATACAGCATGGCATTTCACACATGACCAAGGTCACACAGGTCTTCTGAGTCATATGGAAATACACAGATTTGATTAGGAACACCAGAAAAGCACCTTTGCTTTCTCTCTTCAAGAACAGGTCTTAAAGAGCTACTCAGAGGACTGAAGGGGCTGATGAACACGTCAGGGTTGTAAAACGTGCCAGGCTGCATAAACAATAGCTGCCCTTTGACTCCTGCATGCCCGAGTACACCCATGGGGCAGGTGTGCCATCAGACACACCTGGGCTAGATATTTGGAAGGCCGTGCTGACATATTTGGAAGGCAAGTTAAGAACTGCAGGCAACATTTAGGGCTGTGATGCGAGTGCTGTGAGGAATACCCCACACAGACTGTGTGGGCTCTAGTGAGCTAGGCTGACACGAAGCTTGCCTGCCAAGCAGGGTGTGCAAATATCCAAGGAGCAACGTAGTCTCTGGGAGAGGACTGCAATTACTAAGGTGGTATTTTCTATGTGTATCTTGAAAGGCACTCAATCAAAAGCTGAAGGGAAATGGCAAGGTCCAAGATCTGTGCAGGATGTAGCTGGCCTGAGGACACGGAGCACAGAAATTAGAACTGGGCACTCAGAAACTGGGAGACAAACAAGACTTACCAAGTGATCCCAGAATGACAAGAATTGTTACAATCCAGACAAGTACTCTTGAAATGTACCTTATTATAACCATCAAGATCATGGACAATACTGCAAAAGAAGACAAATAAAATAAGCAGAGCAATTACTTCAAGTAGAAACAGCCTTCCTAATTTTCCCACTGTGCTAAAATAACTGCCTTCCAACAGAATTTTTACACAAAGATTTCTTTTCCGAGGCTTACGAACTCACTGAACAGTTAATTAATAAAATTAGGTACCTCTACAACTTCTGCTTTAATACTGTTGATTAAAACAAAGAGAGCATAAATACATTTACATGATACATTAAATACAAGACATAATGCGTGTATACAGACAGAGGGGTACTTAGACGATGACCAAACAGACAGCAAGACATGACAGTAGTTTGAGTTTGGTAACATGAGCACACCTCCTGAGGACCAGAGCAGAATTTGCACTCAAATACTCCTGTGGAACAAGTACAATAAATATGATGCCTGTGTATTGCAAAATGTCATGCCAGTCATGGGTAAAAAAACTATTACAGCCAACTAAGGTTAAGTGAGTGGTGTGTGCAAGTGCACACTCATATTTTTACATATACATGTTTGTATTCAGCAGTTACATGAAATACACTGGAACCTGGCTTTCTGAATCACAGTCTAACCCATTGTTTTAAAATAAAAAATATTCCTGTTTAATTATGAAGTTACACAAACTATTCTTTAAATTAACTGTTTGTAAACTCTGTATTAACTTCTGACTCTAACTGAATAGTAGCGCTGCTGATGAGCCACCAGCTTTTAGATTCTGAACAGCCTTTCTACCATTATCAAATATGGCAGCTATCAAGACAGAAGAATAAACAGCTTTCCAGTTACAGCTGAAAGCGTACACAATGGTCTTGTGTGTGTGTCTTTTTTTTAATGGTATATAGCACCCTCTTTTCTTTACCACACACTGCTCATATACTGCTCATGGCTACTATCTTGATCCTTCCATTTTAGTATTTCAGATTTTATACTTGGTATGAGTAAAGGAGGTTCACCAGGTAAGCAATTTATGTGGGTGGGTAACATTCCATCTTAAACAGCAAGACTTTGTTAAAGCAACACTTAGTCCAACGCGAAGTGTCACTTTAAAGGCATCTCACAACTATAGAAACTATTCAGCACGCCTATACTGCTGAGAATTTCCAGCTCTTCAGACAAAGCTGAGATTTCAAAGGCCTGAAATTCTAAATTTTGGGGGAAAGGGAAGAAGAAACATACAATATGACAAATAGGTACCTAACTTTCTTGCTTTTACTCTGCTACGTCTCATATCCCTGCACAAGTATGTCAAATGAAACAAACTAAATCCCCTACATTCAACAGGAGTGTGCTGTTGTGCATTTTTCACCCTATTCTTTTTATTTGGAAAGGATTTATCTGGACCTGGATTGGCAGAAGGTGACAACTGCAAATGGGAAAGGGGAATACTATAATAAAAATTAGGAAAATGGACATGCTCTCTTAACCATATCAAAACTAATGTTAGCTAATCAACAGCCACACATCCTCTATCTTGTAATCAGTGGAAGAGAAATAAAAACAGGAATGCATATGTATATTGCTTCTGAAAAAGTTACCCAGCTGTCAAATAAAATTTTAAAAAAGCATTCTGAATAATTCTCAAGGGCTCATTGCTATTATACATGTTTTTTTGCTCATATTGTGGTAGAGCGTGTTAACAATCTCCTAATGCAGTACACTAAGAAATAGCTAGTAATGAGAAAAACAATTACCTAGTGATAACAAGCAAAGTCCCATTATAATCTCTTTGCTGGTCATAACTCCACTAATCAGCCTGTGTAAGACACTACTGTCACTGACAAAGGTGATCAGGGCCTCTGCAAACTTGGCATAGCAGGAAATGTTCACAGGAGCACAGCGATGGAAGAATGGAATAGGTGCACTGGTGACACAAGAAAAAAAAAATCAGAAAAAAAAATTACTCCTACTTAATATAAATGCCACATCAACACACAAATGAAAGGTGAATAGATGCAATCATTCCACCCTCATAACATCATAACCAGAAACCATGCGTTGAATGCACAAGTGCCGCTGGAATGAGGATGATCATAATGGGAAGTGATGTAGTTCTTACAAATAACCCTGTGAGACTGGAGTATACATTCCAATAGGAAATTATTACCCTCCCACCATTAAATGACAAGGCTCAGAAAATGGATGTTCCTATTTCCACTTAAACATCTCTCACTCAAGTGTCAGGCAGTGGAACAGCAACTGAAACAATGCCTTTCACTCATGTTTGAATAAAACACTGGCCCTTATATGCAGCAAAAGAAATCACAGAACTACAAAACTCTTCTTGTAAGCATACATTTTGTGCTAAAGGACAACAGCATTTACAACTGCTGCCAAGCAAAACCAATGTATTTATTCCTACTCATTCCCCATATTAAACTCTTTCTTGTATTAAAGATTACAATCACACTGTTTACTTTCATTAACTTTGTTAAAATTATGCTGAATATGCAACGATGCTTCTATTGTTTTCAATTGTTTTGGAAGCAACCTCCAAAATCTATTGAGACTATGCATTAAACTTTGTAGAATGCACAGAAGAACCTGTAATCAAGTCCATCAGAGAAAGATACAAGACAGCAAAAACTTTACTTTAAAAGTGGGTAATTTTATTTTCTAAATGTTTCCCACTAAGTAGCTGTCTTTCTTGCTCATAAACTATATCAGATCTCAAAGTGGTCTATTACATCATTTGATCAATTCCCAGTTACATTTCAGACATGAATTACATGTTCCTTCCTGTAATTGGATCCCTTGAAAGAAATGTCTTTCATATTATGTCAGTCTTCTCTTCCAACCTCTGTATTTGTTTCACCCTGCCCAATTTTCCCTACTTAAAAGATTTCAGTGGACTGAAGCAGCAATGCACATAATCTTCTGCAGTTTCCCTATTTCAGTAATGACCCATAAACCAGCAATTTTCTGTCCTCAATAACTATTTTTTAAGCCCATGCGTTTCCAAAATTCTAACCATCATTTTAAACACGTAGTGGGTAAAGCAGCTGCCTTAGGCACACCTTTTCTGTACATTGGGTTTTTTGGGGAAAAAGGACGACACGCTGAAAACCATTCACCAACGTAATTATTCTGTAAAGAAATCGTGAGAAATTATGATCACCTGCTGTACCTTAGTAATTAGTAGATCCTAGGTTTTTGTTTAAAATCACGGATGATTGCAAATCTTACTGTTCTAAACTCACTGTGCTGAGTAGGTAAATGCATTTCGAAATGCTCACACTTATGGTCTACTTTTGTAGTAATGAAGACAGCAGTTAAGCACAGCAAAAAAAGTAATTGTGAATTAGTCACAGTTGTTAAAAAACAAATTAAACCCATAATGATGGCTGCCCTATTTGAAAGGCAGCCCATGTATTCTTTCAGCCTCTTACAACATAACCTATTTTGGAATATGCAGCGTACTGCAGCTCATTATATGCAGTATTACTGGAAAAAAATGAAATTTGAGAGGTTTATTTAACTGTTAACTGCTACAATTTTGCAGGAAGCCTAAAGCATTTAGAAGTTGTCCATACCAGGAATAGAACTCAAATTCTGAGCTGGAAGTAGGCAAAAGAATGGCATTCCTGCATCCAAACACAAAAATATCCATTTTGAAAAAATAACTAATAGGATTAAAGTACTCTTCCAAAATATTTTCCAACAGAGGAAAACATGCTTTTAGCATCACAGTTTATATTATTTCTCATCTAATATACCTTAACCTATAGCAATTTCACTAAATAATTTAAGTTACCTATTTTCATGTGCAGTGATTAATTGCTAACTTCATTTTAATTAATAATAAAAAAATTGGGTTAGTGGTTTCTACAAGCTTTCTTGAGCAAATGGGACTCCTGAAAATCCACCTGAGATCTCCTGCTGCTTCAGTGGTTCTGACTGAATGAGTGAGGTGAAGTGTCTTAATAAAAAATACAACAATAGATCTATTCTCCATGACCCATGCTATTTTATGTGGCCTCTTGATTATATCTTGGTATATTACCTACTGAAAAGGAATTACAAATTTCTAAGAATAGCAACATGATCCTTATTCATAAACAAGAATGAATAAAGTTCAAGGCAGCACACAATAGTCTTAGAAGTTGTATTTTTAAAGCAATATTCAAATTAAGTTAGGAGATCCATCTGATTATTCAAGTACTAGATTCCAGAGAGTTTTTTCCTCTCACTGCTACTCCTGGGCAAATACAGCAACCTGTGTGAGGGGAGCCTGGTTGGAATGCCACTGTTAGCTGCTCTTTATAACCTCTACAGGGCAGCCCCTCAGCACAGCCCAGCACATCTAGGTGACAGAGAAATACTGAAGGGACTCCACTAAACAGCGAAGTCATGCTCTCCTGAGGCTGATACAGGCTGGGTATGGTTTCTGGGAGAAACATGTATCATTGACTGCACTGCTCTGTCAGAGTCGGACGTAAGGCCTTGAAGCTGGATGGTAGGAATGCATTGAGAGCCTCAACTGGAAGGACTGAAGTCTGGTTATCAAACAGAAAACACCAAGGGACAGTCATCACACCATACGCTAGCTCTCTCCCACAGACATCATGAGAATCAGATGGTTCATAACTCTTGACGGATTGTGCTGGTTTCAGGTGGGGTAGAGTTAATTGTCTTTGCAGTGTTAGTATGGGGCTGTGTTTTGGACTTGCGCTGAACACAGGGCTGATGTTTTAGTTATTGCTCAGCAGGGCTCACACAGAGCCAAGGCCTTTTCTGTTTTTTTGTACTGCCACGCTGGGGAGGGATGTGGGGTACATGGGAGGCTGGGAGGAGACATGGCCGGGACAGGTGACCCAAACTGGCTGAAGGAATGTTCCAGACCATGTGACATCTCAGTCAGTATATTAAGTGAGGGGAAGAAGGAAGAAAGGGGGGGATATTTGGAGTGATGGTGTTTGTCTTCCCAAGAAACCATTATGTTTTATATACTGATGGGGCCCCGCTCTCCTGGAGACGGCTGAACACCTGCCTGCCTATGGGAAGCAGTGAATTAATTCCTTGTTTTCCTTTGTTTGACTGTGCGGACCCACAGCTTTCCTCACTTTCACCCTTCTGATTCTCTGCCCGATTTTATTGATGGGGGAGTGAGCAAGTGGCTGCATGGTGCTTGGTTGCTGGCTGGGGTTAAACCAAGACACAGATCAAATTTGAGTATTAGGTAAGTTCTCCATGAGTGCTTCAGTCTACAAGGTGTTGGGTTTTCATTTGGTTGTCTCAAAAAATCACTGATTCCATTCCTCCTCCAAATTACACTAACTTACTCAAATTATTTAACTATAAAAACGTGAAGAAGAGTACAGATACAATGTTGGCCTTTTTTGCCTTAGGGTACTGAATTCAGACTTTTCACTCTCAAAAATACTCAAAGATAGTGTACATTTTAGTAATATCACATAGAAAAGGGAAAATACACAACTTACACAATAGCTTTTTAAAAATAACTCTTAGGGTCATTTTTGTGAGGAATTTATATAGCATCATTAGAGCTCTGACACATGGCTCTATCCTTCAGTTCTCTTATTAAGCCATATTCATTGCGAGTGAATGACATGGGAACACACAATGAGAAAAGTCAACACAATTCTGGCAAAAATTAATACTAACAAGCCTTTTCAGTATGCAAGATGGCACTGAAGTTTTCATTTAATTTTGCATTATTGCTATAACTGCTGTAACAGCTGGTTAGCTGCATGGAATATGAATCTACTGTGAGGAACAATTAAAAAAAAAGTTAGTATTTCAGATGCCACTAATTGTCACTACAATATAAAAAAATATTCACTGGAGACACTAACATGTAAACAAGAAAGACTTCAAATCAGAGTTTTTAGAACTGACATAAATATAATACTTACTAAAACCATAGCAGAAAACTATTCATAGGAAAAGACTTGCAGTTACAACCCACTAATGAGCATGTTTGAGAAGCTAAACTTTGAGAAAACACAACATGGTTCTTCTTGAGTTAATGGAATTACTGACAGAAGGATGTGCACAACAGCTTACAGATCACTTCTTTTCTCAGCAACACTCATCTCCACAGGTCCAGTGAGCACAGCTAGAAGAGTTTACTATGCTATCAACTTTTCTATCCTATTTCACAAAAAGCAGTCTAATATAATATCTAAAACAATAAAATTCAAAATGATCTGTCTATAAAATACAGTCATCTCTTTGGTGCTTGACTATCCTCATATTAGTCATTTGGGGACTAAAAGAGTAAAAAACGAAGCAATTTTCATCTGACTGGCTGAGGTAAGGCATAAGAAGTGAATGCTGCAGAGAGCTGTGTGTCCCTATATACCTTCTCCTCCCAAAGACTAAAAGTGTTTCATAACTGTGTCTGATCTGTATTGCTGACAGGCAGCTGGCTACAGATAGGGTGAAAGGCAGTTGATACAGAACAGTGTCAGTTACGTAAGACAGAAGAGAACCTAAAGATACCAGCTCAATACCCTCAGTAACACATGCACGGATAGTTTGGGTTTTTCTCTAAGAGTTACCTTCATAGCCTTTAAAAAATACATTAAAATATCTGGCAAGAGTAAACTTGTGCTGTGTATTTTCTAAAGAGCTGTCACAATCAAACCAAATCTCTGCTCACTCCATTCCCAGTCAGACAAGATGTTAGTATTACCTCTCTGGAACAGGATATTTAGGACATAACTTGGCAGCCCTTGGGTCTGTAGTATATTCTGACGACTGCAGTTCATAGCTACACAGAGTAGATCCTGTTGAAAAGGAAAAAAAAAATATTGATGTGGAGAAAAAATAAAAATCCAACAGGCATATTCTTTGCAAATAGTATTAAAACTGATACAGGTCCTGATTCTGCAGCTCTTCATGTTATTCCCGTGAGATTTTGACACAGTTCCTCCTGTAATGTAGTAGTGAATCAAACCCAACATAGTCTTCAGTGAAACAGAATGATGCTTTCCACCTAGCTTTGGGTTTTCGTAAGTTTAGAGTATTTGAGTGAAAAAGGCTAATTCGCAATGCAGTGTAAAAGAGAAGGAGACAAAGTACTTCGAAGTCACCCTCCCCTGCTATTCCACCATGTTTTTTTTCATAATTTTTAATGCATGACCATTGCATAACACAATATTCATGACAGAAAGAAAATACTCTTGACTTTGGGTTGGGTTTTTTTTCCATGTTTTCAAAATACAACCATTCTGTAGATTTCAGGGAGAGGAACAAAGAACTGAAACTGATGAAGTTAGAAAGTTGGCTGAAAAATAACAGAAGCTCTGCATTAGATATCCAGATCTTCTAACAAAGGTGGACTCTCTGCATAAACAAACTGGTACAGCACAATAAAGATCAAGTTGTTTATAACAAATTCAAACACAATTTAAGTTTTTCTTGGTACCTGACTCTTGCCTAATGGAAGTACCTTTCCCAGGAGAGATTTCTTTCCATTTATCTATAATCAAGACACTGAAGATCTGATCCAATGCTTCTAGGAATGCAGCAACTGCTAAATCAGATTGGAGCACTGGTATCTCAGAAATTGCAGAGGTAAGAAAATTTCCAATCATATAAGCTGCCTATCCAAAGATGAGTTTCCTCCTAAGCTTGTTGGCTAATAGATTGCTTCTTTCCTAGTGCAAGTGCCCTGAATATGTAGTTTTTCATGTCCTTTTCCCCTTCGTAATAAACTAAGGAGTTATCTTAATAAGGACTTATCTTAATCTTGGTCAGCAACATAAATATTCAGTTCTTTCCATTATGACACACTCCTCTTCAGAAACACTCTGCAGAAGAGAGTTCTACAAACCAGGTCTAGATAATACATACACACTACTACCCAAAATAAACCAAGACTTCTGACAAATAGTTTTATCTTAGCCTGTGTTACACCAAACAGAAGTATTAATTGTAGAAACTGTAGAACATTATTTGCAGAAACTTTGTTTACCATTGCTACATTTCTACCTCTATGAAGAGACCTCTTACATTTACAGACTGAAAGAGGAAAGACAGAGCAGCTGAGCAGGATATCTCATGCAGTCTCTGGAATGCTACTTAAGTACCACTTCTACTAAGTAGTTTTTTGAAGGCCAGTCCAAAACATCAAATGCACCACTGAAGAAAGCTAGGTTTCCTGCAAAGAGAAGGTATCAGGTAAAACACGTGAAATATATTTTCAATTGCTCTGTTTACATGCCTCTACTTTTTTATGTGGAAAGCATGGCATCAGATAAACAGGTAGACAAAACAACATTCCTTACATAGTAGTTGTAAACGTAGTAACTAAAATATTTTGTCAGAATTTGGAGAGAAGGCTCTACACTGCTGCAAAAATTCTGGTAGGTATGAAAACTTTTGGATTAAGTTCATTTACTAACAACTCCGTAACTTGATGGAGAGGCAACAGTGGAGAGTGTCACAAGATTATCTTAGAAGGGAAAAGAAGATTGCAGATATTTACACTTATTTTTCTTTGAATATAGGCCAACACCTAAGTTACCAAGATGGTTGACAGCTGGCTGAACGTGAGCATGCAGGGTGCCCAGATACAGATGCCCAGATGGCAGCCTGGCCTGTATCAGCAATAGTGTGGCCAACAGGACCAGGGCAGTGATCACCCCCCTGTACCCAGCACTGGTGAGGCTGCACCTTGAATCCTGTGTTCAGTTCGGACCCGTTACTTCAAGAAAGACACTGAGGTGCTGGAGTATGTTCAGAGAAGGGCAGTGGAGATGGTGAAGAGTCTGGAGCATGAGTCACATGAGGACCGACTTAGGGAACTGGCATAGTTTATCCTGGAGAAAAGGAGGCTCGGGGGGACCTCATCACTCTCTACAACTACCTGAAAGGAGGTTGTAGCCAGGTGGGGGTCAGTCTCTTTTCTGAGGTAACAATCAACGAGACGAGGAAATGGCCTCATGTTGTGCAAGGGGAAGTTTAGATTGGATTTTATGAGAAATTTCATCACCAAAAGGGTTGTCAAACATTGGAACAGGTTGCCCCGGAAGTATTTGAGCCACCATCTGTGGAGGTATTTAGAAGATGTGTAAATGTGGAGCTTAAGTACCAGGTTTAGTGGTGGGTTGACAGTGCTGAGTTTACTGTTGGACTCAATGATCTTAAGGCTGTTTTCCAACCTAAATGATTCTACAGTTCTACTCTGTGAATCTATGACTCTGTGATGAGAACAAGGAGGAATTAGGATGTGCTGCATATGTTTAAGTATCCTATGCAGAGGCCCCCATACCCAAACAAGCCTAAGGGACAGGGTTGATCTGTGGATGCCCATGATTCCCTTCAACTTCCAGCAGTTCAGGCAGGAGAGAAAAAGGGTAGGATTTGCTACGGCGAGGGAAGGCTCTTTGCACAAATGTGTATCTGAAAACTGTTTGGATCACAAACATAAGCCAAGCAAAACCAAATGCCAGACCTTGATCTGCATACAGGTCACAAGCCATTCAAGTAGAACCAGTGTAACCCAATACACCTCAGCCTGTGGAGGAACTAGAGACAGCTTGTCAGGTCCCTCTGGAACCCAATGGCTTATTCCCTCCTGTCATGCCCTGGAGCAGTGGACAACTCAGGCTGCCACTCTCATCTTTCGCCTGGGAACTGCTCCTGAGCCTCCTCTGGACCTCTTCCCTTCAACTGCCTATTTCACACAGCGTGCTTCTTTAGACTCATTGTCAAGTAGAAAAACTTTTCAGGGAGCTTATCAAACAAGGGACATTAACCACCCTGTACTTAAAGAAACTACCAGTCCTATAGCTGAAATAGTACCCATGAGATTAGATAATTAGGAAGAAACTATTCCCATAAGTATATCTTTCTTAAAATTTTGAAAACCTGCCTCCTCTAATACTACGTAGGAGAGTTTTAGAACCCAAATGTATGCTTGAGTAACATCACTTTACATTAAACTTCAACCAATTTTTTAAGAAAAGAGAACTCATTCATCAATAAATGTGTGCATTTTGTAAGGTGAGAGGGGGAAGAATAAACTGCTTCGTCAAACCTTCCACTCCATATTTTTATTCTGGGTTTGTAGAGACTGTCTTAGCACAGCCAGTCTTATTGCTGTTTGAACTTGCAAGGCCTACAAAAGTTTAAAGAAGCATTTGAGTCATCTACCTTGCAGAGATAATTAGTTTACCAAAGACATGACTTTTATTCCTAAATTATTATCACTTATAAATGTTTCAAAAACATTATGAGTAGAATACAAAGAAGTCACAAAAAAACCCATTAAAGTAATACATTCTTTGCTTTCTACAGCAATGCACATATTTCTTCTGGAGAAACCATTAGGCAAACGACAGCAAACCGTCCTTCAAGGACTGGATTTCAGATCCCAACATGTAACCTTGAAGAAAAATACCTCTAAACTATGCAGAGCATCAGTTGTTGGGTTACTGGTGAGCACACAGAGTCAACTGGTCCCACAGTGCGGTATTTGGTGGTTTCACTTACAAAGTGGTACCCCAGAGACATTACACAGCTTCTGTTCCACAGTGTCTTTTCAATGAATAGAGTTGCTCCAGCCATTAGAATATATTGGAGCCATGACTGGAGCAAAGTATCTCCAAAGACAAACTCTGAACCGTAACCTAGCCGTAGGAACTTCTTTCCTACGTTTCCCTTCCGTTTTGCCTAGGCTTGGATTAGTAAGATGTTGAACAGCCATTATCTCTGGCATTCCTAGAAAACAGCTATATTAAGCACAAATTACATAGAAGTGCTGTAGAAAGCCAGGACTTTTATTTCAAAGATTCTTTCCAACTGAGAAGGTAAATTTTAAAGGTATTTCTGTGCTCAGAAGACACAGCACGCAGAACAAGACATAACACCCTGCTTTCCACATCAGTACAGTAAATAGGAAGCTCCAAATTAACCCATGTTAGTTAGATAAAAATAATTCTAAGACAAGAGCTCCAATACAGCTCTCCTTCCTGTATTTGCTGAGTTGTAAACAAATACACAAAACCCTGGTAAAGCAGCATCAATATCAAGAGTTTGCAGTCTGAGAAATGGCTAAGACTTCCTAAGTCATCCACTAAGAGGGGCAGTTTCACAGAGGGAACCACTGACATTTACTGCCTGAATTACAGTAGTGAAAAGCACACCAGGTGTTTTGGATCCCATTCTGGTAGCTTAGCATTGTCTACCCATCTATCAACACTTATTAACAGGGACTAAAACTCTCCTTACTTTCAGATCTAGAAACATGGACTCAGAGTCAAGGATTGAAGTAGAAAGGTAAAGAACTATGCAGAGATACCTGGGATAGCTTCAATACCAGGAGCACAACAGTCACCTCAGGGGTTTAGAAGTATGTTCTGTTTAAGTCTAAGGCATGGCTCCAAGCAGCTTCATAAACCCCTCTTCACAGACACACAGCAAAGCACAGTCTGAGAGACTAGAAACCACAGTTTTGGTAACCTAATTTATATGACCTTCCATATACAGTCACAGTCTCACCATTCTGAGTCTGACACTATGCACGTATTGTGCACATGTGACATGACGACACGTGTGACACATTTAATGCTTTCTTTGCCTCTTTCTTCAATTGACGATGGGCTAAGAGAGTCTCACTGTCCAGAGCTAGAGGACCGTGGCTAGGAAAATTATTATAAACTCCCATAATGATAAAAGGTTGTGTGGGATCTGCTGCCCCAGAGTCCCTATAAGACTATGGGGCTTCACAATGGGATTTATCCAAGAATCAAAGAACTGGCTGATGTTATTGCGAGGCCTCTCCTGATGATTTTTTCAATGGTCTTGGGAATCCGGGGAGGACCCAGTCGAGTGAAAGCTAGCTAACATTGTCCCAGTTTTCAAGAAGGGCAAGAAGAATGGATGACTCTGTAAACTACAGGCCTGTTAGTCTCACTTCAGTGCCTGGTAACTGGAGAAGATTATTCTAGGAGTTACTGAAAAGCACCTGAAATACAATGCATTTGTTGGTCACAGCCAGGACGGCTTCATGACAGGAAAGTCTTGCATGTCGAAACTGATTTGCTTTTATGACAAAGTAACCCACCTAGTTGATCAAGGAAAGACAGTTAACGCAATCTTTTTGGATTTCAGTAAAACCTTCAGTACTATCTCTCACAAGATCCTTCCGGACAAAATGTCCCGCACACAGCTGGACTCGGGACTTGAAGTTATGGTAAGTAAGTTTGTTAGCTTGCTTAGTCTGGATAAGAGGAGACTGAAAGGAGATCTCATAGCAGTCTACAGCTTCCTCATGATGGGAAAAGAAGGGTCAGGCACTGATCTCTTCTCTGTGGTGACCAGTGACAGGACCCAAGGGAATGGCCTGAAATTGTGTCAGGCGAGGTTTAGGCTGGATATCAGAAAAAGATTCTTCACCCACAGGGTGGTTGGGCACTGGAACAGGCTCCCCAGGGCAGTGGTCAAGGCACCAAGTCTGCTGGAGTCCAAGAAGCATTTGTAAAATGCTCTCAGGCACATGGTGTAACTCTTGGGGTGTCCTGTGCTGGGCCAGGAACTGGACTTGACAATCTTCGTGGGTCTCTTTCATCTCAGGATATTCTATGGTTCTATGATGACTGATAACTGACTTCAAAAAGAACAGCAGAGATTACAGATAAAAACTCATAATCTTATTCCAGTTTAAGCATTCACTTCTTAGCAAGCAACATCCTATTAATCCACCATTACCTTAAGTCCTCTAACACAAGAATCAAACCCCAGGTAATCACAGACACAGAACTGTGCAGAAATATTAGCAGGAGTGAGACTGTTTGAACCATGACTCCCCACCTCTGACTTTCAGCCCAGTCCTAATTCTTTTGAGTTCTGGGTGTTTTATGACTAAGTGTCACCAATTAGAACTTAGCTAACATTGTGAATACATGACTCACAGATGATTGTGCTTGACCAACCCATGCAATATAGGCTAGAGTATGATACTGATACTGATAAAGGCAGAGTTCATTGGTATTCAGGAAGACTCACAGACTCTCACAAGGGCAAAATTCATAACTCTTTTCTACTTTTCTCACTCCAGAGTGAGAAAACTCCTCAAATCTGTCTGTCAAACTCTATCACCTCTAAACTGTTAATCTGAACCACATTACCTCTTCAAAGCTTCATGCAATGAGAAAACAGACAACTTGGTACACTACCAGTAATTGGATATTATCTTAGCATATTACAGACTAGCAACATGGCACAGGAAAGTGGCAGCTTAAGACATGGTCTCATGCATCTGGCTGCTGCAAATTCCACAGCCAAAACCCACAGAACTGATAGGATGCCAAATGCTACTTCCACAGAAGTAGTGAAAGTTCTGCCAGTAACAGAGAACACTACTGTGTGACCTCAGAAAAAGTGTGCCTATGGCAAGTAACAACCTGACCCTCTCTTCTGAACTCCTGCCAAGCGTAAAAAGGTTCAGATCATCATGAAGGGAACCACCCACACTGATGTTGACCAGACTTACTTCATTCTTAGACTGCTATGCCTGACAATAGTAATTATAGCCCATCTACAACTACAGGAAGTAATTCTACTCAGAACACAAGCACTTAACACATATAAAGTTTAGGCTTGTATAAATTCCCTATTAACCTACGTGTTTCAGAACAACAAAAACATTCCAAGAGCAGACACAGTTGATCATATTTGATGCTTCACTTAGGAATGAAGTAGCATTTAGTTATGCACAGATTGGCATCAGAGCTAGAAATGAGCAAGAAAACAAGAACTCCACTTCTTAGCCATAAGCTTGAATATGGTCTAAAGTAGGAGTAAAATAGAAACACCAGAGGACTGCGTAGACACAGCTAAATGTTGCAGCTATGCCTCTCACAAATCATGCAGGAATAGCGCTGGAAGGCCAAATAAGGATAGAGCTGAACCTTAACACCTAAAAACCTGATTTCTAGACCCTAGCAGAACCTAGCAAAATAGTGATGCCTTGAGATGAGCAAAAAGGCATAGGACAGACCACTCTGCAGTCAGGACTTCTCAGATTAGTCTGACAGAGCTGTTCTCAGCAAAGAAAGCAAGCTTCATTCCCTAGATCTATCCACTGTTGCCTTCCAGAAACACAGTGTGTGTTTTAAAGGAAGAAAAGTAAGGTTTTTACATATCTATACATATAGTTCTTGCACATACCACCACTTTTTTAAAGCAACAAGCATCAAAGGGCAGGGAAAATCACAGCTTGCTTTCATAAACAGATGTGGGACTGAACTGAATGTATTTTCCAGTGCCTGCAAGAGTGTTCCAAGAAAGATCCAACATAAAACCCCACTACTTATATCCTCAAATGTCTCTAGAATTGAAGACCACAAAGAGAAGAACTGTGATGGCTAAGCACAGTTGCTCTTACAACTAACAGTATGTAAAAAAAAAAAACACCCCCCCCTTGATTCAGAATTTGCATGTCTTTTCAATTGTAATTAAAAAAAACCAAGACAATACTCTTCACTTTTCCCCATTTGTATTAACAGTAAAGAAATGTGAATACAAATAATAATTAACCCATTCCTGCACTCATATTTCTTCCAGTGCTAAATAAAACCAGCTACTCTGGAATCAAATTAAAAACCCATCTAGTCAAGCAGCAGATGTTTTTTCTACTGTATCTTTAGCTCTGCACCACTTAGAGGTCAAGGATATTCTTGAGTACTAACCTGCTACTAAATATCCAAACAGCACTATTCTAAGAGTTTATTTTTCTGTAACTAAAATATCTTCATGTCAATAAGTTTTGTAAATCAACCAACTTGTGTGGAGAAAAATCTGGCTCTTTCATGATCAGTGACTTCATTTTTGACCTTTATTTTCAAAGCAGTTAGATTATGAGATCACAGAATAATAATTTTTTAACCTTCTTTTAAGCTATTCCTGCTTTCAGTGACCTTATTGCTCCTGATAGTTTTCTCTTTTGCAGGCAGAAGAATCACTGGTCCTTTATTATCATAATCCTTTTTCCCTTGTGTACACACACAGTATGTGTACACGTACCAAGAATATACAAATGTGTGTGTTTGTGTATAAGTTTAAAAAAAAAAAAAATTGCCAAGGAAGGACCAGAGCACAGGGTTTATGATGCCAACAGAGCATGAGTTTACACAGAACACAGTCCCTTGCCACAGTTAATAAACATTACACTTTTGGACAATGCTGGGCCCCCACCTAACCCTCTTGTGATCCTCGGTAGCTTCACGATCTCTTTCCCAAGTACAAATTGCCATTTTGAATTAAAACACTATATGCATAACGATGGTCGTTTCCCAGCCCTTCGTTCTGGGGGAATTCCTTTTGATTTGAGACCTTATTCCACTGCAATTGATAGCAGGGTTTTATCCATATAATTCTAAATAATTCAGCAGTCATAGCAAGATTTATCACCTCAGTGTTTCTTTCCCTTTCCAAATGGTTTATTAACGAAATGAATAACACAACACAGTATTACTGGAGGACTCCACAAGCAGCCACTTTCTATCGAGGAAACAACTTCATTCTAGCTGGAGGATCCATTTCCAACACAAGGCAACACTGATGGACAGTTTTGGTAACAAGGTAGAGTGGCAGTGGATAACTATCTCAAACTGGTCATAATGTACTTTTACTCACGTCAATAAAAAAAATGACCTTCAACATTAACATGCCCAGGTTCCCAAAGACCTGCAGGTACAGAACCGCTTTAACCATAAGATGCCTCTAACTAGCATGGTACAACACGCTTCAGGAAAATCACAATCAAAGGACTAAGTTTTTAACAGAATACTTTCAGTGAAAACAAAGGCAGGGGGAAGAGCAGATGAAAAATATCAGAAGCTGGCAGCAACCAAGGTAGTGGCTATTTCTAAGGCAAGTACCAATGGGAACTGCAAAGAAGTATTTTGACTACTACACATGAAGATGTCATTATCTTCAGACAAAAGAAAAATCCTTTTTGTTTCCCCTGTGGTTCCTTCTAATAGCTCAGAGAGATTACCTGCTCTGACTTAACCAGACCTATTTCCTTTATCGGTTTCTTTCAGGTCAGTCTCTGTAGCAAACTTAACATAGCTTTACCTCTGGTTCTAAGTCCATCCAGGCCATAACTAGCCTGGTCTAGCTACAGAATTCTGACAAGAGAGATACCTGCTAACATGCTGTGAAACAGAAATTTCATTTTTGGTTCCTAAGTATGCATCCAGATATTTACAAAACAGATAGGAATACACTGAACAGACAGTATAGTTATCACTGAATTGAACACAACAGAAATTATGGCCACCTTCTAATGTTTCTTTTTAATAATGAAATTTCATTATTCATTTGGCACGGTCATAGATGAATTATATCTTCAAGGATATTTCAAAATGCTTTGGCAAGTCCTTGAAAACACCATTGCAATATTTCACGGACATTAAGTTTTGAAGCATCAATCAGGCTTCTGGGAAAAACAGCTTTCAGTCACACTCCTCAAAATACACATTTTTTAAGTGCCAAGACCGACAAAAACATTGAATCACAAGTACTCCCTGCCTGAGGTGTTCTGCTGGGTGAGAAAATCCTGGGGAGAGCAGCAGCAGTCACTTCACAACATCCAGCATTCTCAGTTGTGTCCAATTCATAGCTCTACAAACTCAAGTATTAGCATAGCTGTTTGAGAACAGTATTAAAACATTCCTCAGATAACACTGCACCTTTCTGTGTCACTTCCAGGGGCACCCCTGTATTTTACAACTTGCACTTCTGCACAGGGCAAAGATCTGAGTGGTCAACCGCCCAGGTTTTTCTTTCCCTTTTTCCTCCTCTTGTAAAAGGCCCCAGCTGGTTCCCAGTGTTCCGGATGTCGATTGTTCTGAACAGATTAAAGACACACACTTCCTTGTTTTCTTAAAATCAGCCTGGCTTTGTAAGGGATGTGCTTCTTCTCTTCTTAGGTGGGAAGGCACAGCAAATGCCTGACTGTGACAGAGCAAGTGGGGTGTGAGTTGTGAGTGGGAGTGAAGTTACTGCCCTGAAATGGTGCTGTGTTATTCACAAAATCAGCTGCTTTTCTTAAATTACAGCAGAAAAGCAAGTGCATTACTGATTCAGAAAGCTTAAAGGCTGCTTTGTCATAAAATGATCTTCATGCCTCAAGCAAGCATTTTTCCTGTCCTAAATGCTTATTTATAATCTTGCTTACAGAAAAATACAAGCTGTACTATACCATAAATAAGAGCTCAGTCATAACTGCTCTGAACCTTTGGGATTGGCAGTTGTGTCCTCTAGTGTAGAGGCAATCAGTGCCTGTCTCACCTCAGGAAAGATACCACAAATGCTAATTTAGCTGCAAGATCATATGTGGTATTGATAAAATCATTAGTCAATACATGGATGTTGTAGTATGTTTTACTACGTTACATCTCTTGATAAAGATGTTTAGATTAAAAAACGCCATTCATTTTAACTTACCACACCGCCTCCTGATGGGCTGAAGCACAACAGATGATTTCTTTGGGTTGTGGAAGGGTTCTTAAGCAGTAATTTATGAAAAAATTTCAAGGTACATGGACAAGTAAGGTGAGTTCAGGGATGGTATATGAACCAGGTGAAAATGGCCAACCTTACATGCAACAATCTACAGAGATTCTGTCTCCAGCACAATTACTATTTTCAGGATACAGGAAGGGTTAAAGCTTTCACAAAGGCTCAGTAGAGCAAAACTAAGAGTTGACTGCACTCTTTACCCATGTATTAAAAACACTAAAATGATTTTCTTGTTGAACGTTAAAAGTTGTGAGCCTGCGGAAATTCAGGACTGATTATCACAAGACCAACCCCAGCTTGCCCTGATTCTTCAGAGTTTGACAGCTGAACTCTATATTCTAACTGTAGATCAAACACAGAAATTGCAACTAAGCTCTTTGCAGTCATGTTCAAGGTCCTCAGATTTCATCATTATCATTTTTACAGTGGAGTCAACGGTCACTTAAAACAGACTGCCAAGCATAATCCTAGTATTAATTTAAATCCACTATCACAGTTACAAAGTGGATCTTGGAAAAAATATTCTGCTTACCAAGTACTATAGTTTTGGTACTAATTCACTGTTCTTGCTCAACTACAAGACTGAATCAGACTTGAACTTCTCTTATACATACGTAGCAGTTAAGATAGTCAGCAATTAAGCTGTTCATTTGCTGCAAACCATCCCTTTTTGGAACCTGCATAGGTTGGTGAACATTTGAGCAGAAATATAACTAAGAAGATGACAATATTTCTCTGAACAGTGTGATTCCAGTCTTGCACAGAGTTCATCTATAAAAGGAAAGATCAGTTTAGTATAATAGCTGGTTTTGATAAGCCAAACATCATATAATGAAAATTTGGACTTGAACTCATTTATGACTGTTCTGATCTAACACCGGGTTTCATAATTTTGACTAAGCTTCTGGAAAGCAACAATATTGTTCTGTCACATCAATTAAAAAAAATTATATCTTTAGGTTTTAGAATCTGAAGCACTAAGAGACAGTTAGAAGAAAGAATCATGAAGACAAGACATAGCGTAGCATGTTTTGGGAAGAGTGGTTTTTGTTGTGCTTTAAAAGACGGTTATATTAAACATACTTCAGACACAGCTAATAAGAGACTTGATTTATAAACCCAGAAGCAGTGTTGGTGACAAAACAAGACAGAACTGCACTTCATTACTTCAAGAAATACCTAAACTCCATTACAAATGGCCTTAACTTCCTACCAACAATAACTGGCCTGCATTAGTGAAAAGAAACACAGCATGCTCGGAGAGGGAGTGAAGAATACAACTGTAGGTACTGAGCAGTTTCCCTTGTAACTCACAAGGCTGGACAGATCACATGAGGAGGCTCTCATTCACCAGCCACGCTGTGCTGGCACAGCTCTGTGTGCAGTTCCACGAAAGCTGTAATACCACATGATAGGTGTCAGATACCCAGTGCAGTGGGAGACCCCGGGGCATCAGCAGTGCCCCTGGGGGCCACTTCAACTCGCTCTGCTTTCGAACAAGAAGTACTCAAATAACCTGTACTAGCACAGAAATAAACATTACAGTTTCTTTTATGGAAAGTAATGAAGCGGTTTCACTGCTTTGAACTGGGTCATCCAGACTGACTCATCCTCAGTCGAGCACCTTGCAAAGAAATTTTACTGCAGCACTTTAAAACATAAGAAGGTAAGTTTAGGACGAAATGTTCCCACTTGAATAGCTGAAAGCCCCTGAAATTTCCTTAAATTAAGTTTTTATCTTTACTTTCTTTTGAATGTCAAAAAGTTGGTTACTTCTTATGTATTTTATTCCACAGACTGTTAAAATAGGAACTGAGCTAGCAGTATCAATATCACTACTACTGAGAAAAAGTACTGCTCTTAGGGAAGATGAGGTATAGTATTTAATTTGTTAATACAGTTAGTTTCCTTTACTTTTCTTTTTAAAAGAAAAGTGTAAGAAAACTAAAAAAAAAACCAAACAAACCAGGAACCACACTGTAGCACTGAAAAGAAGCGGGAACACTTTCCCACACACAGTCATTCCCTGTGGCACAAGTGCCATTAAATAGCAGCACTGCTCTCACTAACCCCATACACGTGAGGACATTTCAAGAGCACTACTGTTGAGCAGCAATGCCAGCACATTTCCCTCGGAGCTGAGACATTCCTTCAAATCCTTGTTACACTTTGTACTCCTGTTTTAACAACAAGCTTTCAATACTGCTCAAGACATGATGGAACAGTAGCATACTATAAGACTGAGTAATGTTTTGGCTTAATGAAAAGAGCACATTATTTCTGTTCATATTTCTTCATACATATTTCACTTTTAGCTCAGTTAATGCATGAGCCCTTTTTTAATCCTGTGAAAATATCTGGTATATGAACAAAGCAAACACATTTTTTCCATACCATTAGTTTCTGCAAATTTCTGAATATCAGCCAGAGTTTTTAGTTCTTTCCTTGGGCAAGCTGATACACACAAAGCAACAGACTTGATCTTCTGATGTACTAGATCGATATTGCATGGATCCAAGAAGAATACATACCTAGGGAAGGAAAAAAGGTAAATTATTTCTGTTTGAATTAACAATTACACTGAGCAAAATTTCAAACTATAGGATTCAGTCAAGACTGACTGACTCAGTAAATTTCATATTATCATAACTGTATAAATCAAAAAAATTTATGTACTCAACATATGCGCCACAAGTATATGAGTATTTATATACCTTTGGATCACACAGAAAGGATGTTTAACTCTACCTGATCCATGTCCATTCAAATGGTGCTATTCCTAAGAACAGCAATACTCCTACCATGCCTTTTCACAAATATGAGCTCAGACATTCACAAACCTTCACTCCGATCTTAAATTTGCCTTCAAGATTTCCATATTTTTCTAAAAAGACCCAATAAACCCCATAAAGTTACTCTGCAAAAAGACAAAGTCCGTGGCTGTTTTAATGAAAACACGTAATACCAGTATTCAAGAACAGCTTTTTAGTTTAGATCAATTTTCCACACCATATGACCGAACACATTACTTTAGTATTTACTTTGACATAAAAATGGTCCAGATATTTCAACAGAACTGTCTAATGTTCAAGTGCAGTATTTTAAAGAGATTCCATTTTCTAACTTCCCACGGTGAGTCACTGCCATTTAAAAACCCAGTGCATGAGGTACATATTACAGATCCTTAGCTAACATCTCCTGGCTATACACATTTCATCACAAACACTAACCCTACAGAATTGCCCACTGATGGTATAATACAGATGAAGAATGCCTTTCTCTTTGGAAGTAGAACAAGTCTTTTGAATTCCTACAATTCTGGTGGTACACCAAACATTGAAACACTCTCTACATATTTTCTAACATCATCATAGGAAAACAATTCCAAACCACCATATAAAATGCCATTTTTGCAGTCCTCAGGATGGGAATTCATTCTGTAATCAGTAAAATCCCTTCTATTCCTAGAAAGCATTTAGGTTCTGCCTGAACAACTTGAGTCTGTACACTAATTGCTGTCTACTGTTCTATTACCTAGTGTCAGTATACAAGAATGGTAAGTATGTAGTACAGTCTTACTTCCTGAAAGTCCATCAAAACCCATGTAATCTAAGTCAACTGTAATGTGGTAATTACCTGCATTCTTAAAACATTCCCTTTCCTTGTCCACATCTCAGTGAAAATCACCCACAGCTATTTCTGGTTGGGGTTTTTTTGTTGTTTGTTTGTTTGTTTACTTACACACACTACCCATCTCAGGAATCCTTAGATCATTGAACGCTGAGAAGCAAATGCAAACATGTCAATTCTGTCCCGTAGACACAGTCAAAGTAACTGTATGTGAGCAATAAGCCAGATTTTTCCTTTATTTCAAAGAAAATACTACTGATTTAATACCAAGACGTTCAATAGTTGTCTTAACTGAACACTCTTGTCAAAGCTTCCACTTCATGAGGGCAAGTTCCTGCAGTTGCTATTCAATACTATAAGGGTGCATGGAAGAAGAATGTCCACTCATTTGAGGTTATTCGGTCAAAGAAGCTACAAACAAGAACTTACAGAGTCAGACCTGACTGATGTGTTAAGGGAGGTTAGGATGGGAACAAACCCAGTCAGTCACATTAATTAGTAAGGATATATGGATTATGAAAATTATTAACTTCCAATAAGACTATCTGGCTAAGCACCTTGACAAACTGAGATGGTAAGGAAAAGGACAGAGACACTCCGACATAAAACTTAACCACTTAGTCTTAATAAATATAATAATCAGAAAAAAACTCAGTCAATCACAATAATTGATGGGCTATCAAGAAACTGCAGGCAGGGGCTACGTGGCTGAAAAGGATGCAAACCCACAGGTACAGAATGCAGGAGGGGTCAGTGGGACTGCGCCAGCTGCTGAGGAAGTGTGCATGGGACTGGGTGGCAGACAGAAAGGGGTGAAAAAGGGACAGCTGCATGCAAGTTGATCAGTACACTGCCTGATGGATCCCAGCACCTGATCACTGCAGTCTGTCATATCCTATTACTGAATCCTTTAACTCTCTCTCTCTCTCTCTGCATAGTTCCAGTCTCTGTCCCATGCATATGGATGCTGCGAGTCCTGCAGGGATTAAATCCCAGCTACCTGGGATACTGGCATGGGCATGAGGGATTTGGTGCCAGCAACTAGAATCAGACCAGGGGTTTATGGGCCCCAGGCCTGTGGTGCCAGCTACAGAATTGAGTGGGGTTTCAGTACCAGTGACTGGGGCAGAGAGGAGTCTTGGCAATGGGCTGCTGTGGTGGGAACAATGTGCATCCACAAAAAAAAGCAGCTACAGAGGTGAAGGAATGAGCATAAGTGGTGCTGGCTGTTGACAGGGGCTGAGCATCTGTACCTTCACCAACGCAGGTGTACTCCTGTTACAGAATCACAGAAAATCCTGAGTTGGAAGGAACCCACAAGGATCATTGAGTTCAACTCCTGGTGTAACTTGCCAGCAAATTCCAAGCTTCACCAGATGGTCCGTAGGAGGCTCTGGGTCCAGGCAGAGGTGTCAGGTAGGCAGAGGGTCTGCACTGGTATTTGAGGGAACTGTGAGCACAGGGTGCCTGTGGGATGAGTGTGTGAGTGTTTGCTAGTTAGCACCAAGCTGGATCAGCTGCTGAGTAGGAGGAACTCAAGAGACAGATACGAGGCAGGGGTGCCAGGTGAGCAGAGGTGCTGTGCTGGATCCATAAATGTATGTGAGCTTGTGAACCTGGAAAATGTCATATGTGTGCCTGCACTAGTGACCTTCTGCCTCTGTGAGCCCATGAGGAGGAGAGGATGTGGCTGTCTGTCCCTGTGTTTGTGAGTCCCGCTGTTGAAGGAAGCACTTTGCCAGTGCCAGTCTGTGTAACCAGTTGCAGTGTCCCATATGTGTCTGTCCATCCACATCCCTCAACCTAGGCAGAGACTAGGATATATAACACTGGACTCCAGTTCCTGGACAGAAGGCTTCTTCGAATGCCCCTTAACACATATTACCTACGGAAACCAAATGAGGAATGTCGCCACCAACACTACAGAACTCAGACCACTTCTACAGTGTTTTACATTCCAGGGCCAAGTTTTAATTTTTAATTGCCAGAATATTTTTTAAATACTACCATTTTAACTTAAGCCTGGAAGTTTAGAAATACAAACAGACCATAGTGTCACATGCAGTTTTGACACAAGTGTGCTATGTCGGCATACACTTAAATAGACACGTGTAATTCAAACACTGCACTGCAATTGCAGAGGCAGTTCTGACAGAAGTAAGGGAGCTGCACAGAAAATTCCAAGCTATCAAATCTGTGGCTTCAATCCATAGTCTAGGAAGACAGAAGTAAGATTTAATTTTTTTTTAATTTCTAGCAGCTAAAACAAGAATCAAAATGCCAGACACCAGCATTACAGAAGAAAAGGTTAATTTTATTTTTGATTATAAAGCTTACTTATAGAAGTGATTTTACTGCAGAAAATTCCATACTGTGTCATCACAGAACAGGTTTTGTTTCTTCCTAGAAGAATGTACTTAAATGCTTTGTGCTGCAATTTCAGTTATTTACAATCAACAATAGACTAATTTGTTGATAACAAAATAACTTATATCAGCAACACAAAGACTGAAGTAAACAAGGCAATCATACTGTTAGAGATGCTTCAACACTGCAAATGAAAATATGTTTGCTATATGAAAATCAGTACAGCAGACTTACAACGTCTTTATGCATCTTTATGTAGTATCAGCTCTGCAGAGAAGGACTTGGGGGTACTGGTGCGTGAAAAATTGGATGTGACCCTGCAATGTACACCTGCAGCCCAGAAACCCAGCTGTAAACTGGGCTTCGTAAAAAGAAGCATGACCAGCAGGGCAAACGGGATGGATTTTCCCCTTCTACTCTGCTCTCATGGGTGCCCCACCCAGCACACTGCACCCAGCTCTGGGTGTCTTTCTGGCAGGAAAGACATGAACCCATTACAGCCAGCGCAAAGGAGGTCCACAAAAATGATGAGAGAGCTGGACATTATGAAGACAGGCTAAGAGAGTTGGAGCTGCTCAGCCTGGAGAAGACAAGGCTGTGGGAAGGCCTTATAGCAGCCTTGCAATACTCAAAGGGGCTTATGAAAGAGAGGGAAAGTGACTTTTCACACAGGCAAATACTGAAAGCACAATGGGAATGGCTTTAAACTCAAAGAGGGTAGATTTAGAATGATAGAATCTTTTATGATGGAAAAGACCATTCAGATCATCTACTCTGACTATAAACCCAACACTGCCAAGTTCACAACTAAACCGTGTCCCTAAGCACCACATCTACACGTCTTTTAAATACCTCCAGGAATGGTGACTCAGCCACTCCCCTGGGCTTGATAACCCTTTTTGGCAAAGAAATTTTTCATAATGTCCAATCTAAACCTCCTCTCCCACAACTTGAGGCCATTTCCTCTCGTCCTGTCAATTGTTACGTGGAGAAGAGACTGATTCCCCCCCTTTTCCACAACCTCCTTTCAGGTAGCTGTAGAGAGCACTAAGGTGAAACCTGGAGCTAACAATCTGAACATTAACAATAGTTAGAACAAACAAAGCTAGCATCTTAAATATTGCCAAAAAATTAACGGCTAGAGTGTACAGCCCATGGAGCATGGTATATGAACTGTAACAATGATATTACAACGTGGACTACAGAATAATGCTATTGGTATGGACTGTCATGTGAGAGATGGGGAGTTTGGACTGAAAGGAAATAATTGCCCAGGTTGTTCTTTGTTCAGGTTCCCTTTTTCAAAGCACATAGATCAGGCTACCAAATATCATAATTGATCTGTGCCAATAAATCTATCGCATCAAGATGAGAGTCTAGTGTCAAAAATGTCTTTAACTGTAGGGTATATGCAGTGCAGTTTCACTCAACCAAATTCTCTGTATGCTTGCTTGCAAACTCTCCCTGGGGTTTTCCCCTAACCTAAACCCCATTTTCTGGGGCCAAAGGCATTTGTTAAGGAATGCTATATTCCCTATAGCAGCATATGCACATCTCCTTATACTGGAGTAGACAGCAAAAACTGAATTCTGTCCAAGCAGCGTTGGTGATCAAAAATCAGACTGAACTAGCATTTCAGGGACTTACATTTGTCTGCCATGGTCATCATTTATTTGCAAATAAAACATCATTTTTTTAACCTCCTTATAACTACCAGAACTTGTAAAGCAAGGAGCTTACTTGAAGCAGATACGTTTAATTAGAATTCACTGCCAGGGCTAGAGTGTAATCCCATGTCTGACTCTAGAGCACAGACTATTAAAGTGCACTGTGGTTTCTGTGGTAAAAATAAAAAGGTGCCTGATCTACTCTTCGTTGATGAGACCAAATTGTAAAATTCTCCTTCCCAACACTACATCTCAGTGGTTTCAGCACATCTGATGTACACAGAGCAAATCATATCCCTATGAGGACTCTTCACCTTCACCACCCAGATTTCCATATCACCACAGGCCACATCCATTTCATTTCCACATGACAGTGCCTATGGGTTGCTGTCACATACAAAGAAGAAAATGCTATTTTTACAGATAATTTAGCTCTTCTGCCCCTGGATTGGGAAATGAAAACAGAATTACCCTGCAAGCAAAACGAAATAACTTCATGTTTCCAGAACCCCATTTGTGGATCCTAAAAGTCCTCCTCCTCTACACAGACTGAAATGTGCAGGCAGGAAGAAAAGCATATTTTTACAGACTGTCTGAAAAGTACTCCTATAAAAATAGCATGAAATACTCCCATGAACTCCACCTCAGACACTGTAGAAACTCCATCTGCTAGAGACAGATGCAAAGCAGATAGCTTTTTAAATTTGCTTGGCAATTTTTCAGAGGAAACTATAGGGTGTGAGAGAATGAAGGATCACTCACTTATATAAAAACCAATCTCTTCCAAAACTGGCTGCCCTGGACTGTACCAGGCACTTCATGTGAACAGTCAATCTGCCTTGGTAGAAGGTTTTCTCTTACTCTCAGGCAAATAGAGATGATGATATTCCATATAAATGTATCTATTAATTTGCTTAGGTCATGCCTCAAGCCACAACATCTTTGTTACAAAAACATAATCCTTCTGAATCTCATTAAGACTTCTTAATAAACAACAGGCTGTCTATTAACTGTGTTTAAAATAGTCTCTCTTTCTATTTACTGTCTTTTGAGCTTGCCTTTACAAGAGGAAATCACTAAGCAGTGGTAGATGTTTCTCCACATGGATTTCTGTCACGTGTAGAAGACTACTACAATAGTAATTATTACATTTCATTAAGGTGTCTAAATTTCTCTACTTTCACACAAACTCAAACACCGTTTCTTTCTAAAGGTAAGTTTAAAATTACAATTTTAAAATTTGCATTTTATCTCAGAACACCAGAATGACAATTTTGTATTGAATACACATGGATTTAGAAAGCACTAAAATGTTTATGTAAAAAAATAGGAAAACTATGCTTCATGAATTTTAAGCCTTTCACCTCTCCTGGAAGATGGGATTAGATTAAGAAGTGTGGTGGGGGTTTTGACAGAAGAAATCTGTAAAATGTTTCAGGCCATTTCATTTATGTCAAATCCTTCTGGTAACCACCAATTACCCAGTCACATTAAATCTTAAATCAGGTATTTAGAAGTTTTTAGTGTAGCAACTCCAAATAGGCGGATCTTAGGAAAGCATCCTTCCAAAAAAATTTATGCAGATCATCGATTTTCTGTTAGTCTAAAAGTGTGAAGCAAAAGGTTATCATACTCAGAAATTAATAACTTTTCAGTTCTTTGAAGGAATCAACAGTTAAAGAAATATCTTTCTCCTTTTTTTTTTTCTTTTTTTTGTCTGTTAATACCACTGATCTATGGTTAGGCTAAAAAGCATACTTTCTTAAGTCACCCACATTGTACAGATGCACTCTGGGCACTGACTAGCAGACAGACCTCAACAGATGTTATAAACCTCTAAGTCCAGAATTTTTGTTACTTCTCCAGTACTACTACTGCAGTGGGGTGTTTTTCTGTACAATAGATGGGAAATACCTGAACCGTAAGCACGGGTTTTAACACAACACTGCTTAATAAGAGCTGAGAGCTGCTTTAAAGTTTTGTGCATTTTCTCCACAAGTCACTTACACATGTTCTGCTTACAGTTTAATGTGTTAGATGTATCTCATCTCCCACTTCACCCAGCGGCCGAAAGTGAGCGTACAACATCAAAAGCAAACTTTTCTAAATTGATATAAAAAGGCCAGCTCCTAAACCTGAAAATACTTGTCACACGTAAAACTCTAACAAACTAGACTCTTCAGCAGCCTAATACAATATCCTACATGAAGAGGATACCAAGAAAAGGTAATTCCTCCATGTCTTAGCTATACTCATATTGCACATCTGTAAATAAACACTCTTCAAGTACTGTTGCTGCTTGTTACAAAAGATCGTTGTCCTCTAAGTGAAAAAAGTGCCAAAGGACAAGTAGGAATGAGTTAGCATATCCCTTTTCCCATTTTATTGAAAACCATTCTCAAAGGAAGAAAGGTTTTGCCTCTCCTGGTTTACAGCAATTGAATCACATACTCACTTCTTGTGGGTAAGGTCCAGGCCACTGTTGACTATTCCCTCCACCTTGACATTTTTCTGTCCACAAATATTTCCATAACTGTCATATCCTGAAAGCAGTCTTGCAGCTGCTCCTGTAGCTATTGAATAGCCACAAATAAAACCCTGGAGGAGGAAAAAAAAAAAAAAACAAACAAACCACAGTTTAGCCATAGTTTGTTTGACAGTTGGGAAAAGTCAGTTTTATTAATTTGTTTCTAAGCAGAGGTTGTCTAAAAATTCTTTCTGACTAAAAAAGGAATGACAAGGACCATCACAGAGAGATGTTGTGCAAGGATAAAACTAATGTAACCTAAAAGAGGACTGAGATATCCAGCACTGGCTATTATACAAGCATGGTTAAGACTCTTGTAAGTGGTTTCTTCGATAGTCATATTGTCAGCGAGTCATACATGAAGCAGAAGGGAGACCAAGAGCAGGCAGGGAAGGAGAGCTGGCCACAAGCAGAGCTGGAGCTGTCAAGGATTACCATGCATCTTAGAGAATTCCATACAGTCCAGATTCTCTTGCTTTCAGATTTTTCCTTTCCTTCAAATTACTTGCTTTCAAAGATGAGCTAAAATGAAGAGGCCTATCCAACACAAGTTTCTTTTAAGGAAATGCTCTTAAAACAAGTGACCAGATCAAGGCTACTACGGTTCCATATGCTGGATTTAAATGCAGGAAAGAAATAGACAGAAAGCAAGATGGCTCAGACAGTGTAATGCGGAAAATACAAACATGCAGGTAGGTCTTGCTGTGAACTTTCAAGCACATTTCACAAGCACAACCAAGATCAAGATGGTGACTGTGCAAACAGGAGACTGGTGCAAAAGCATCATTAACACCACCACTGACTGGGAAAAACGAACCATCAGCTCACTCCACTACCATCAGTGAACTTGTTTTCACATGTGAGACAAGCTAAGATTTGAGCAGCTGAGACAAATGCGTGAAGCAACAGATGGCAGTGGCAGGATCAGATGAGATGATGACAACAGGTAATGAACTCAGCATGGAACAGTGAAAACGTATGGTTTTAAAGGTGTGAAAATACAGCAGAGTGACCTTCTCTGATGGACAGGCTATCAACAGAGAAATTCCAGACAGCAAGCCAGCCATTATGTTACCCTTGCCAAGGCACTAATGCACTTACAGACCTAATATTCAAACTGAAAACAATGGTGAAGTGAGCAAAAGGCTATCCCTAGTAATAATAACTCAAGCTGATTTCCACCACTCATTTTTAATTTCTCAGACCCCTTACTATTCTGTAAAGGACATACTAGCGTGCACTTTACATACAGTAGTCCTCAGGTTCTTGGCTGGTTCAAGAATTTTTGTCCTTACACACAGGCAAATCACGCAACCCCTCCTCTATCAAAGCTAATTTACACGTGGGCAGTGATGTCCTCCTGACTTGTCATGGCACCTGACCCTTCAAATGAAGTCCCCTAGAACAGTAACTAACAAGCTATGTGACCCAACAGAATAATTGCTCTGTACATCATACTGCTTAGACAGGAAAATTTGGGACATTCACGCACAGCAGACTTAATTATTATTGGGGGAACACATAAGTATGCACAAATAACCAGGGAACACCAACAAAGCTAGGAAAAAATCAAACACAAAAGAGAGCTACTTGTTTCAGGAAGTACTGTACTTATGGCAATTTTAAGATAGTCACATTATAGTGACACTGTAATTCATATGATTTTAAATAATCATTATAGTTTTTGCATTTGAAGCATAGCCGTTGACAAATACCCTGGGGAAAGAAGAAGAAATTTTTCAGTGGAATTATTCCAAACACCAGGGACCAAGGGACAGCAGAAAAGAAAGCTGACAGCATCTAAGTCCCAAACCCCTAAGGACTACTGCTTGTAACATAGCAGTACAAGACAGCAACAGACATTCTCTGTTTAAGAAGAAGAGCATGAAGCAGAACAAGATAAAGTGTATTGCTAGTTTTCACCAATCTGTAGCTCTCGCAGGTCTGGTTTTTTTAAAAGTCTAGAGTGTTGTGAGGCTGACTTGAGAAAGATGATGGCTTCATCACATAGGACAGAGCTGGTATAACTTTGAAAGATCTTATCACTAGTAGTACGGCTGTTAACAGCACCTGCTTCTATTAAGTATGCAAGAAAAAAAAAAAAGGCAACAAAAATCCCAAACAAAACATCCAAACAAACCAACCCCTCAAAAAGCAGCCAACTCTTTGACATTCAGAATCTTTGTTTCTCACAAAAAGTTTACTATGATTCACAGAACTGTTTACCAGACTCAAAGCTATCACTTCTGGGACATCCCCAGCCCCATAAGGAACATGACTCAAGTGATTCATCTCCACGATGGAAATCACTTACCAGTGAAACTGAAGGGGAAGATGAGCTGCAGAAAGAATTGGCACAAACAATAAATTATGGATCCCTACCAAGGACTTACTACCCACTTCTGTTCTACAGACAATGGTTCTCATGCAAATATACCCTGACCTTTCCCAGAGATGAAGTTACTGAAGGGTTTGAAAATTCCTTTCTTATGAATGCAAACCCTTTAACTATATAACATTTACAGAATTCTCTGAGTTATACTCACCATTCCTACGCAGAAGAGGATGAATAAGAGCAGCCATGGTACGTCTGTGCAGCTGTGGTCCTCCAGAGGCTTCCACTCTCGCTTGGAGCTCTTGTGTGAGAAGAGAGAGATAAGGTTAACAACACTTTGTCTGCTCACAATAAAAAAAGGCAGAAAATTATTCTACTGGGCATTAACACAGCGCAGGAGCCACCTTAAAGCTCTGAGCTGAAGCAGCTGGGTCAAAAGATTTAAAGAGTAAGGCTCATGTAAGACTTCAAAAGAAGTGCTTCCACAGGAAGCTAGATCAACAAATACTATTTATCCAGAAAACTTGTAATTTATCCAGGAATTTACAAATATTTATCCACAAACCAGGTTATTTTCACTTGACTTTTTATTAACATAAACCATGTTACGGCATGAAATTGACAATATCTCTTATTTCAGTCTTCCACAGCTACCTTTCAGTAATCTGATTTCCAAGAAGGATAAAACATTGGACTTTTCAAAAGCCCCTAAGTTTTAAAACGCTACTGGCAGGTTTAACACTTACAGTGCATGTAGAAAGGAAGTAATAAATTTCTCTTTAAGGAACAGTTCTCTACCTGCCACAAGGATGCTGAGCTTAACATTTCAGTCAAGAAATCTCTAGCCTATATTGCCACGGTGCCAGAAAGGAAAGCTGTGTACCTAAAGGTTGAAATACTCAAAGATGGAGGCTCTACTGCAAAGTATAAAGAGACAGTTGTAAGCAATTCAAATAGTTTGCTGCTCATGAGGTAGAAGTTCTCAAGCGTGTACGCACTGCTAAGATAATTAAAGTCTGTTAAAAAGAGTCACCCAGGCAAAAAGGTTTCAGGAAAAGAATGAGCATTAGCTGTAGTACAAAACTAAGCATATCAGAATTTGTTTATGACAACAAAAACATTGACTATAGACAAGTTTTTTTCAATTGGCTCCCAAATACAAAGTCTTCAGATATGACTCCTGAGACCCCAAAAATGCACACATCTTTAATCCTCGAGGAAGAAAAGGAGATTGATAGAGGGAGAACACAAAACAGTTCTCTCCAGGGACAGAGCAAACAGGGCAACCTATTCAGAATTTATTTTTTTCTCTCAAGACTTTGAAGCATCTTCAGGATTTTGCTAACAAGGTAGCAAACATTAGTACTGAATTAAACCAAAATGGCTGGATGAAGTGTCATCAGCTTTTACCTCTACTATGTATTTTACGGATTTTTAATCAAAAAAAGCAATAGCATGTAATGCACATGATATATAAGCAGGGTGATTTTTTGATATTCATGACTTCGGCTTTTGTCATTACACAAGCACAAAGCAAATACTTTTCAAATACTACTATTAGAAAGCTAGAAAGTGGGTAAATACAAATTAAATCCTGCATGCATCAGGCTTCAAAAACACAATTTTCTAAGTTGTCTGACTTTGCATTTCCATGTTATTTTTGCAATATTTTATTAAGGAAGTTCCACTTGTAGATATGATAAATATAATTTTAATTCAAACTATGCAAACTTACTGTGAGCTCTGAACAAACTTCTTCAGATTTCACTCAATAATCAGCACTGAAGGGTGCTAAAAGGTCATATTATGCACTCTGCTACCTGTTTTCAAAAAAACTGTCTTCTGATCCTGGCAGTTTACACTTAGCAGTAACACACTATTCAAACTTAACATTTACAACATGATTGTGACATTTATGTTGTTATAATTAGCATAATCATAATTGCAGCTTCATGCTTCCTGTTCCTACATTCCCTCCAAGAACCCTAGATTCTTCAGAAATTTACTTTCATTTACAAAAAGCAGAGACAAATTTCAGCTGTAGCTGTGGTCTTAAAAGTAAACCGCCCTTGGCAAAAGAGGGAGCAATAGAATGCTTTGCACACCGCGCTTTGCTTGTTTTGTTGGTTGTTTTTTTACATCCTCTCTGTACCATCTGCAAACAAAATCTTTTAATAGGATTTTTAAAAGCCTCTGGAATAGCTCTAGTAAGGATTTAGGTTGTCTGACTAGTCACATTTACCATAAGTAACAGTTACCATAAGTAATCCATTTTATTTACTAAGTGGACTGCAATTTACACGTTAAAAAGAAACCTGAAATGCCATGACTTAGCACACAGTTAGAAGGTTACACTGGGAAATTAATTCTGGGTCCCTAGCTTTTGCTGTGCTACCAAACATAACTATAAAAACCCCCCAAACCAAACCAAACAAACAACCAAAAAAAAAAAAAAGGCAGGAAGGTATTTTAAACAAAAAGTATTCTTGGATGCAACTCAAAAGGCACTAGATACTTACTAACTTTCAATTTAACCATCTAGCATAGTAAAAAGGTATGAAATTAAACATGTTTAAAACAACACCCATCTTCTGCAGCCTGTCCAATCTTTCTTCCCTCCAGTCTTAGCTAGAACCCAAGCTAGCTGAGCTAGCTGCCATTATCTTTCTGCTATTTTCTGCTCAGTTGCTTCCTTGTATTCTGGATTCCTACTCAATCTTCTTCCTTAGCTTCACAGTCCTTTACTCTTGTCTTTGATGTTGGTTTCTATGTCTCTCTAGTGACTGCTTCCTGTCCACTCTACACCCTCAGGCATTTACTCAGACTATGATATTCATGCTTTGGCAACACTAATTGTTAATCTATGGCCAACATAAGGTTTAACAAATGCTATTTGTTCTGCAGTCTGCAAACTGTGCTTTGTCTCCGTTGTAACTGAAATACCATATCGTGTCAGCAGACACGCTTTGCCTCAAACCCTAATTCAGCAATTCTACTGATTTTAGCCTTTCTTCCAGATGGATTAAGAGCCTACAGTATTTGCTTATGCAAGAAAGATAAATAACCTAGAGAAAAAAATAGAAGATTTTTTTTTTATTTATTTGATTCATTTAAAGTTTTCTCTTCAAACAGAGCTTTCATAATTTATACTATGCTTTCTAAGGATATTCTTGCCACTAACAAAGCTCAGGTCAATCTACACTGACACGAAAGCACAGAGAATCAGGAGCACTATCAGTCAAAAGTGGGAAGCTGACAAAAGAGTCTTTCTCTCAAAGACAAACTTGCAGGTTGGGAACACTTTTTCTGCCCATAACAACTTTTCTGTGCTGATTTTATGAGTTATTTACTTAAGAACCTAAATGAGTGTGTTCAGAGGTTTACATCTGTCCATTCTGCACATGACTTAGCAAACTCAAAACCAAATCAAAACCCTTTGGTGCAGCAGTTTTACAATGGCATCTTAATATTCCACACATAGAAAGCTGGATGTCTACAGTTAGGTTTTCTGTTGCAGAACATGAAATATGAAGAATGCCAGCACACTAGCTGCTGCTTTTCTAGCTGAATTCAGAGCTATAGAGTCTCAAGATAGCAAGTGCTTGTATGCAAATGCAAAATAAAAGAGGTCATTTTCTTGGTATTCATTGTACCCAATCACTCCAGAACAAATATAGAAACCCCTCCTCCAGATTTCTTTTTCCAAAACTAGCATAGCCAAAATCAGTGGTTACCACCTTCACTGTTAACTGTAACAGCAGTACATTTATAGTGCCATACAACACTCAGCTGCCCTAGCCAGAGTGCAACACACAGGACATCACCAGGAGACTACAGATGCAAGCAGCTACAATTTATTTTAACACAAAATGCTTCACGCAATATAAAATTTGGGAGTGATGTGACTGAAGCAAGAAGCCTATTAAATAACATCTGCAGCACTGTATGTACGGATAACCAAGCAATGTGTAAGTAGCAAAGATGTGAATAAGGTAAGGATAAAGATGGATTTTGCCATCAACTGAGGATGTTGCAACACCATGATTAAGGCAGCAAAAAAACAAAGGTGATCAGATGGCATGTTCCAAGAAGAGGAAAATGAAGGTGCTAGTGAGGCAGGTGGGCTGAATTAAGGGCAACCCAGTGAATAAGTAGCATGAGTAACAACCACTGGATGAAAAGGAGCTGTAGGGAGAGGTTATCCTGTAGGCTTTAGTTCAGCTAGTGAGCATAAACTAGAAGCTGGAGAGTATAGGACTATTCCAACTTGCATATGAACAACCCAGGTTGCAAGAATGAAGTCACAGCTTCATTCAGTCAGCTAAGGGCAAAAAAGAACAAAACCAAATCAGAACAAATACAACCTTCACATTCTTCAGCCCAAACCCATTCTCATAAGAGACGCAGGATGAAGAACATCCAATCAAAACCCTGCAGGAAGATTCAATAGTCATGAGGAAGGGCAGTCTTGCGAACGGCTAATCTAACTCCAGAATGTCCGCAGTGTTAAAAATGTTTCACAGTGTTAAAAAGTCCAGAGAAGACAAAATTTAAAGCCACGTCCACAGGCAGGAAAGCCAGGTGGTGTTATACTTTGGGAGATACCATGATAGTTACATGACCTATGCCATTCTGGCTAAAGAAGAGGCTCTCAACTGCAGGTGCTCCCAACTCCTGGAAGATCCATGCCCAGGACAAATGGTTCATCACCCTATTTGTAAGTAAGGCTACATAAAACCTTACACACAGATGAAAAACAGTGACCCAATATTCTTCTACTTCAGCATTTGGTTTAAATCAGTTCCACCTCTGGTCAAAATTGGAGTAAATAAGACAGAAAAGCTGAAATTTTTTTTTTTTTTTACAGAGATGCACACAAATTATTTTGACATTCTCTCCTAAGAAGCCACAGATTGGTTTAATTTCTTTTTTTCTTTCAACCTGGTTCTAACACAAAACAAAGACGCTGCAAACCATCCAGTTTTCCATTTGCAGGAACTGAGAATAAGTTTTCTTATTTTCCTCACTTAGAAATAGCCACTTTCTTTCTACTGAATGCTGAACGCAAGGCATGGTATTTTGATTCATCCATCTAAATAATCAGGTCTAGATTTAGAAAGGTTTTTCAGATCACATATTCAAGCACTTCAGCATTTGACCCATCCTCCTCTTAGCAGCTCATACCATCCTTTAAGGCTGTGACTTTTCAGACCACCTGGGATTTCTGAAACTTTTGTTTGTTCAACTGGTGGGTTTACAGTACTGCCAGACACAGAACCTGTGGATGTAAACTTCACCACTGCTTTCACCATTTATATGCATTCATTTTTTGACCTTTCCTTGAAGGCTGGAAAAAATAAAAAAATAAATTCATTGACTACTCTCTCCTCAGCAATGTACACTGAATTTTTAATCAATTCAGGCCCTTAGTTTCCATTCTATACTACATCCACCTTCCCATTTTTTAATATCCCAATCATGACACCAACTGCACAATCACTGAAAGATCTCCTCCCTGTTGTAATTTACAAAATTTAAGAAAATTTAAGATGCATCATCCTTTCATGGAACAGTTGTATTAGGCCATCAAACGCTGGTATGCATGAATACCTGAACTCCCATTTGTTCCTCAAAATGGTGTTTGTCTGTGACCGTTCTTTTAAGTGGGATATAGTTTATTTAGTTTTTAAGCAGCTAAAAACCAAACTGATAGTTTTAAAAGCCAAAGTTAGGATTGATTTCCTTTGGTCTTTCTGAATAGTATAATGAGAGCCTCCGATATCTAACAAAGGGAAAGTTCTGAACATAGCTCTTCAAGCAGTGGAAATAATTCCTGCTTTGTTTTTTTTTCTTGCTTCTCATTCAAGTTTTCTGATGTTTAAGAGTAACTCAGTTTTCGTTACAGACCCTTTCTCTGCAGCAACAGTTTGATCTCAATCTTATATTAAGCTTAAAGGAACATAACAGGATTTTTGCATCATCACTGCTGAATTAGTTATCACTGCCAAGGTAGCTAAGCTGAATCAATAATTTTCAAAATTTTTTTGGGGGGGCGTGGGGGAGGCACCATTAATTTTCTGAAGGAAAACTGTAACTGTGTACAATGACAAAGATTGTGCAATCTGTGCTAAAGATACTTTTTTCACCAGTAGTTTAAATCACTACAAGTAATTATATAGGTTTTCAAACAGCTTTAATTAATTTCGGGGGTTTTTTACAGAGTCACTGTAGAAAAATATGGAATATTCATTTTTACAATTTCCAATAAGTTTCAGTAATGATAAGAAGATACTGAAAATTTTGGGTTGTAAATATTTCATGTTTTTTTAAGTGAAAGGATATTTTTTATTGTACTTTTAAAAATCTTCAGGGATATTACTACTGATGTTGTAGATTAAGATAATTTGTTATAAAACCCCATTCTAAGAACCACACTAATCTAACTACATCCTCTGCTTGTTGTTTTATCACCTTGATGTTACATCTGGACTTAGAGCTCATACAACTGTACTTCAATGCAGGAGAGTAAACAGACATAACTGCTGATTGTTTATTTAAATCAGGAACTCAGAAGTTATTGTGTAGTAGCTATTTATCTACATAGGAGACAAACAGTCACAGTGTGCACACAGCATTAATAAATAGCCCTTAGAAGCAAAAAAGGATTCTCATCCTGTCTGGGAACTTTTGTGGAAACTGCCACAGAGTCCTGCAGCATCCACCTTTCCTAGGAACGCAGATTGATGCCGATAAAGTGCCAAGATTCAACTGATAAGTGACATTCAGTTTATTCCAACAGCAGAGTGAGTACATAATACATAAATTTTACATGTACAATGCAAGTCTGACCCTTCAAAGTCCGAGGGTCCATTTGCAATACTGTGCACACCACAAAAGGGCACATAAGGGCATGACTTTCTAGGAAACGGGCAAGCCAGGTTAAAAAGGTGATGATCAAGAAGTCATCCAGTTCAGAAGTTGTCCTAAAAGCTGTGTTTAAAAACTGCATCTTCACGTGCTGTTGAAACATACTCACACTGAAAAGAAAGAAAAAAAAAGAAAAATGCACACAGTTCTTGAAACATATATTAGTGTTTCCCAATGACTAGGAGATGATTCTTTACTCATTTTACGTATCTTTACAAGCTAAAGAACAGCACTAGTCAAATCCTGACCTTTACCACCAAGGATTCCACCTATCAATAAGAGGAGCTACAACTTACTAGTTTACCAAACTGTTTCCAGTACAAGAATGCAATTCTCCAGGTGTAACAGAGAGCATGGCATTTTTCTGCACAAGACATGGAACACTTCTCCACACTATTCAGCTGTTTAAAAGAATAACCAGAAGCAACTCTATATTTTCCTAATGAAACTTCGTCCACCTCCGAACAGATCTTAGTCCTAGGGCGTTTAGAGAAAGAGGAAATGAGTCCTGACCCCAGCATTAACAGTTGAGGATGTTTTCAGAACTTTCTAACCTGAGGCCTAAAACAGAGATATGCCCTCTAGTCCATAAGCAGAAGCCATTTTGACACAGAATCATAGAACCTGCTGAGTTGGAAGGGATCCACCAGGATCACAGACTCCAACTCCTGGCCCTCCACAGGGCACCCCGAGAATCACACCCTGTGTCTGAGAGCATTGTCCAAACTCTTCTTGAATTCAGACAGGCTTGGTGCTGTGACCACTTCCCTGGGGAGCCTGTTCCAGACACCAAATGAAGTTATCCATTCCTCTCCCATCACTATGAATGTCCAACTGCAGTGAATAAGATGACCGGTAGGCTGCATCTGACCACTACAAAGTGGTCAAAACATACATGATACCCATTATAGATGCAGACTAAAGTGTGTCTCACTTTAAACACAAATTAGTAACTGCTTCATGAGCATTTCTCTGCATCCACAGCCAACTTAGTAGGAAATGACTGATCTAAACAAGTGTGCAAAATGTCTGAATATAAAATTGAAACCTAGCAAGACGTTTCACATTTTCAAACAAAAGCATTAGCTTTTAAACATGTTGAATACACTGCACAGAGGAATTCATACTGAGAGGGAGAGAAAAAAACATGGAAATTTTCTAACACCCTCACAAATAATCAATCTAGAGCCCCTAAGGTGAAGGTCTATGTTTGTCAGCTCTAAGAGCATTAAGTCCATAATTATTTTACGATCTTCTATTATTTTGAAGACTGTAAACTAGCTTTCATGTGGTGAACGCACTGTTTTAAGTGTCCAGAACAAAGTCTTGAAGCATCAAAACTATTATCAGTTCATGACTTGACCAGACATGTTACATTTTTAAAGAAAACCCCTAGCTTACTCCATCATGAAGTCTAAGAACACTGTGCACAGTTGACTCAGTTAAAAAGTTCACCACTATGTACAGACTTCCTGTGTGTGACTTACAGGCATTCAGATAAAGTACCAAACAGTCTACAGCACTTTATCATGAGTTCAGATGATCTCTCAGGTTTGCAATAAAACTGATTTATTACACAGCAAATTACTGGTATACCTCCACTACTACAGCAGGAACACACACCAGCAAACACAAACTTACTCTACTAAACTATACCAGTTCCCTGGAAGAATGAACTACCTTGTATCAAAAAAACATCTCCACAAACATACCAAAAAAAATGGTTAGTGTAGACTTGGCCTGGATCTTGGGAAGAATTAGTATTATTGCTCCTACCCCAAAGAGCCTGCTAATGATTGAATTCTCCTTGGAGACAGGGGCTTGAGTTGCCCTAGACTTACAAAACTGAAGCAATGTCTCCCACTTCCAGCCACTGTAACACTATTACAGCTGAGGTGGCAGTCATCTCTACAAAGAAGCCCAAACACACATGGGCAATTCCAAAATGTGCTGTATAACAGGACATGCAAATCACAGTGGAGTCTAACATCCTGGTTGTTTGGTTTTTCTTTTTTTTTTTTTTAATTCCTGCTTTGACCTCATTACAAAACACTGTATTTTTTCAATTTACTGCATAGCAGACACTAGTGACACTTCAGACTAAGAGCCATATAACAGTACTTTACATATAAGCACCCCCATCCTTATTTTCCTAATGACTCCACATTCACCACTTGCCCTCCAATTCCTTGACCCCCGAAAAGATGCATCTGCTCTTTTTAAGTATGAAACTCAGAGGTTCTGCTAGGAAAAGTTTTCTGATGGTATAATACTTCTTTAAAGTTATCCACCAAAGAGTGATGAGTTTTTACTTTGCTTCTCTTCAGAGACTGAAAATACCACCAATTCAGTGTGCCCACACATGCTGTTTCACGAACACTCTCAGATGCTACAAACAGGATTTATAAGTTTTTAATATGATGTCAACAAAACAGAGATCCCGTAGGACATCGTTTAATGATGGTGTAATATAAAGATGTTTACCCTGCAAACTCCTGTGTGGAGACTCTACATATGACACATGTCATATTCAAGAGCAATCTTCCACTCATCTTGACAGTCAACTCATATTAAACACTGCTTCAAAACTCGTTTATTACATGCTTTCACCTCAGTCAACAATTTAAATATTTATCTTGAAGCATAACACAGCTGATTAAACAAAGAGCTGATCAGCACACCTGCTGAGGTTTTGAAGTTTAGAAATCAGGCCATCTGCAGAGAAAAGCCCAGTTTTTAACCCTCTAAGTCTTTAATTATTGTTTCTTTTCTTTAAAAACCTTCATTGAGTACTTATGTGAAGGCAGCAATAAACAAGGACACCTTACAAATATCACAGAAATATTTTTCATGGGATTAAAGCATTAATTTCAATGCATTTTTGGTGCTTACATGGTTCTTAATAATTAATAAAAATCAGTCATGCAACCAAAACCAAAACAACAACAACCAAAAACAAAACAAACAAAAACCCAAAACCAAAAGCACAAAACATTTCAATTCTGAACACAAGTTACTTAATCACATTTGAACGTTCTGCTTGTATATCAACCGGTTTCACAGCATCTCTAATTTTATTCCTTCCATGCACTGCAAGTCCCAAATTATAAAACACTGTCAAACTCTGGACTAGTAAAACATTGCCCAACTACAATACACACTATGCTTCCAAATGTCTCCGTTTTATCACATGACATTAACATGCACAAAAAAACCAAAACAAACCAACCAACCAACCAAAAAAACTCAAAACCCACAAAACAAACAAAAAACCAAAAACCAAACAAAACCCCAACCAACCAACCAAAAAAACCTCCAAAACCAAAAACCCCACAGCAGACCTCCCCAATTACTGGTCTCTGCATGCAATGTGGATGACATTCCAGATGAAGAACACTCCATGGAAAATGCTGCCCCTGTTTTTTCGCACTCTCTTCACGTGAATTCAAGACCGAAGACATCACAGCTCACCAACAGCTCGTGGCCTGCACAGCACTGCTGTGAAAAATAAATGTTGCCACTTACTAGGGACATTCATAGCAGTTTGCTACATATTCCTTCAAAATATATCCTACATTCAAATGGGTTTGCCAAATGAAAATCACGGCTGCTTAAATACCAAGTCCTGACTTACCTACAGGTCCAAAATCTTAGCGTAATAAGAAGAATAACCAAACCACTCAGGATTACAATATGAGGGCAGTGCTTAGGACATTGAAAGTATACTAGACTAACAAGAACCAACACTAAGAAAGCTCTAACTTAGGGAAGAAAGAGTGGGAGGAGAATGGAAAGAGAAATAACGTGTTAAGCCTCCAGTTTGTTACGTAAGACACGTTCTTATAAGTAGGCAATAACTTTGCAGTTTTTCATAGCAAACTAGGGGGAGTCTGACAAAGCATTCCCAGGACGTGATTATCATGACCTTGAACAAAGTACTTAAATGGGTTTCTTTTTTTGTTTCTACAGATCTGTATACAATACTCAAAGGTCTCTTCCTCAGGCAAATAGTACCTGGAGAGCAGCAAGAGTGGTTTCAATTTAAAACAAAACCAAACCAAAACAGGCCAGTGCTCATTTCTGCTGCAAACAGCAGCTTAATTGCATGGCACTAATTAAGAGCAGGCACACTGTATATTATGAGGCACAAGTCACCATGTTCTGCTCACCATGACTCTCCACCACAGTCCAGCAATATTGCTGGTCTAAACAGTGACAGCTAGAAACTACCATGTAAAAATGCAGTATGGAACTTCAGCTCTCCAATATACAGGCCATCATCCCCTTTTCTTCCAGTGCAATGCACACTGGGTGTTGAAATCATATTAAAGCACAGAAAACTAATCTTTGGGCTGTAAAGCTGAATTTCTAAATGAAGATGACACTTCTCTCTTCTTAAATATACATACAGGTATTTCTGGGGCCACTGTCACACAAATATACACTTTTATTCCACATTAGGAAAATGCTTACCTAGAAAATGTTTTAAAAAATTTAAAAAAGAGGGGCTTAGCAACAGGAGGGCAATCAATGCAGGGACATTTATTTACGAAGTCTGTGAAACTTCAAAGAGGTTAGAAGACCTAAAAGAACCCTATTACATATTCACCAACACAGACTCTTTCTCTAAAATTTATACACAAAAAGGTCTCAGTACAGTTTCATCAAACAGAGGTAAAAATTAGCAATCAATTTAATCAGCGGGTAGAAGTCACCTGGCAACACTGCATAACCATTTTTTTTTAGAAGTTTAGCCTAAGATTTACACAATTTTCCAACAGCTGCCTTAAGTGAAAAAGATTCAAATACAAAATATCACAGACACAGTTTATGTTAAGTTGGTTTGCAAGAACTGATTTTCATAAAAGAACCCACTGAGCTAAGTTCAAGGGAACAAAAATGACAGTCAACCCAAAGGAGAAAGAGGCATCCACAGTTATTGCAAAGCTTGCCTTCAGAGTAAACAGCATAAAGACAGTCAACAACTTCACTATATAGCAAACAATGCCATCTCTTCATAATGAAGAAATAAAAACCATCAGTTGGGTGTTACCGAACACACCTGCACTACTACTAGCCTAAAAGTCTGACGGCTGATAAAATTCTTGATGCCCCATCGATTACAATAACATGAGCTTTGGATTTAGCACTCCCTATTAACAATGCAAGATAATGAATCTTTTCCAAAACTGGTCTCACTTTATCAAAAAAAAAAGTCCTGTAAGGATGGTAAGTCCCTTGATTGTTCTTAATACAAACTATCACTTCCTGAAGCTCTTAAGAATAAAAAAGTTGATCTTTGAACTATCTGACAAAGTAAAGAAAATAACCTGCTACTTACAACTTTTAAGAAGTGACATAACTGAAGGGTAGTCTAAACCTCAGTACAAGAATTTCAAGAGTACTTACAAGTATCTATGTAGTTGAAATATTTCTTTCTATGTTAAGATTGAAAGGAATTATTTGCACAGGTTGTGAACTTGCTCGTGACAGCATTCATAAAAGGACATCTCATGCTTCACAGGAAACTGACAGAGCTCACATATCAGAAATACAGAAAACTCACCAACAACTTCATGAGATACCTGACTAACGAGCATGTTTTTGGATCCTGTTTGTACGTTTCACCCTTCACTCTATGTCTGCTTGCCAGAGGCTCAAATGGAAGCCTCATCCACTGCCAATGTATTGAATTAAACGCAAGATTTCTGTCTCCTGGAATTAGAATTCACAACTCATTCTGTTTCTGTTCATCAACACTGTTATTCATCTGGTCTTCTTCCATGATCACACCCACGCCCACAGTGAAACAAGCAAGTTTTGATGCCCCATATATTCATTTGACTGCAAGAACCTCCGACAACTGAAGATATCGCTGGTGTACAATTAGCCATCTGTATTGTCCATAACAGGTTAGAAGAGACATTCCATCAGAACTGTGAGTGTTTTAAAAAAGTTAGGAACTTCAGAATTATTCAGTGTTGCTTTGATAGCAGATGCTCAAGGGAAAGTTAATGGATGATCTGTCTTCATCTCCTCTAATAATGGGAAGTTCTTACCGTCTTTCAAAAACCAAGGATACCACTAAAACCACCAAGAATAACATGTGCTCTGTTTTTTCCACTCATGCCTCCAATTTCTATCAATATATCAAGCTTCTCTCACACATATCTTGGATTAAGTCACTAATGTAAAAAGCTATAGGGATAAAATACATACAGTATTTCCCAATCCCAACACAAAGACCTCAATAATGTTGCCAAAATAAACACCTTTTAACTCCAACCAGCCACTTCAACTGCAGAACAGCAGGAAGGGAGAATGGATTTTGTATTACAAATGTCCCATGAGAAAGTAGTTTAAGGTCTGCCTCTCCCCACATCTCGTTCCCTTTCATGATCTATAAATGTCTGTCCAATCAGATATAACAATGCAAACTTTACGGAACTGTGCTATAAACTAGATCTGCAGAGCAATCTGAGTTACACCGTAGAGCAAGTTTTCTTGCTTAAAAAAAGCCTGTTACAAGATTACTTTGAACAAATGGATTTACAGTGCAGCCTAGCAGTTTTGGTGACACAAGAGTGATGAACTCCAATAGTTACCTCCTGCAAATCCAACTGTATAATGGATTAATTTTGTGAGATAACGGAAAACATCACTGATGAAGGAGAAGAGTGAACAGCAAGAGAACAGAACACTGCCATTCAATCAGAGATTCCATTTTTCTTCTTCAATGAAACTAAAGATCTGAAAGAAATTTAATTGTTCTATCAACTCAGAACTTCAGCACCATTTGCTTAAAAGATGTGTTTATTAGGTAGAGAATATAATTTCCAAAACAGGACACACCAAAAAACCCTCACAAAACAAAACAAACAAAAACCCACAAAAAAACAAGCCCACCAAAAAACCCACAAAACTCACAAACAAATAAACAAAAAACCCAAACCAAAACAACAAAAAAAAAAGACATCCCCAACAAACCAGAAAAACCTCTATCAAAAGTAAGGAGAAACTTTTTAACCTTTGTGGCACGGCAGATCCACGATAAAAGAGATGCACCTAGGCAGAAGCACCCATCCTGAGAAAACACCCATCTCATGATAAAGATATGGCCAAGAGTGAACAGTGGGCTGAAATCACATTAAGGTATTGCCATGCCAGAGAGGAGATACACAGAGGTGGGGTTTCTTTCTCCTGTCCTTTATAGGTCTTCATCTCATACAGGTGAGCACACTTTGGCTAAACTCCAATTCAGAAAAGTGTTAGGAAGATCTGGTCATGGTAATTAATTATGGGCACCCAGAGTGCTTTAAGACAAGTGTTAAGATGTAGCAGACACCGCACAAGCTCTTCTCAGAAGCTCAAGGTTCAAGATGGTGATAGTCAAGAGACAGCAAGCACAGAAATAATTACAGCTTAGTGAACCGAAATAAGCATAGAATAGCACAAAACCCTAAAGGAAAAAAAAGATGATGACACTGTCGTAACACCAAAAAGGAAAAACACAAACAGGACTCTGTTTGCAATGATAATGAACAAGTGCAGATCACAGAAGATACTACACCAGGGGAAGTGGAAGAACTGCATGTGCAAACATAGAGTAAGACCAAAATGGAACAAGAAATATACTGGAAAGAAGTACAGCAATTCTAAGTGGTATACAGTTAAAACAGCATTGGAACAACGGGAAAGAATGAGCACACCTGGAAGAAAGTCTGGTATGGTTGCATTAAGTTTAAGTTAACATAATTTTTAACAGCTCAAGTTGAAAAATTTGGTAAAATAGGAAGCTAACAAAAAGGGGGGGAAGACTGGAAGTACAAGCACAGATAGAAGTAGGGGTAAATAAAAGATAATCAGAGAGTAGACGGTCGTGAATAATAACAAAATAACAGTACTATCCCCATATGGGCCATTCATTTAAGAGCTCAACTCTATGATCCTTGTGGGTTCCTTCCAACTCAGAACACTCTGTGATACCACAGACTGCCCAGGGAAAGTAAGACATCATGTAGTAGAGGATTTCACACAGTATTGAAAGGAGCAGAGATCAAAGAGTGTAAAAAAGAAGAGGAATCCTTTCAACCCGGGCAGAAGAAGAAGCCTGTAGAAACGTTAATGAAGAGAATTTCAGCATAACACAGATTGGAATTAACTTAGTATGAAGAGGGAGGACAAATACATCCTACTGTTCAGGAGTTTGGAAAAGAAGGGAAGCAGACTAGAGTTGACTGTCAGCTAAGGACTGATAATAGTAACTCAGACTAAAATCAGGAAGGAAATAAGATGGCAGCAAGAGGTAAAACCCAGTAATTTGGAATTAAAACAGGAAAATTGAATGAATGGAGCTTTGGGGTTAGACTAAGCAGTTAAAAGGCAGAAAAAGCAGAAGGCAAACATGAGAATCCATCTCTGTAAGCAGCAATCAATAGTGCTGAGCAAAGGTAAACACATCAATTCTAATCAGTTTTTCTCTGGAAACCTTTAGATTCTGCAGGGGGAGAGATACAGGAAAAGGCCTGAGGCAGAGCTTTAGACAGCCTGCAAAGCAAAGGAACTGGGAAACGTATTCAGTAGTGAAAATGGATAATTGAGTATGAAGTAAGAGTCAGGAAGAAGACAAAGAAATCTACCCAGTTCAACTATCAGTCACATTATCATAAATAAGAGGAGGAGGTGGCAATCATGAGAAAGGGACTTGGAGGTGCAGTACTCAGATAAGATGGCTGGCAGAACCAAAACAGAAGCAATCATTTCTCTCAGAAACAGAAATGGGGATTAGCAGATGAAAATCAAATAGGCCAGAGAGCTGAAGAATGAAGTTAATGACAAATCAACCTGAAAAACAAAGTCATAAGGAATGAGCGTGAGGCATCCACAGCAAGAGGAGAGACTATGTCAGAGACCAACATGCAGCTACAAAGGGAGAAGCAAGAACTGAGGCAATATGAAGGAATGTCTCATGGACCCCTGCCCAGGAAAAATGGAAGAGGGGAAAGTACAAAGACAGTGGTAGATGAGGAATATGACATTTATTTTTAATGATGAAAGAGAGGATAAGACAGACATTAGGATCTAAGGTAATGCTGTATTGTAGGTCTCAAGATTTCTGCAATCCATATACCAGACAAAACTGCTGATAAAATATTCAGCAAGTAGCCCTTGATTTGGATTTCCTGAGGAGACACGATATTGCTCATGCCCAGGGTATTAAATAAACAGCCATTCTTTATACTTCAGTTATATATATGGGATACAAAGCTCAATTACTGTACCATATCTTGCCACACATGAGGAAAGCAAATGAAAAGTTCAGTAGTGCAATATTAACATCACACACCCTGAGAGTGGAAAACAAATGTCGCTGAAAAACAAGATCAATCAGCTAAAACCCATGAACAAGCCAGATATGTAAACCAACTGATCATCTACTCTTTTTTTGGTCTAATGTTACCCACAAATAAGCCTGCATTTTCATTTAAGAAAAGAACAGTGAACAGCAATTCAAATTCATAAAGAAGATCTAGAAAGGGCCTACTAATCACTTAAGAAAAGCAATTTGGATAGGAATCACAGAAAATACAGTTGGAAAAGACTTCAAAACATTACTTCAAAATACCAACTTCACTCTCAGTGCTCCAAGTCTGTATCAGCTTTCCTAAAGCCACTTGTGACAGATGTTTATCTAAAGTATTTTTTATTTTTTTTTTAGCAAACCTCAAGCAATACGGACTCCTGGCAGTCTACTGCAGTGGCCAAACAACTTCAAAATCTTCCTCTAACATTTAGCATATATCTCACTCTCTCAATTCAAACCCTTTCTTCACGCACCATAAAGCTGATTGCCTTCCTCTTTGCAGCAAATCTGCTGTACAGAAAGAACGTTCCCTATTGCAACTGGACAGCTCTCTGCAGTGTTCTGCATTGGAAGGACAGAGCCCTTACATAAAAAAAAAAAAAGTCTGCCTGAACGGATGAGCTACAAAAACTCATCTCTGTGATGAGTCATCTGGGACAGCAGAGACGGACTTTCCCACATAAGCAGTCTGCTGGAAGCTGGATTCAGCCACCGTAAGTGACACAGCCAAAGGAAGCTAACATTTACAAGAGAGCAAAGCACAGCCAAGGCATCAGTCGTGATCGCTCGTGCTACAGCCTTCAGAAAGGAGCCAAGCAAAAACAACAGCACAGCCTTGGCCGTGTTGTTCAAAGGCAAAGTTAAAAAGGGAAGCAGAGCCGCAAACTGGAGCGTTGGGTGGAGCTCCCAATTGTGCCTTGCCTGGCAGCAGCACTCTGGGGGAAAAAAAGGAGTCAGTAAGGGCAAAGCACGGCGAGGGGGGAGGGGGAAGAAGGAAAAACCGACCTCGGAAACAAGAGATGTGCACGGAACCAATCACACATAGGGAAAAGGATGTAGGGAGGCACCTGAAACCTTGGCCACAGAGTGGGAAAGGGGGCTGGGATGACGACTGCGTCCCTTTCCAGGGCAGTGGACTTGAGGGAAGCCCCAGGCATGATTTCATCCCATGCAATTGCCTGTCTCTCTGGGGGAGGGGGGCAGTAGGGACCCCAAAAAACATACTGCAGGGAAAGGCAGGGTGTACAGAGCTGTCTAGGGAGGTGTATTGAGGCATAGCAGAGGGAAGGAGGCGGTGGGGACCCCAGGAGAGTGGTGCAAGGCACTACGGTGGCAGGTGAGAACTGGAGGTATGCAGCTGCAGCCATGGCAGGGGATGGGAGCAGGGTATGGCAAAGATTGCAAAGCTGTGGCAGGGCTGCGGGAAGAAGGGGCAAGATGATGCTAATCCGCAGGGGAAGCAGCGCACACAGCAGCGCGCAGAGGGTGGAAGTGCGTAGCACGACAGGATCAAGGCTATGCGAGGGGATGAACAAGGAGGTGCAGAGGGTCGTTCCCAGCCACGAAAGAGCAAGGGGAGAGCAAAGCGGGGGGTTACGGCCACGGGAGGGCAGAGCTGTCGGCGGGGTGCGAGGCGGAGAGGGCAAAGCAAAGGGGTCCCAGCCACGGGAGAGAGTGGTTACAGGTCGGGATGCAGCGAGTGCGCAGCGACGGGCGAGCGGCGCTACAGGTGTAGCCGGGGGAGGCACTGCCACAGGGAAGCGGCGCGCCGGTGGCGGCAGGCGGCGAGGCGGTGCGCAGCCACGGGGAAGCCGGACTGCCAGGGGTACGAGGGGATGCACGGCCGGCACAGAACCCAGGGGAAGAAGGGGCTGCGCAGCTACAGGACAGCGCCAGGGGCGGCCCCCGGGCCGGGGGCACAGCCGGGGGCGGGGCGGGGGGTGCGGAGGAGGGCAGGGGAGGGAAAGGGAAGGGA
>VXAY01005025.1:273845-300161 GCA_013399855.1 Oxyruncus cristatus | reverse complement strand
GTCGGGCACTGCGGCGCGGGGGGTCCCTGCCCGCCCGCTGGCCCCGCCCCCCAGCGCGCGCCGCCGCTTCCGGTGCCGCCATGTCTCCTGCCGGGGCCCGGTCCCGGCGCACGGGGAGCTGCGGGTGGGTGAGGTCGGGGCNCTCTGGACATGCTCCAGCAACTCAGTGTTTGATAAATACATTACACAGGATTTGCCCAAATACTGAGTCCTGGGGAACACTACTAGTGACCGACTGCCAAGCCGAGGCAGCACCATTCACCACCGTTCTCTGGGCTCAGCCATCCATCCAGTTTTCTACCCAGAGAACTGCACAAATCAAAGCCATGAGCAGCCAGTTTCCCCAGGAGAATGCTGTGGGAGACAGAGTCGAAAGCTTTGCTAAGGTCCAGGTAGATTAAGTCCACAGCTTCTCCCTCATGCACTAAGTGGATCACTTTGTCATAGAAGGAGATCATGTTGGTCACTCAGAACCTGCCTCCCAAAACCTATGCTGACTGGGCCTGATCCCCTTCGTTGTTCTGCACGTGCTATCTGATCACACTCAAGATGATCTGTTCTATAGCCTTCCCTGGCACTGAGGTCAAGCTGACAGGCCTGTAGTTTCCCAGAGCCTCCATCCTGTCCTTCTAGATAGGTGTCACATTGGCTAGCCTCAGTCCCTCAGTATGTTTACTGACCCGCAGCTCTGTTTGAACATGGCCTAAATGTATGAAGCAAAACTCTAAATTCTTAGTAGCAGAACTATTCTATCAATATAGTAGAATATCCATGATTAAAGTAACGTCACAATGATTTAAGTTTAAAATGATCCTTAACCAGAATGAGGCAAAAGAGACCTTGTGACTAGAGAAGGAGTTCTGTAGGCTTCCAAAATAAAACAGAAACTGTCATGTGGGTGAGTTGTGAATCATGCTGGGTTTTTTTAGCTCTTCTCAGTTTAATGGCAAGTAGAATCATAGAATCATTTAGGTTTGAAAAGACCTCTAAGATCATTGAGTTCAACCATACCCCCAGCACTGCCAAGTCCACAACTAAACCATGTCCTTAAGTGCCACATCTACATATCTTTTAAATACCTGTACGGTTGATGACTCATCAGTAACATCACAAAGTTCACATTTTCTAATATGGGGTTAAAATACCTTTTTGCCATGTACATGTACATTGCCATTATTTTCCATTGTTCCATCTCCTCCTATTCAAATAATTCTGTGGTATGCCAGAAGGTGTGGCCATCAAGGTACTGTTTTGCAGGAGCACTCTCTAGATGGGATGTGTCCTTTGTGATTGACACAGAAATAGATAACAAGAAATCTGTAGTCAGTTCTTGTTTAACTTTGGACATGTCACTTCAGTATTGCTGTTCCTCCATCTCACCATCTATAAAATTGACTTTTGTCCCAGCGTTTGTCTTTTCTGTTTGCTTGGGTAACAAAAGCATGACGACTGTGCCATAGACGTCAGGCTGTTTAGTCAGGCTGTTAAATAGACCAAATTCAATTTTTTTTGAATAGTTCATTCATTTAGGACTTTAGTAACTTCATTTAGGACCTCAGAGTGTTGTCCTGGTGATGAAATACTCTCTCTTTTTTGCATATAGATTAAACATGTACAGCATGATTATTGGAAGATAGTAATGGGTTTAAAACACAGTCTTGCAGAGACTTGCAAACCCTGAGAGAAAAGAAAAAAAAAGACATCCTACCCAATAATCAAAAGCTTTTTGCAGCTGTAGAGGGGTAATGGTATCTTTATAGTGATTAAAAAATTCCAGTCCTTCATTGGCTGGAGGAACCTTTATGGAAGAGCTTGTAAAGACATACCAGCTGTAGCGCAGGTAACTGAGGTTTCGTGTAAGTATATGACAACTGTAGAAAGCATTTGAACAAATACGAGTGTTAAAAATAATCACTTGAATCTCTGCCTCTGGACCAAGGAAATCAGTTAAGTTTTTGATAGGGATGTGGTATCATCAGCAGTGGTAGTTACCTGATTTTCATTAGTTTTATTGCGCTTTGTTTGGCCAGTCACACAAAGGAGAGGAAAAGGTAAAAGATTCTGGCTTATTCATGATCGTGCGTGCTTTTGTATTTATTTAGATTAGCATTTAATGAAGCAACTGAAATGAGAATTGCTGAATCTTAGTTCAGTAATGCAGAAGTTGAACTTTAAGCATATGCCTAAGTGCATTTCTTGGATTGTGCTTTATGGATTCCTTTCTGATGCTGAATGTAATCTGCTCTAAGGCATGGTTACATCACAAGCTGCTAAAGAGCAAATCTGACTGCACAAATTTACCATTAATAAGAAACTAGCTTTTTTTCTATAACAGATTTGAGTCTGCCCTTCTCCCCTCGCCAAGAAGGATGAGCTTTATCTTTGTTTTCATTTCATTGCTAGACTCAGAATGACACATTATAGTTTTTGAAATACCATTTGGTACTGAGAGAGACAACAACAGAGAGAAGGCCCTAGAATGACAAAAATGCCTTTAGTACTTGAAAATTATAGGTTGTGTCCAGACTGCTTCCATTCTGGGAAGAAAGCATGAATTGTATGGTAATATTTACCTTTTCTTTTCTCACCAGGTGTAGGATCCTAATCTTATCCACCTATATTTAAACACCTAAGGATTTAATACAGTTCAAAACAATTTATATCTGTTGTTCAAATTAATGAGAGAAGTACCTTTAAAATATCATTAGATAAAATTCAGTCTATTTGGATATGTTTTAAAGTATGAATTTTGGGGTGTCATTTTGAAACAGGCTCAGTACTGAGCTAAATGCTCAGTCCAAAGTTGGCCTTGCTGTCAATGAAATGGGAAGAGGTGCACTGTGCAGACTAAAAATTGGAAATTGTACCAGCAAGGCATTGTCACAGTCTGTGTGTTTGCCTCCTGCTTCTAATTGACAAAATCTGCTTATTATCATTCTGCTGAATTCTTCCACCTACCAATAAATCTGCATCTATCTCTGCGTGGCAACCACTCTGCGTCTTTAAAAATCCCATCCTGCTTGCTTAGCTTCAGTATTCCTGGGGTTGCTTTTGTTTGGTTTTGTTTGTTTCGTTGTTGTTGTTGTTTTGTTTTTGTTTTTCTAATTTATTTAAATACAGAGCCACGCTTATTCCCTCCATAATGTGCCGACTGAACCGAGTGTTAACTTTCATACACATATATCAATGCAGGATTAAGAGTGATCCTGCCGATTTCAGCAGAATACTAACAAAAGTACATCATTAGGAGGCATTCCAGCAAACAAATGGCAAATAGGGTGTCAGCCCATGTCTATGAGTGATATGGGGATAAAGCCCACTGAACTGCTCAGAGCCCTGTGGTCCCGTATATCTCAGAACCCGTGTGGAGCTGATCATCTTTCTCAAAAGTTAAACCATGCCGTTGCACTTTTTCAAGTGCTCTGGAAGTACAGCATGGATGCTTGCGTCAAGTCACACAGGACACCAATCACAAGGCAGAGAACTGAAGCTGCGTGTTACAAACTCCAGCTTGTATACTGACCATCCTCTCAGCTGGGAATTTTAGTCAAGGTAAAAACATTCAAGGGGTCCTGCTTTGCAATTAGAACGGCAGGATTCTTGCAGACTTTTTTATGGCTTACTAAGAAAAGATGCACAGTGCTCAGTAAGACTGAGCTCTCACAAATTAAAGCTAAGATTTTCTTCTTGCTGCATGTCTGACCACAGAAGAACAGTAAACCTGTTGTGATTCTGTTTTGTGCTGCAACCCCATAACTGGGTCATATTAGGTATCTTTCAATTGAAAACTGGAGACTTCAAAGGAAGACAAAGAGCAGCGAGGTTTTTGAATTAGTCAGGAGGGTGAAATTTTCCTTCCCTGGTACCGAGTCAAAATTTTGGTGCATTGTACTCTTAGAGATGTAACTTTCCGGTGAGAGGATAGACGTATAAAGTGGAAGTACTGTCCCTGGGACATACCAAAAATATTCAGGACTCATTAGAAACAATAAAATGTTGGTGTGTTGGCAAAATGGCTTTCTAAACTTTTAGTTTAGGTACTGCTTTGTACCTACAGTAGTCCATTCATGCCATACTGAAAGTCATGGATATCCTTTGTATATTAAAACATGTTGCTTTGCACTATTTAGTACCTGTTGAACTTCATTCTGATGTCAGATGACCTGTGCATGAAGAACTGCATGAATAGACTCTTTCACGCAAGTGAAACACCTGTCACATATTTACATTATTACCAGCCTGAGCCAGAATCATGCTAGCAATTTGCAGCTGAAATGTTCCATACCCAGTATCCAAGCCCCAAAGAAATCCACTTTTCAGAAAATGTTCCTTAAAATACCTGGGGCACTGCTGGTGTGTGTGTGTGTGGAGTGGGAATGGGGTGTGCAACCGATGACATGCTAGAAACCAAAACAGTAAAATTTATTTCAGCCTTTTGAGAAAGTTTCGTGTTGCCTAAAGAAGACATGCAAAGCCAAGTACAATCATTCCTGTAGAGGCTGTACCATCATAATACACGATTAGCTATTACAGTCTCTACAGTCATTTCTTTCCAGGAGAATTATGACTCTCATAATGAGGATGTAAGACTAGGGATGGAGGAATGCCAGCTACAAATCTTTTATAAGGCTGCCACTGTAAATCTCATTGCCTAAAATAACATATGCTAAAGGGACCTGCTATTTGTTTTCTTAGGAAGGATGGGAAGAGGGGATATGGAGGGAGGTACTGTTCCAATCTGCATTCTTTAATGTTATGCAAGGAACCATTCATCAAGGAAGGTTCAGTTCTTCCTCAGAGTAAGAGAAGAAAGGAAACATGGCAATATTCAATGTGTTGTACCGCTCTGGCTTTCTGTACAGTATTTTTTGTAAGAGAGGAGTAGAGACATCTCTCTTCAGAGGCTGAATTTTATAGCTTAGCTATAGTAATGTCCAGCTAATGGTGGATAGATTGGCACAGGTCTGGCCTGTTGGTTGTGGACAATATTTGCAGTGGACTCAAAATTAGCATTCAACTCAGGTGCAGGCTTAAGACCAAAGAGTGCTTTGCCATGAACACATCCCCTCATTCATATATCCAGCGTAGATAAATAGACACTGATGTAGGATGTAGCTTAAAATATTGATGCATAATCCTGTGTGAGTCCTTGAAAGTATTCTTTCAAAGCTTTGAGGCTGAGTTAAACCAGAAAGGTGGACAGAGGGATGGGACTGTCACGGGGTTCAGCATAATTCAGCTCCACACTGCAGTTGACAGTATACATACAGCCAATGCAGCTGACAGTGACAGCTAACAAAAGAAGATATGAGGGCCTTTACACTGAATTTCACTGGATTTTTTCCTTCTGGGTTGGGTCCTAAAGGTCCCAGCCTCAATGCTTGGTTGTTCTTTGAGTCACTCATATTTATGCTTAAAATTAGGGTATTAAAAATTTGAAAAACAATTTCTTTTAGTACAAAGGCCACCACTCCAATTAAAAAAATGCATACATATATATGTATAAACCAGCATCGAGCTGGTGTGACCTTGTTGGCCTACTTGGAGGGTTTCCCTTCTGACTGGTCCTGGACAGCTGGATGTTACTGTGAACAACGTGTGTGTTCCAGTGGATGTAGGTTTCATCTGCTCAGCAGTATCAGATATCAAGCTGCCCGTGTCCCTTGAACCAGGCATGTGCTGGTTGACACAGCCTCATACTAACAGCTCTGGGGTCTAAGGCCACAAAAAGCTTGGGTGGGGAAGAAAAAATCCTTGGACGTCTGAAATAATCACTGTGATAGAAACACTGAAGGAAAAAACGTTGGCTGACAATATTCTTGAGAAGAGCAAGTTCTATTAACTTCTTCCAGCATTTTTTTCTTGTCAGCACTTTATCTTTGATTAGCAAGTCTTTGATTATCTAGAGGCTGTGGCTCACCTGAAGAATTTACAGAGGTACCGTTGCTTCTGATTGTTCATTCAAACTCAGAAGTATTTTACAGGAACACAGTCAATGTTTGGGGTTTTTTTGGTTTGTTTTGTTTAATTTTGGCTACATCTGTTTCATTTGAAAGAATATTCCCCTAAACACTGGAATAATACCCACCAAGTAAGTTGTTTCATTTTATTTCTCTGCCTTTCTTGTAACTATTAATTCAACAGTACTCCAGAATGTTCTCATTGCTCTTTGCTCCTACCTGACACCGTTCTAACTCCAACCTCTAGCCACCTGCACCAGTTCTTCCTCCTATTAATGCTCCTGTTGACAGTTGTTACAAGTTCCCAAGTGGGAGAATATTTCCAAAATAAAAGCAAAAACACTCTGCTTCTAGAAAATAGTTTGGCATGCCAAACGTTGTTGCTTCACTTGAAGATGCATCGTTTTTGAGCAGGTGACACTGAGAAATAGCTCTTTTGCTGTGATGTCTTCACAGTCATGAAAATCAAGCAGAAGTGTTTAACTTCTGTTGCAGGACTAATGAGCATGTGATTAATGACACAGAACAGAGATACTGCGGTGAAGGGACTCAGGAAGCAGGCTCAGGACATGGGGGAAGGTGAGAAGAGTGCTAATAACTGACTGAAGAGGTTTTCTTTATTTATCCTGTCACTGTCCCTGTCTCACTGATGAGGTTCTGGAAGCCTGACCAAGGCAGCTGGCTAGGCATAGACCATAGAGCCTCTGACAGACGCTGGGTACGAGACTACAGCTTTATCAATTTTCATGGCACACTAGCAAAATCCCAGGAGGGGGATGCAGTGTCTTGTAAGGACACTTTTGTAGCTATTTCTAGTGGGAGGGATTGCAGAAGAGTGAAAAGTGTGTCACTTTGAAATTCAAAACATTTCGTGAAACAGTTTTCAAGCTGAAAGATGGAAAAAATTTAAATATGGAAAAATAATTTTTTGCAGTTCTGTGGGAACACTGTGTGGTTTACAGAGGTGTCATCCATCCACCGAGTCTATCCAAGGTGACTAATTCCGATAGCTCATTACCAGAAAGCTTCTTGCAAGTTTTAGAAGTAGATGAGGAAAGCTCTCCCTTCTTGCTTCAGATCTTCATTAGGTAGGAGCCAGGGCAAGTCTGTGTTTGCAAAACAGGAACAGTAAATGGATGAAAACAGTGAAAGGCAAGAAGATTTATGAGTAAACAGAGAAAACACAGGTTCTCAGACAACTTATGTTGGACATTGGACTTTGCACAACAAAATCTCCTCAACCGTGATAAAGAGTGATCATCCCACAAAGACAGATTTCAGTAGCTGTTTGGTCTGCAGCAGGGAAACAAATAAGAATAGATTCCATATTTTTTTCTTATAAGAAGATTAAAATGCCTGCTTTTTTAGTTAGTCATCTAATTACTACGATATTGCAAATGCTGGTGCTGCTGTTCACTTGTTTTTCAAATGAATGCCTGACTTCTTGAGCAGTTGGTTCTGTTTGGGTTAATGACCAAGGGCAGGCTCTAGTATAGGTCAGACAGTGTACTTCAGGTATCAAAATTAACTTCTGACAGATTTAGGGCAAGATTTCTGCATGGCCAAGAAGTTTTAGTTTCAAAGAACTTGCATTTTTCAATGAGAAACTGCTTACTCAACATATTTCTTAAAACAACATGAGAACACAATTGCAGCAAAAGTGATGATAAAGTAATAATCTCAAAGAGCTTCAGTTATGATTGAAAGACCTGCCCTCTTTTTCGGGTGTTATCCCATCATGTTTGCCAAACACCTCAACCTCAGAGGCTTTCCTAGAATAAATGTCACCCTACTATAGAACTTTTCTTTGATCAGAGATACCAATGCCACAACATCTCCGAAGGATGTGTTCTCCTACTTAGTGGTGGCAGGGTATAGGAAAGAGGGGACCCCTCTAATGAGTGGATCTACCTTTTCAGTGGGGGAGGCTAACCTATGAAAGAATTAGGACAGCTGGCTGCATTTGGTCCTACTTTAGAGTAACTCTTCCATGGTTGTGAATTGTCCATGCTGTATTTTCCTGTGAAATTCCTTGGAGAAATAGATAGCCTCCATCTCAGCTACTGAGCTTGCAGGAGGGACCATGTTTGTTTTATATAGTATATTCATTCTGTTGGGAGGAGGGTTTGTTCTGTAAGTCATCATGTAAGTAATTAAACAGGTGTCAAACGGTGGGCATAGCACATTGGTAAAGGAGAGGCAGATGAGCTACCCTTGCTCCAAGCAGAGAGAACACTGGTTCCTGCTGTTCTTGTGTTTCCTTTTCCTATGTCTGACTGGATATCTCTTGTAGCAGTTGTTCCTCCCTGTGAGTTTTGAGGTGGGCATGAAATATTAATCAATTAGCAATACTTTGTTAGGGTCATAGTTGTTTTGTATTGTCACCATTTCAGTCTCCATGACTGTGTCTGTCTGTTCTTCTATGCCTCATCACTGCCCTGGAGTAGGAAAATTGTACCCAGTCCTGACTTCTGGCCTAGTGACTCTTATGACATGGGAAGAAGTAAAAATACTTCAACTGTGGTACTGATGCACAGTGAATGTCAAGCTGACTGTCTATGTACAAGACTTTTCACTGCATGCTCTCTAGACACATCTGTGTTTTGATTCAGTTCTATTTTAAATGAACAATGACTACCACCACCATGCACACACATGCAAGACCTACTATTAGGTCAGATCCCTTAATGACACCTTAGGATGAGACTCAAAATCATGAGTCATTTAGGGATCATCTGCAGTATAGATACAGGAATTTTCATCCAGGCTAACTGTTGAATTTTTGACCCTTCACTTGGACATGTAGGACAGTATTGTTCAAAACACCAATGCTGTGCACACACATTCGTATCACGAAACAGGAGGGACATACAGTAGGACATCTTATTTGAGTTAAACCTTTTAGATGGACTACTTAAGAGATCTCTACGCTCTGCTCCACTGTGCCCCTAAGAAACAGCTGCTGTCCTCAGTAATGTGTGCACAATTCAGTTCCTTAGAAGATAAAAATCAAAACATTTTCTGGATCTTCTCTGGTATCCATGTAACTTTACACCTTTTCCCTACTATTGTTTTCTGAATCCCATTCCTTATTGAAACAAATACTACCTTAGTGATTCTGCTTTCCAATATTAGCTAGAATTTCCTATTTGCTGAACAAAACAGGATGGGCCAAGAAATGAGATGGAGCTGAAGGAAATACGTATACTGTAAAACAAGTATCTGCCATCTTTCTCCTACCAGAAGCTTGTTGTGTTTAATTTTTCTCATGTATGGTTCTATCACCAAGAATGCAGCCTTTCTATTTTGCATGACAGTACAGAGAAAAAAGCCCCCGAAGTGTCTGTTTATTTACACAGATTTTATAGTACTGCTGTGATAACCCCAGGTGCCTTTTATTCCATGAGGTAAATACATGCTGTAGAAAAGAAGAGAATGTCTCCCAAAGACTTTAGATATAGCTGCATGACACAAAGTCTGTCACTCAGAGAAACTTTTTGTTCTACTTTCCTTTTTTTCCCAGCTCATGGTTGAAAAAATTCTGCCTAAGTGCTAAAGCTTCAACCAGGAAACAAGTTAAAGCTAAACATACACTGAAATACAATAGAAATGCCTTCCTGAATAGCTACCTTCATCATCCTGGAACGAGGGTTAGCTGTATGAGATACGGGGTTCTGAAGATGCTGGACTGGACACTTCTCTCACCACGCTTTAGTTCCATGTATTCTGATGAAATTTTTTGAGTTACGAAAGTGTAAGAAAGAACAAACCAGCTCTCTTAAAACCAGAGCTCTATAGTAAGCTTTTCTTTCAGTAACTCTTTTTTTACAGCGGTGTTAATAAAGACGTAAAACGGATGCACAGCTACTTAGGGACAAAGGGTTTTAAAGTCATTAGAACAAAGAAGACAGAGACGGCAAGCCTGGATTCTATTTGCAGATCTGCCCCAACAAATTGATTAATTACTGACTTCATTAATTAATAATACATCCTTTAAGCAGCTTAGCTTTTGCCTATTTGTTATTTCCTCTGTAGTTTTCTATGCCTTTGCCACCCCCTTTACTAAAGCTTGAAGATGATTTTGAGGTAGGTAAGCACTGAAAAATGCAGCAGGAAGCAATGACTTTATACCTATCTAGCCTAGGAATGCTTCCAGGGCAGATATGTAGAAACTACTTGTTTTAACCCCCAGATTAGATTTTGCTCTGAAATTACATTTCTAAACACCACACTATTTGCTGTTTCCCTTTGTAATAGCAGGCACAGCAACCTTTAACCTAAATGCTTTATGTCTTCCTAGAACCTGTGCACGTGACACAGGACAGTGAAAATAAGGTCACAAGATCTTGGGCAGAGAAGAGCACATACACTTTTGCTGGATGCCTTTCTGCAAATGGCTCAGTTCAGAGGACTCCACCTGACATTTTAGGAAATTACATTGAATCACACCATGGCCAACACACTTTAGGGATGGAGAGTGCTGGCTGCTGCCAGTTCCTTTGGAGAACCTTGCTGTGAAGCTTCACCCTGAGCAGGTAGTTTAGCAGTTCTCTCTGTGTGAATTCTGAACACAGGAAGGTCCTGCTGATGCACCACCCATACACTGGAGATTTAGGGTCCAAATCAGGATCACTGTCCAGTGAGCCAAAGGTCTGGGACAGAACATCAGTATCTGCTGCCTTCCGCTCTTCCAGTACTGTGCTTCTCTGCAACCAACAGCTGAATCTGCTCACTGAGCTCCCTGAACGCAAGGTCTAGAGGCAGCAGCCGTTCCAGAGTGTGCAGAAGGACAAACTGGTCTTATACATGCTGGCTTGTTCATCCCTCTCGTGCACTTCTGTGCAGTACACGCGTCGTCTTTTACGGTCTGAGAGTGCAGGCAGAGTGCCTGGGTGGACCACGGGTGGCAGTGGCACTACGGCAGTGCCCATCCATCAGTTACGACACAGCTGTAGCTCTGTGAGCCAGTCTTTTCTCAGCCTATTGGTAAACTGTAGGTTCATTTTCCGTGGTCACTAGGTGGCAGAATAGGCGTTATGAAACCAGGCAGGATGTTTTTTTTAAAAAAGCTTACAAACTCCTTCATCTCTGTCTCTGTAAATTAGCTGCTAAGACCTGATAGAGGGAGCTGTGGGAAGGAACAGGCAGCACTCCCTCTCAGGAATATGATCTGTCCTGCAGCTGATGGATCACTTGCATTTATGCTCGATTCAAGACCTGGTCAAATTTGGGTAATGTAATCTTTCAGGGTTTGATTTGCCAGTTTGGTGTCAATAGACATTGAAGACTGATTCCAAGGGACTTTGCTGAATAATTTGCATTTTTATCAATAGGAATCTGCCTCTGAGACATGGCATGTAGGGGTTTTGACTAACACTATGGAAATCTTAAGGGATCATAAGGGATATGTTTTTTGAGCTAATCTAAAGCATTTGGAAAACTCAGGTTTGGAGAGCTTTTTTACTTTAACCTCTTAAAGCCTAAGTGCTTTAGGTTGGTTTGAATCTTTAGGCCATGCAAGATAGAGAGAACATTTGAATACTGGTTTTTATTCCAAGCACCTTTCTGATAAATAGAGAACATCCAGGAAACATGTTAGCAGGAATGTGATTTTACAGAGAGGTTTTAAATGTACAAAACTGAGGAACATGAAGCAGCCTCAGACCAAATCAGCTTCTAGTTTGATAAATTAATGTTGAAATTTTTGTACCTTCTGTGCTTTACCATAGCAAAGGTTGATAAAAAGAAGCAGGAAATGGGGAGAACAAGATCTCTCAGTCTGGAATAAGACTGCTGTTTCCTATACTGCTAGATCTGGAAATACTGAAATGGCGGAGGGACAGGGTAAATAATTTCTCTGTACTAGGACTTTCATGCAGCACAGACAAAAAAACCACTCCTGCCACCTTCTTTAATCCTGTAATTGTCATATTTTATGACCCTATATACTTTGGAAAGAGAGATTCTTGCATAATTTTCCCATTAGAACGGAAGAGGAAGGAGCAAAATTTGCCCATTCGCTGAAGTTTCTGTCTGTCCACAAGGAAGCACAAGTATATGCTTTTATGAGGGAATGTCTACCTCCCCCCCCAACCCCCTGCAATTTCATTCCAAATAAGCAGACATCAAACTAGTAGCTGCTTGCTAGGACCCCTTGAGGAGAGCTTGCTAGTATGAAAACTCCTTTCAAGTGTTCACAGAGGTTGAGTGAGATTTCAAGACTTCGAAACAAAATCTCAGGACCCCAAAGGGAATTCACTGCATTAGAAAGTTATGGTATTACCTAGCCCCATTTTTTTGATTTCACAGCCTTCATAATCTTCTGGTCCAATTTCCCAGATCTCAGTGTCCTCAGACTTGAAACTTGATTCCAACTCAGTGCCTTCAGCCCACTGAAAATTATTCTGCATGCACAATTCAATGCACTCAACCTTCATCAGCTGTATTGCCTCTAGCTAAGAGTACTGAGGGCTCTGAAGGAAAATGGTTTGCTTGGTGATTCAAGTAATTTTATATTTGCTTTCTGCTTCCTTTGGGTCTTTGTACTCAAATGTGTTGATACCAATCATCTCTAGTGAGTTTTTTCCTTATTTTTCATAGCAAAAAGAAAGAGGATTTGTTATATATGAAGGTATAATACTGAGATACTTAATGCCTTCTTTGCTGCAGTCCTTAATTGTAAGTCCACTTGTTCCTGGGGACATGCTCACTGAGCCACTTTCACTCATTTACCAGCAGCTCTGGCTAACCTGGGAGGTCCCAGATGACTGAAGGCTAGCCAATGTGATGCCCATCTATGAGAAGGGCAGGAAGGAGGAACTGGGGAACTACTGGCCTGCCAGCCTGACATCAGTGCTGGGGAAGGTCATGGAACAGAGATAGCACTCGTGGTAATGATCTTGAGTGCCGTCACGCAACATGTACAGAACTAGCAGGTGATGAGGCCCAGCCAGCACAGTTTAGGAAAGTCAGGTCCTACTCGACCAACCTGATCTCCTTCTGTGATAGGGTGACCCACTTAGTGGAGAAGGAAATGTGGATGTTATTTACCTGGTGTTAGTAAAGCCTTTAACACTGTCTGCATTCTCCTGGAGAAGCTGGCTGCTCATGGCTTGGGCAGATCCACTGTTTGCTGAGTAGAAAACTGGCTGGGTGGCCGAGCCCAAGTGGTGGTGAATGGAGTTAAATCCAGTTGGTGGACAGTCACAAGTGGTGTTCCCCAGGGCTCAGTATTGGGGCCAGTCCTGTTTAACATCTTTATCAATGTTCTGGACAATGGGGCCAGGTGCCCCTTCAGTCAGTTTGAAGACAATACCAAGCTGGGCAGAGTGTAAATCTGCTGGAAGATAGGAAGGCTCTGCAGAGGAATCTGGACAGGCTGGATCATTGGGCCAAGACCAGTTGTATGAGGTTCAGTAAGGCCACGTGCTGGGTCCTCTGCTTTGGACATAATAATCCCATGCAGCACCAGAGGCTTAGGGAAGAGTGGCTGGAAAGAGGTTGGAAAACAACCTGGGGATGCTGATGGCCAGCCATCTGACCATGAGTCAGCAGAGTGCTCGGGTGGCCAAGAAGGCCAATGTCATCCTGGCTTGTATCAGAAACAGCCTGGCCAGCAGGACCAGGACAGGGATCATTCCCCACACTCAGCACTGGTGGGGCAGCACCTTGAACCCTGTGTTCAGTTCTGAGTCCCGCACTACAGGAAAGACATTGAGGTGCTGGAGCATGTCCAGGGAAGAGCAACAGAGCTGGGGAAGGGTCTGGAGCACGGGTCTAATGAGGTCCCAGATGTGGAGTGGCTGAGGGAATTGGAGTTGCCTACTCAGAGAAAAGCAGATTCAGGGGGGACCTTCTCACTCTCTACAACTACCTGAAAGGAGGCTGTAGCCAGGTGGGGGTTCGTCTCATCTCCCAGCGAACAAGGAACAGGATGTGAGGAAATCACCTCAAGCTGCACCAGGGGATGTTTAGATTTGACATTAGGAAAATTTTCGTCAGAGAAAGGGTTGTAAAGCATTGGAACAGACTGCCCAGGATAGTGGTTGAGTCACAATCCCTGGAGATTTTTAAAAAGACATGTAGATGTGGTGCTTAGGAGCGTGGTTTAGTGGTGGACTTGCCAGTGTTAAGTTTATGGTTCGACTTGTTGATCTTAATGGTCTTTTTCTTAAATTAATTCTATGGTTCATAAAAGTATAGTCTTTGACATATTTTAGGAAGAGTCACAAGAAAAGCTCAGTGTTGTCCCTCCCTCAAATTCAAAACATGCATAGCAAAAGATGAAATCCAAACTCGGGTCACATCAGACATCAGCTCTGCCTGCCTTCAAAGCTTGAGGCTTGCATATAGTCCCAACAGTCAGATTTCTACATGTTCTGACCAAGAAACCAAAGGCAAAACTTCTGTGTTGTATTCCTAGCCATCATTGCTGGCTATTGGAAGGAGGGAGAAAGGGAGAAGGGGAGAAAGGAAACACGAGAGTATGGAAAACTTTACGGTCTTACAGTAAGTTTGCTCTTCTGTCCATTGAGACAGGCAAGAATCTTCATGCTTCGAGCCATAGGGATTGTGCCCATCGTTAGGATTCAGGAACAGCATCTCCGTATACATTTGAAATGGAAAAAAGGTCTATTTTTGCCTCTGACATACATGGAAGCTGTTGAAGACAGTTTGACTGAAATACCCAAAGAGAGGATTGTTCCATTTATGCTGTCGAGGGGAATAAGTGCAGTTTATAAGCACTGCTGCTTAACATGAGAAAATATCTTAAGTCTCATTTCAGTGTTCAGAGATTATGATACTTTTTCTTCAAGAAGATGGAAGGGTACCTTACAACACTGTGATCAGTGTAGATCTACAGTTTGTAAAATACTGTTTACTCTCATTTGGAATTTGCAGTGACGTGGCCATCTTTCCATTTTGTACCTTCAAAGACCTGATTTGCCACACAACTGCAGTAACTGTGTATCTAATTTAGAATAAAAGAGTAAGCTCACAGCCCTGGCATTCTGCTTTTTTTCTCTGTCTAGCCTTAGAAGTCAGATCTGTTCTGTGTTTGAAGACAGCAGCTATTTATTTATGCATACAAAATTCTGCTCTGGAATGAAGATGGAAAGTATTTTTAGCATTGCACATTTGGATGTCAGCAGAAATGTTGCTAACTACTGTATTAAAAATAGTTTTTCAATGACAAAGTGTTCATACCCCAATATTTTGTCTGTTCTGGTAGGGCAGGAGGTTTTTCAGTTTAGAATACAGTGATACAAGACTTGGTTTGTTTGATTTCTGGGTTTTTGAAGACCATGTTTCAGAACTTTTGATAACTTCTCAGAGATGGTCATTGTCAAAAATCGGTGCCCACGAGCTTTTGAGTTTTTTGCTCTGTACAGGTTGTGAGTTTATCTAATACGTAATTAAATAACTATAGGAGAAGGACTTCCTACTATACATTCCTGCAGGGCTGTCTGGTGTCCTAGCAGGAGAACGCATTCTCAGATCTTGGTGGGTGGAAGGTTGGATGTAGCAAAGCACTTTAGACAGGTTGTTGATTTCAACCTTGTTCTTGAATGCTTGGTTAAATGATGATGTACTTCAAGCACACTGTCTTCTCTGTCCAGTGAGCACAATGACATTGCCTTTCCCCTCTTTCCTGTATTTTGCAATGCTTTTGCAAGTCAGCACATAGAAACCCGTTGCATGTGTTTAGTTAAGTGAGCAGTGCTTGATGGGCAAGGAGCTGTCATGCAGTTAGTAATGAAGAGAATCTTCTCCTCTCCAAGAACTCTCTTTATCTGCAGTGGTGGCATTGCTGAGCTGCAGACCAAAGCACTTAAACAGACTACAAAGTGATAAAGAAAGCAGGAGAAAGCAGCACTCCATACCCCTGTATGAATACACCAATATGTGCAAGTGGGTCAAGAAGTGGGTATTTTAAACCAGCGATAGGTCTGCCCTCTTACAAAGATGGACCAAAGCATTTCTCTCCTCTCTGCCCAAATCTATCAGAGCATAAGAAGGGACGTATCTCTTTATTTTCTGTGTGCCCTGAGTTATTTCCGCTGCTGGGTAAAACCAGCTTACAGCTTTGGTCTCATCCCAGGAGAGAGGAGAAAAAGACGAAGGCTATTCGTGTTTCAAGGAAAGAGAGGAGACTACTGCTGTTGAGAGCTCCCCACACACACATCCCCCCTTCAGTCTGGGATGTGGTCCTTGTAGGTGCTGAGGAAGGACCTTCTGGAGTGAATACCTTTATTTTGTATGTAAAAGTATTAATCCTAAATGGAGAGAAAGAAAACACCTAAAAACTTAAAACTACAAGGCAGATGAATAGAACCAAGATATTAGAAGTGTCATGGTATTTGAATCAATTTTTGAATATTTGAAAGTGGAAATATGGAGTATTCGTGAAGGCTTCCCATTATACAAATTATATAAATATTGCAAAAGCACAGAGCGTAATGGACAAAGAAAGAGTACCTTCTTTGCCTTAAATCTTGCAACCCATTTCCTGTCTTTCTGTCTTATAGTATAAATTGGTGTGGAAGTTGTTACATTTGAAAGCAAATGTGTATATGTTCAAAAAGTCTGAATAACACTCAAGCAGTAAAAGCTGGTGAGATGTAAAAGAAAGGTCATATTTCAAAGGCAAATCAATCTTTCAGTGATAGGTTTGCCAAATTTTTCCATTTATACATCCATACTCTTGACTTATTACCAGATTAGACACTACCCATAAAAAATAAGCTGAATTATTGTCTACAGACAACACACAATGATGGAGAAGTACAGAAGTTAGCACACAACAAACACGAACAACTAGAGTCAGGCTGGAAGTGAGCTAGCTCTATTGATGAAAGGAGATAGCTGTGTAGAGAACTTGCAGACATTTTTCAGGCCCAATTCTCCTGTTTCACAGTATGTATAGCATTTACCTCTTCCAGCAATTGTCAGAGGTATTGAGAACAGACTGTGTGAAAAAGGGGAACACTGAAGACACCTTGTCCTTCTGTAATTTCCTTTTTTTGGGGGATGCTGAGGGTGTCATTGTTTCTGTGAAGAGCAGAAACACAGGCTTGTGATGCTCCCCTTAGGCTATGGTCACGGGTCACTGGGAGTCACTGAGACAGAAGCTTAAGGGAATTCCTCTCCTCCCTCTTTTCACTTGTCCACCAGTTGTGGAGGTCTGTCCAAGTGTATTCAGCTGATCCAGCTCCTATGCCAGTGAGAGCACTTGGTGATAGCTCCCAGCTCTGGTGTGGTGCTGTAAGGATTCCAAAGGAGGGAAAGGCTTCCCCATCCTCTTGGTTAAACACTGACTGAAAGCTGAAGAGTCCTACAGCTTCCCAGAGTCTTACTTAAAATCTGCCAGCATGTGATTGGTCTTTCTCAGCACCAAGGAACTTAGGCAGCACAACACTGCATTTAGTTTCTGATTTGGGGAGTTTGTTTTGTCGATCAGAATGTAGGGATCATTCACATAAAATGATACAACCGAAATTGCCTAAGCTGACCCAATTATAACATATTCCATTGTGCTTTCTCTCCGTTTACTAGATGCAATTGTTTCTGGCAAGCTGTGTCAGAGATTATTTCAACAGTGAAAGCTGAGGATTGGGTATATGATTCTTTTTTCAGGCAATACTCTGGCTTTTCATGTAGTGCTGTTCAGACTTAGGATGATCTGTTACCAGATTTTCTGTCTGCCAATAAATCTGAATCTAACTGCACAATAATACATAAAGAACATAATACTGCACAGTGGCTGTGAAGAAGATTGGGTGTTAAGAAATGTGTTCCTTCTTTCTCCATTATTTATTCCTTGATTTTGACTGATAACTCTACAGTAAAAAAATACTTTTACATAATGCTTGGCACTGAGGGGCTCAGTCAAGGTCTCCAGAGACAGTTGCAGCAGTAAGATACTTATGTCAGCGGTTCTACCAACGAGATTTTTTTTCACACATTGATCTCTTGTTTCCACTGAGGAGTTGAGACCTAAGATAAAACTTTGTGTGTCAGGTTTGACTTTGTTATTATTACACTGTTTTCAAAGAGTCATCAATCCTTCTGACTCATTGAAGAGGTGACTGTGAGGAGCTGGGAAAGATTTTCACATTTAATTGGTTTCCTACCAATGACATATGTGTTATTTCAATTAATGGCAAATGCTTTCTCTTTCTCCAAACAACCTTCCTTGAGAGCTTTGCTCAAAATTTTACACTGTTTGATTCATATGAAAAAGGATTGGTTTTCATTATGTTGTTGTTGTTGTTGTTATTATTATTATTATTATTAAATACTTCAGCTTTATTTCCTCTGTGTTCATAGCCACGTGCACCCAAACTCATGTATACAATGAGGACAGAGATCTTATCAGCTTGCCTGCCTGTCACTGAAACGCTGCATTCGTAGTATTGACCTGAGATTAAATCCATCTCATTCCAGAAAGATTCACTCAGTACCAAATAATGTCTTTAGCTGTATAAATGCATTTCGGATCAAATCAAGGACTCCCCTAACAGATGGCTTGATAAACAGTCTTCATTGTTCACTGATGCACTAGGAAGGCAACAAAACACTGAGGAGAAACCATTTCTCAACAGTTAATGAAGAGCTCCAGTGAGAGCAAAATAGCAATGTCTCTGTTAATTGCCATGATGGATGTTCTGTGACCAACTCTGTAATTTCTTGGAAGATTATATTTTTATAGCCAGTCTATCCTAGCTAGCTGTCAGCATATCATAACAATGCAAAATGATCTATTTTGATATGATAAATGAAACTGATGAGGATTCAGTGGGCTTATTACATATACTGAATACCTTGACAAAGTGCTTTGCTGTCCCTGGATGAACAAGATCCCAGAAGTGTCAATAGCACTTTTTTATTGGTGTAAACATGAGAACAAGTGTCTTGAGTGTGAGATGACAGTGCCACTCAGGCCCTTAACAGACCAGTATGGGAGCTACACCCTTGTTAGCAGGCCTTTGTAATCTGAACAGCACAAGTCACTGCTCTTCCTGCTTTGAAGCAGTGTGAAACTTCAAAGAACATCAAAGCTATAGGAATCCAGTGCCAAGCATCACAATGTTTACTTTCCCCATTTTAGATGAATTAAATCATCAGTGCTATAAAACCAAAGCTAGACTTCTCCCCCACCCTGCTTATGGTGCCTGAGTCAAAGGTCTGCATGAAGTGGAGAATGCAACAAAGATCTGAATGTGACAGTCTACACTTAACTTTATTGTCACTGGGTGTTTTGGCTTGTTGTTCTCTTCCCTTCTTCACTTTGTTGGCATTTAGACCAAGACTGAATGTTCACTTAATAGTAAGTGAAGCATATCCTGCTCACTGCACAGTTTCAAAAACAATGAGACAAGAAGGACAGTGAAGCATTCTTAACCTCGTACTGAAAAGTCTGACATGTAGTTGGCAGTGGAGAACCAAAGGAGGAAATGAACAGGAAGATATAAAGAACTGCATTGCAAAGAAAGGAGTGCAAACTGTTCACAGGGAGATGGTAGAGAAGTTTGCCTTGGCTTGGGATTGCAGTGCTAAAAACTAAAATCAGGCTGGCTTTTGAGTGTATAATTCTGGCTTCTCATCTGCAAGGTAGGTAGCAAATTAATTACTGCCCCATGAAGTCAGGGGATGGAGTATGGGCAACAGCTAGGTTTGACTGGCCGAGATCGGGTGAGCACACAACAGCTCCAGAGCTGTTGATCAGTTTTCTGAATTCAGACAGCAGGAGTAGAACCACAAAAAGAAAAAAAGTGATTTTTTTTTTTTCTCTTGAGTCATGGCTGACTGCTTCACTCTTCTTGTTCATAAATCTCTCCATAGATTGATGTGGCATAACATAGCTGAAGGCCTCCTGTGTTCTGCCCAGCACCTTCATGACAGTGAAGAAACCAGGTATAGGACTCTTTTGTAAGTTTTCCTTTAGACATTCCATTCTAGGAAGAGAATGCAGCCACTAACACCTTAGTTGTTTAGAGTGGATTAGATTAGAGTATCCATCTAGGCATTTCAGCAACCTCCAGTTGCTCTCTCACATGTGCCTGCGACTGACTGATTACTTGATAGAGATATTTACTAACTGAATAGTTACTAGGAGAGCAACATTTCTTCCAAATGGCCAAAGAGGACATGTCCATCCCTAGGATTGCTCTGTCCGTGTTTCTGTTTTCCAGCTATTTCTGTTTCTGTTTCTACCTGTTTCTATCTCAGTCTTTGACAGTACCAAGTATTGTCTTCATGAATTTAGTAGGAATATCCACAAGGTATATCCTTAAAATCTTAATTATTGCTAGACTACAGTGAGGAATGCCTCTGAAAGCAAGCAGTTTATCTATACAGGGAACAGCTTGCACTGGACAAACCTTATCTGACAAGATTCACACATGTAACGCTGGTGGGCAGGTACAGCATAACATCCCAGTTTTAGAAGCCTTGCCTTTGAGCAAATATAAACAGGGGCTGTTAAAGGCCCAAAGCAAAGGGACTTGCAGCTGGAGATCTCATTCATCCTTCTCCTTTCAAGTTCCTATGTCCTATCCAAGTTCCCAGGATACTTGTTACAGTGACAATTTCATTAGATCAGGGAATTTCACAGGAGAGCGTTTCACAGAACGTGTGCATCTGTGAGTTGAATGTAGCACTTCATCTGTGTACAGGAAACAACCATACAGCCACTTGAAAGTTGGGCTAGAATTCACAGGTATGATTTATTTTTTTCCTTCTCATTGTGCTGGTTCTTCTCCTAGTCACTGTCCTGTTAGTCTAAACATTGACCTTGACTATGTGGGGCAAATCCAGACAAGCTCCATGGCAAAAGCAGCTTTGGGCTTCAGTATCACTGGTTTTTGACTTTTAGTTTTGATTTTGCTGTCTTTGCCTGTTTCATATTCCATTTTTTTTTTTCATGAAAGAGTAAAGCAACACGAATAAGAATGCTGTTTGTGATAAGTACAGAATGAGTCATGAGACCTTTGTTGTCTGTTACAGGGGGAGATTATTTACTAGTCTGTCTCACTGCGTCTGAGTTATGTGACCTTCTGCTCTGATAATATGAGTGTGGCTTTAAAGTGGAGGGATTTATACCAGCTTCTCAGAAACAGACAAGGAAATGAGAGTCAAGATAGTCTAAGCATGAAGGGGTGCAAGTGATTTTAAAGCTTCAAAATGCCTGCTTTGCAAGAAAATTCTGAATTTCCAGAACCCATGATCACCTCCTAAGGAGTGGCATGGATACATGTACAGTATCAAAAAGAAGCAGATACCTTCTAAATTACTAGATTGAAGATTTTATCGCCCATTTCTCAAGGAGCTTCTGGTCTTGACTGAGTGAAAGCCAATGGAACATGCAATTTTTGGCTTTTCCACGTGGGCTCCTCTAGCTCCAGGAAAAGGTTCACAGGCAGAATGGTGTTTTCTCTGTGTATGCTCTGCAGAACACTTTCTACTTATCAATCATCCTCAGTGTTGCTTCGGCTTTGAATTGAGAATGTTTGATTCACAACAGCTGAGGTCAGAAGCTGACAGTGAGCTCTGGAAAATTAGAATTTGCTGAGAGTAAGCTGAGGACACTTGTGAAGATGTGCAGAACATGAAGGGTGCTGAGAATAAACAATCCAAATGCCAGATTCACCTGATGAATGGAACAAGAGAGCATATTCTTTTGAAAGTACTGGCAAACCCTCAATCTGCAGCTCATAACCTTGCCTCATGCTGAGGTTTAGGAAAGCAAAGTCAGAGAGTGAATTTCAAGTTCACTCAACTGTAGTCTGTGGATGAATTTTTTTAAGCATAAGGTGAAGACATGAATTCATGCGAAGTTATGTTGTTCTACCCATGTAAGTGAAACGACAACAGAACAGACTGAAGTAATTTTTATAGGAAATAGGGTTCATGTAAAGATGAGCAATAATCTGTGACCTGCCTGCTGTTTACCACCTGAATCAGAAACATGGTTCTTTGCAGTGTGTCTACCCTTCCTATTCCTGAGGCAGAGGTGACTGAAAGAGGGTTCTGGGGTGAATTTGGGCTGTGCAGGGGTTCCTGTGACCAAATCTCCTCCAACCCAAGACATTCTATGACTCTATGACTCCATGACTCCATTTTCTACATCACTGTAATTTCTGTCTTCTTGTAAAGCTGGAAATAAAACTCACATGTTCCTGGGCATTTCAGGAACACAGTGCATGTATATCAGTGGCAAATCTTTCAACTGTAGAAAATGTCTTGATTACCTTAATCCTATTCAGCAGTACATTTAAGCATATGCTTCACTTTAGACACGTAAGTTACTTTTTTTACCTCAGCTGGATTGTCCACATACGTGAAACCAGATTTCAAACTGGGTCAAACTCTATTTTGCTGAAGAGGAGCCTCAGAATATAAACCAGTGCAACAGTCAACTAAATGCATCCCAGATGAGTTGGAGGAGAGGTATGAGAATCTAGAGGACACAAGTCCTGGGTTTGTAGGCCTGCACTCTTCTTCAAGACATGTTTTTTTCATTATTTACGCAGTTTGCTTCTTTTTTTAAAATCTCTTCTTAGATACTGCTGTGATGTCTGAGTGTTTCACGATTTTGTAAAGCATAATCATAAAAGTATTTCTTTCTTCTTGCATCTGAGCACACGTGGGTCCCCAGAAGCTCTTTGTTGCTGTATCTGCATGTGCTTAGAGGAGATGTGTGCTGTGTGGACACCTCGCTCTCAGCTGGGAGAGTGTCCCAGTAGCTGGAACAGCCCCTGCCTTGTTCTGACCCTGCTCTTGCTGTTCGTGCTGACTGTGACACATGTTGCAGAAGCCTTCCTCAGTCAGAGAGAGGTCATGTCTCTGATAACATGAAGATCAAAACCCTCATTTTATTTTGACCTGGAGCCAGGGAAAAGAGCAAAGCCCAGAGCTGCTCCGTTCTTAGCCATCTGTGTTGCAGGAGCAGACGGCCTGTTGTGTATGAAACCAGCTGTGACTGTTTTGAGGGGCATCTGTTCTGCACTGAGGCATAACAGTTGATGCTATTTAGACTTGGCAGTCACAAGTGCCAGGTCAGTGTAGTTCAGCCTGGATCTGACAAGATAGATGTGGCTTCTTGCTAGTCCTGAGAGAATGGCCATTTGAGTAAGGAAACAACCTGTACAATGGTCAGCCTTCTAAAAGGGGAGAGCACCTCAATGGAGCACCTTGTCATAGCCAGGAAGAGAAAGGATTCAGTTAGTTAGTACGAGCTTTACCATGTGACTTCGGCAAATACTTTGTTTCTTGATATTTGATAGATAAACTAAAAAGTCTGGAACAGTTGCAGGCCACTGCTTCACTGGAAGAGGCAAACTGCACGGTGCTTTGTATGCTCTGTGTATGCTCTGCAGAACACTTTCTACTTAACAACCATCTGCAGTGTTGCTTTGGCTTTGAATTGAGAATGTTTGGTTCACTACAGCTGAGGTCAGAAGCTGACAGGCCATATAACTCCCTAAGGAAGAAGATGGTGAATGGTGGAAGTGCTTCCTATTCAAGTCTGCCTTAGTCTTCTCCAAGATGAGCCATCTGCTCTGTCAAGTTAGCTGGACTTTTGGAGATATGGATGTTAGATTTAGCTGCATAGGATGTAAAATTGATGGGAGGAGGCTGCTGCCAGTTTATTAACTTGACCAGCACTTGCATAATCTGCTACTGTGACTTCATGTAGTCTACACAATGAACAGGCTGAGTGGAGCTTGCAGAACTAGTTCCTCAACACAGAAAGTGTCCCCACTCTTCATGAAATATCTACTGCTGTATTTTGGACTGCTTGTGAGGGTGGTGAGACACTGAAACAGGTTGCCCAGAGAAGCTGTGGATGCCGCAACCCTGGAAGTGTTCAGGGCCAGACAGGATGGGGACCTGAGCAACCTGGTCTAGTGGAATGGTCTTAAAGACCATCTAGTTCCAACTCCCCTGCTCATGGCATGGGGGTTGGAACTGGATGGTCTTTAAGGTCCCTCCCAAGCCAAACCATCCTATGACTCTGTGGTTCTATGACTCCAAATACTGTTTGATGTGTTATGCCATTCCGTGCTGCAACATGCAATATCAGACGACAGAGAGGAAACAGACCCCTTCAGTCTAGTCAGAGCTGGGGAATTCCAGAAGGGATTTTTTTATTCCAGATTATTTATTACAGAAAATAGTCTACTAATACTGTTGCTGTTTGGGAAGAAAAAAGATTTGAAATATCAGAAATTTCTGTACATGGCACTGCATTTCTGCATTTTGAGTGCTTTTTATGGTGTAGAACTTGGTATGCTGAGGCTAGGATATCACACTACTAGACTGGTGCCAGCAAAAAACCTAAAACCTGTTCCACAGTTTGACATCTGTGTTACTGTATGATTCCCTCCCCTTCTCAGGGTCCAATTCTGTTGTTCTCCCTTCTCCCTCTATTTACTATTTCATGTCTGAACCTTTCTTGTGCTGGCATAAACCTCTTAAATAGATCATAGATCTGAGCTGGGTAAGAATAAGGCAAAAAAAGTCACATAAACATAACCATTTTTCAAGAGATAATTAACATGTGCTAAATTATAAACATGTAAAAGAGAGGCAGGCTTTTCTTTCTTCATTTTCTAAATTAACTCTTTTTAATGGTCAATAATGAAAATGCATGCAGAGGTCCATACACAGAAGAGTTAACAGGAGCTTATCTTCCTGTTCATAGCCTAACTCCTGTTGGTCATAGCTTTTAATCTGAAATACGTGCAGCTCTGTGCTGGTTTGTCAGTGTATGGCCTTTGGGGAGATTTTAAGCCCTTGTTGTCATAAATGTTTCATGACTGTAAGCACCAACCTCCAGCTGCACTAAAAAAGGCACATTTGTCCGTTCCTTCCTTTGTACTCCTTACAGTCAGCAGTGACCACTGTTTATGACAACTGAGAAAAGAGCAGGGTGGCTAAAGTACATTGTCTATATATCTGTCATCATCTCATATAGCTTTAGCATGAACTTCGCTTTTCCTTCTTTATTCTTTATATAAACAGATATATTTTTTGCATTTCTCACCAGATAAGTTTCACATATATCTCAAGGCCCTATAACTATCATATTTTTTAGTGTTGGAGTGACAGTTTGTAAGAGATGGCACAGGTTTGTCACTTAGAGCAACATTCTAATGCTTTTCTCTAAATATTTTCTCTAAGCATTTTTATTTCCTTTCAGTACTAATTTCTTCAAAAAACCCCCCAACATTTCACATACCAAATCTAATCACAGCGGAACTGGAATATTTCAGATAAAGCCAATACTGTAATGCTCTGGAATATTATAATGTTATGATCGGTCATAGCTAAATCTAAAGTGAATTAAAGTTAATTGGTTTTGATCTAGATTTTTTTAAAAAAAGATTAAAAATACTGCTTCAGTTTTTAATAGAGCTGAAGTTTTTCTGACCCTGGACTTTGCTTGCTTGAGAAGTTTGAGCAGGAACAACTTGGTGCAATGGACTTACTTTCTTTCTACCTTTTATATTCATAAACAAAGGTGTATTTTTTTTAATTAATAGACCAAGGCATCTCAACAGGAGGAACTGGAAACCTGAAATCTGGAATGGAGATAATACACTGAACTCAATGGAAAAAAAAAATCCATTTCGGTTTAGCCAGATCATACAGAATTAAATTGCATACCTTGACTGCACGTGTATTAACTGAGACTTCACTAAGAAACCTGGAGCTCATCTGATGTTCCAGCAGATGGATTAGTTGTTGAACTGATGAATGAGGCAAAGCTACACCAGGAGCACTAGCACAACAGTAAATGTAGTTTTCCTTTGCTGTTTGCTATGCAGAGAATTTGTGAATAGGTATTATTGTGTTGAAGACTGTATTGCAATTGTACCTCATTGGCATGAGGTGGCAGAGATAAGAGCTGGGGTACTGAAGCCTCTGCAGACCTCACTTTGCCATTCTACTGTTCTACCAGTAAATCTGAACAACTGCCTCTTGGAAATGTTTTCACAGAATCATAGAATCAATTGGGTTGGAAAAGACCTCTGAGATCATCAAGTCCAACCCTTGATCCAACCCTGCTGTGGTTCCCAGACCATGGCACTGATGCCACATCCAGTCTCATCTTAAACACCTCCAGAGACGGTGAATCCACCCCCTCCCTGGGCAGCCCATTCCAATGCCTGATCACTCTCTCTGTAAAGAATTTCTTCCTAATATCCAACCTAAACCTCCCCTGGCAGAGCTAAGACCGAGCCCTCTTGTGCTACTGCTGGTTCCTGGGAGAAGAGACCAACCCCCACCTGGCTACACCCTCCTGTCAGGGAGTTGTAGAGAGCGATGAGGTCTCCCCTGAGCCTTC
>VXAY01005025.1:245246-272933 GCA_013399855.1 Oxyruncus cristatus | reverse complement strand
CTGGGACCTCCCCAGTGAGCCAGGACTGTTGGTAAATGATGGAGAGCGGCTTGGCAAGCTCTTCCACCAGCTCCCTCATCACCCTAGGGTGGATCCCATCTGGTCCCATAGACTTGTGAGGATCCAAGTGGCTCAGCAGGTCACTGACTGTTCCCTACTGGATTACAGGGGGGATATTTGTCTTTCTGTCTCTGTCTACCAGCACTGGAGGCCACAAGTCCTCCAAACAACCTGTCTTACTGTTGAAAACTGAGGGAAAGAAGGTGTTAAGTACCTCAGCCTTTTCCTTGTCTTTGGTGACTCTGTTCCCCCCACCATGTCCAACAAAGAATGGAGGTTTTCCTTGCTCCTCCTTTTGCTATTGAAGTATTTGTAGAAGCTCTTCTTGTTATCCCTAACAGAAGTGGCTAGACTGAGTTCAAATTGTGCCCTTGTCTCTCTAGTTTTCTTTCTACATGACCTAACCATGTTCCTAAACTCTTCATGAGTAGCCAGCCCTTTTTTCCATAGTCAGTATCTTCAATGGTTTTACGTCAGACATCAGTGAAGGATCTACCTAACAGCCTCATTAAAAATCAGTACTATGTAAATCATGTTGTACCATGCTTCTATTTAGTGCTTGTGCCTTATATACCCTGGCATGGGATATTGCACCTACTTTGAGGGGCACGCTGAACTTCTTTAAATCTGTGAGAAATTTTATTTAGTTGACTTCAAAATTAATGAAGTTTTGCCATGATTAGGCAAGACTCAGTAAAGCATGTGTCTTAACTTAGAAGCATGTGAGTGATCCTATTGAAGTGAGAGTTTAACGTGTATTTAAGTACCTGCCTGGACAGGAGCTGTAATTAAAGATCTAGAGAGGTATCACGGAATGACTCCTGACTTAGTGACTGATACCAGAATTGCATCAGACTGCAAATTCAATTAGACTTAGAATGTAAATATGCACTGCCATATCCCCAGGTTAGCTCTTATTTTAAACTTAACATGATCCTTCCACGTTTTCCTACCATCCTACAGACAAATAAGAGCTGTTTAACGGAGCCTTCATTCGATCTCACTAAACAATGTCACAAGTAGACTGCCTGATCCTTCTAGCATCCTACAGACTTCTTGTCAGAACTGTTTGTCCTTGTAATGACTTTTCCACCTTTGACTTGTGCCAAAGAAGTAAAAGTGAATAATGATTATTTGTTCAAACAGAAGGAATGTGTCAAAAAGAGTCTGAGCTGTGCTATGAGAATGCTGGATTTGCCACAGGATCTAAATGAATGCTAAATGTAAATAAAACTTAATATTCAGAGTTCGCCCTATTTCAGAACGTCAGAGGCACATCATTAAAAAACTTCTGACATGTCAGTGAGCAATGAATTACCAAGCAGCACAACACTGGATAGACATAACAAGCACCTCCTGGTGTATGATGTGCTGGCACATGGAAGATGATACACAGAATGAGACAAGGAATAGCTCCTTAGGGGATAAGATACTTCAAGACTAATCCTGAGGTGGTGTAAGAGAAATATATCTCCACTGAAAGAACTGGAGTTCAACTGATTTACAGCAGTTTGGGTGCCAGCTCTTCCTCATTAGTGAACAGAGATCATGGTCTCTCTATTATACCTTTTCCTCTCCAACTTAATACATTTACTTTGTTGGTTTCTCCATTGCCAGCTATCTGCTGCTAAGGATCATCTTTCCAATTAGACCAGTGCTCTGCCATTCTGCTCCCCAGTCTTCCATGCCAAAACTTGACAACCCATAGCTTTGGGTTACATTCCTTTAGCCGGGAACGTATCTTGACAGTGTTTTCCAGCTGGCAGTCCTCAACAACTTGTCAGGGGACTACAGAAAATCACTACCTGTTCAGAAAGCCTAAATTTACCATACGGGGATCTGTACTTTCACTGGAAAAATAGGAAGGCTACACATCGATAAAGGTTTAATGTCAGAGTCCTAGTGGTTGGCTTTTGCAACTTGAGTGAGAAATGTCAGAAATGTAAGGCAGGAGGGCAGGAAACAACCGTAACCCGAAACAGACTGATGTAATGAGAAACGGCACCACCATGAGGACAGCCAGGCAGTGGAGCAAGCTGCTCTGAGAAGTTGTGTCATCTCCTGTCCTTGGATGATTTCAGAATATAAATGTACAAAGCACTGAGCACCCTGGTCTGACCTCATGGCTGACCCTGCTTTGAGTAGGGCATTAGATTAGAGATCTTCCAAGCTGTGATAATAGATTATCCCACGACCTTCATGGGGATTCCTTTCAGGCTGTCTCTAATTTTTAAATCACTTAACATGATATTTCTCTGTTCAAAGGTACAGTTAACTAAACAGATATATATACACACATACTTTATCAAATTCTTTAAACATGGTCACACTAGTACAATCCTTTCAGCTGCTTGGTGCTCTGACCCAAACAGTAGATCTTGTTGAGCCATTGCTCACTGTAATTTTATTAATGGTAACTTGTCTAACTGCTAGAGGCGTTGGAGTGGAATCAGAGTTACACTGTTGGTGCCTGTTGCCTCTTACTGTGTGCAGTTTGCACGTTTGACCAGGAAAGACGTGGATACTATGTAATGTAAACTGCATTTGAATAATGGCAATTAAAAACACAAACAGAAATCACTGGATTTAACATGTCCCAGCATTCCCCAGAAGTTATGGCAGTAAGCTGCAAGCAAGCACCAGGTTAGCAGGTACAATTTTCAGTAGATGTTCTTTCTTTGACGAAGACTCTCGTGTTGCTTGTGCATCCATCTACAGTTATTGCTTAGCTGATGTGTTTACCACAAATGCATGTTTGCAAAATCACAACTGAATGCAGAACATATGCTATTGTTTTGTATGTGGCCTCTCTGGGAGGGCATTTATCAATGGGTGTTTTTGTCCCAGTCCTGGGGTTATTCTAGTGCAATGGAAGACACCCAGATAAACAACTGTTTGCAAAATTGTGGCTCTAGGCAGTGCCAGCCCACAACAGAATTTTTTAACCTGCCTGCATAGTCTGTGACAAGTGAGTAGTGGCAGGCCAAAGGGTTATTAGAGTTCACCAAAGGCCGGCAGAAAGCGTGGATTACTCAACCCTTACAGAGCTTTTGCTGCCAAATGAACAGGAGCACACTGTAATAAATAGCTGTTATCTCCATCTAGGGGATGCCTTCCAAGTGAGATGGAAGGTGTTCTGCCTTACAGGATTATCTGGCTGTTTATCCTGTCACGTGAAACAGCCATTCCCTGCTTGTTATAAAACATGGGCTGTCAATATAGAGGCCACAGGATGATTTCATAAAGCCACAAACGCCATTTCTATGGTTTTAGAGAAGGCAGCAGAGGTCTTACCCAAAACATTTATTCATCTAGGTTCACATATTATTTGGGTTCACAAAAGCTGTTTGGAAGAAATTAAAAGGCTTCTGATTCTAATCAAATCCAGTTTGCAAGGTTGTACACAAAATTTCTGTAGCTTCCTACTCTGAAAATTTCTTTGCTATTTTTTGTTTGAATAATCACAGAGATTGGGATTCTGACACGGTTTCTTTCCTCTTCTTGAACCTATTCTAATACACACAGTATAGGATGGGTGTTCATGGGAGTAAACAACACCAAATCTAACCTGATGGGAAGTAACAGTTTACCAAAGTTGATGCCAAATACGTGACTTTTGACTCAGATGTTCAGTTAGTGTATACTTGAATAGTTTCTTTGGTCCTTTACTGGGTTCATTACTAATTTTTTGCGGGGGTATACCACGATCGATGGTGGCAAAGATGATAATGATGAAACTATGGCATCCACAAAACCATCAGCATGACTCACCCATATATCTTTATCTATAGTTTTTATGCACTTTTGTTGCTTTAGAAGATACCTTCCTCGGGCCTTACTTTCATTCTCCAATTTGCCCTGTCCTACACTGATCTTGCTATTTTTTGTAAAGCTATTTTTGGGAAGAGATCATGAGAAAATAAGAATTTAGACACTGTCATGAATTTAACTTCTCAGATGGATGAAAAATACATATCCCAGAGACGATGGTTTAGGATAACTCCTGGCAGCATGACTTTTTTTAATGACTGTTTCTCACTCGCCTAATCCAAGGCAGGAATGGCACAAACCTTTCCCCTTTTCTGTAATTTACCACTTTGGTAACCAAAGCTCAGCAGATTTCACTGCTTCCTGTTTTACCAGGCCACCACATGTTGTTCCACAGGCCACACCAAGCAACTCGGCAAACTCTGCTGCTTTCCATCAAGCAAAGGCAAATACTTCCTTATTCTCCCACTTCCACTTCCTAAGGCTTTCCACATGAAGCCTGCTGCTAAAAGGCTGGTACAGCTCTTGCTGCATACTGCTGTTACAGTCTTCTGCCTAATTACTACTTATCAATGTAATGTTTGTGCTGTTGTTGACTTTAAAGCAGATTAACACTCAAGAGTGACTTGGGCCACTTTACCCACCCCATGCCATATATTCTGGTTTGTTTTCTGGGTTGACCCAGCTCTGAAAAGGACATGGACTCAGGAATTCCTGAAGTCCCTTCTAACCTTAATTATTTTGTTATTCTACGATTCAGCGATGTCACTGAAAGATGTCATCACGCTTCAAGGGAGATTCTTCTTTTTATCTTTCCTTTTATATTCTACTGTGTAGTGGAATAGAATCACAAACATAAGTAGAAGAGTGTAATGGCAAGCATGGAATTCAGTATGCATTGTATTGAACAGTAGTGTCATGAGTTGGTTGGTTGTTGTTTTTTCAATGTCGAATGTTCTGTGTTTTCAATGGTATTATGTCTGCTGTGGAAAACCATTTCTTGAGGAAGTATTTAGTGCTTCCTGACTGTTCCAATTCTGTTACCATTTGAGCTTAGCAGGTTGACAGGCTCTTACTGCCTTTGAAGGTTTTCATTTGCCTAGGGAGAATATGACCTTTTCTCCCACCCTTTGCTGACGGTGTGATCACAGGGAGCCGAAGTGTATTTTCCATTTGTTGGTTTTAGATACTAAATCATTTGTTTGGAGTTTTAGTCCCCCTTAATTATAGGTATTAATGACACAGCTGACATTTTTTAAATGGGCAAGATCCTGAGACTAATCAAGGGTGCAAGTGAGGCGTTTACATTAAATCACTGATGTCCTCTACAAGTGCCAGTAATGCCTTGACTCACATTGCTTCTGTTAGAAAAGGATACCTAGGATCAATTTTATGCAAATGATTAACTGTAAAATCAAGAAAAGCTACTCTCCTTTTGATAATACTTATTCAAGGTTAAAGTAATGCCAAATCAAACTCATGTCAACAGGTTAACACCAGCATTGGCTTGGAATAAAAATTCTCTCCAGCATTAAGGTTTTCTATGAACACAACATATCAACCTGTAAAAATCCCAGGAAGGAACTCAAGGAAGAAACTCAGTGACTTGAGAATCCTGACTACAGTATTTTACTGCAGGCAGCCAACTTAAAGGGTCAAATAAGGAAAGCAAAATAAATTTTGGGTCTGAACTCCTGCATTATAGTGACTGTAAAGCCTCCTTATAAGCTGTCTGGTCCTCTACAAATTTCTTCACTGCTTCTCCCTGTAATTCAAGCCACTGCTGATGCTTTGGCAAATGAAGTCTGGCAGCTCTTAGATGGCAGTTTCTGGCTCATTGGTTTTTACTTTTTCAGGTTGCTCAGAGAATAGAGAACACGCTTTATTGAGTAGCTGTATGAGGCTGTTTAGGACTGTAGAGCTTCTCCTCCTGGTAGACTTTTTTATACTACTGAGATGTGCATAGGACAAGTTATATTTTTACACCCCTTATGCCTCCACTAGAAAACCAAAAACTGAAAGAAGTTGCAAAGGAGATCATGGTCAAGATCCTCCATGGCAGCAGTTTGGCCCAGTTATCATGAGGTGTTTTCAGTGTGTCAGCATCACTATCTCTGCAAAGAACAAAGTTTCCAATCCCTGCTCAGTCTGAAACTAAGAAGAACAGAAGTTAGTTTTCTGATAAAGCTCTCTCCCTCTCCTCCAGCTTCCTTATGGCTGCATCCTGCCTGACGTTACTGGCTTGAGGAAATCTCACCCACAAACTAGGAAAAGTAAGAGACAGCAAAGATCCAGCTGCTTGGCACTCACGTTTCAAAGTGCAAAAGCAATATAAACATCTTATAGGCAGATAGCACAGTTCTCTTGCAGAAGAGGAGCCGACTCTGCACTTGAGGGAGTCAGGAATACTGCTCAGTATTACTTCTTGTCTGCAATCTCCCTATTTGTTTTCTTCAGATGTAACGAGAGGCAGGAAAATTTGTTTGTTGATGCTGCAGTTTCCTATTTCTGAGCTCATAAGTCTGTGAGTCTGGAAATTCCAGCCATTCAAGCCCTTACCCTTGATCTTCACTACCTCTGACTTCCATACCTGTCCCACAGCCCTGAGTGCTGCTCCAGATCTCCAGCGCAGCAGGCTGGCCCATCACAAGCTACTTTCAACTCAGCAGAGTCAGCATCTGCACAACAAATGAGTCCACACCCTCCCCTCCTTCCTCACTGTGCATGTGTAAATACTAAGTCAATTTGCTTTTTGAGAAAGCATTGTGAACACACGGGCAGATGGCACTATGCTCCTTGCCAGCTAGACTACTCTCACAGCATTTATATTTAGGGACTTGGACCACAAGTCAATAAGCTCATCTTTAGAGATCCATCCTAGTAGAAATAAGCAGGTGAATAACCAGTGGCTTAGTACTAGCTGGATTTTGTTAGGAAATCAGACTTTAAATATGGAAAGTTTAATTAAGATCCGAATTATCCTGCACATTTTTTTACCTCATGCTGCCAGAGCTGTAGGATGGCAAAAACATCAGAGAAATAGATAGGTTAAAAATATTTGTTAACTCACAAATCCCACCTACTTTTTCTCATTAACTGATGCATAATAATCAGAAAACAAGGTATTGCTATTTATCCACAGCACTCTAGACAGGTCAGGTGGAAACATTGAGCTCAAAGAGAGAATATCCTCCAAAAAGACTGAGCTGGTGGTACAGTCACCTTACCAGCATTGCACCACATCCCTGGACCATTGTAAAGATGCAGGCAAGTAGTGTTCCTCTTCCCTGCCTGCCTCAGATATCTTCATGGAGACAGGGAATACAGTGTCAGGGAAAAGCCCATGCAAAGGATGGGGTAGAGAAATACAACTGTCTTGGACAATTCTGTATGGGTTTCTTTTTAGACACAGAGGGTTTGAAAAATATTTGCTGAATTTGTTTTAACCTCCATTTATATATTTACAATATTGCATTAGGAAGAGATTTATTTTAAAAATCTAACTCACTAAATATGTTGAGAATTCAGAGATGTTCTTCCTTTCTCTCCATTTTGGGATTCAAATAGGGAAAAGCAGACCAGAAACAGAACAGAGAACTCCTGAATACCCTTACTATATATAAAATGAAATTCAAATCATAGTAATGTGGAAAGTGAAAGATATTTTTGGAGTTTGCACTTGTGCTAACAAATCAGAGAACCCATAGCAAGACTGCATGTTGATTTATCTGGATGGAAAAAACATATTCCAGATCATGATCTAGATATTTTAAAAAACTTCTGGAAGTAACTGACATCCAGCACAGTTCTGGCAGGAACTTAAAGGTCTGTGGTACCCTGAGAAGAAATTCTGCTAGATGGGAATGGAAATAGAACCAGCGACTTGAAAAGTTCATCAGAGACTCTGGAGTCATCTTATGTTCTTTAGATAACATTATATCTTAGCCCTTTTCTTTCCAAGACTCCTTGCAAGGGGCACAATAGAGCCCTTGTTATGTTCATCTAAGCATCAAACGCTTAAAAAAATGCCCATAGGTGCACTTAGGAAACAAAAGATTGAAAAGTGATGAAATCCAGGGCATTCCATTCACTTTAATGTTTGTTATTCTTGGGACTAGAAAGGTGAACAAGGATAGGTTAACTGCTTATGCTTGTTTACACTGAACTGAGTTGGTTTTCTAAATAGATACAAAAATCTGAACATGTGATGATGGCCCTTTTAGATCCTATTTTTTGAATCAAAATAATGAGTTCCAGAAGCAGTGGAATTCATAAATCCTGGGTTCTTCTGATTTGCATCTTATAGTTAGTTGCTTGATATTTTTGTTAAAGCTACTTTGTCAACTCACTGCTTAATAGACATCACTAAACAGACTACAGAATGAGTTTTTCTGTTTACTTTAAGTACAGCTCTGACTAGAGATCTCCAGTGGATAGAGAAGCAGTATCATCTCTGTCCCATGTGCACCTTTTGCTGTTTATCAGAGCTTTCTTTGTGCGGTTTTTCCATTAGCGAGCATGTTAACTCTATTAGAGTCACTCTGCCATCCATTATTTTCCTAAAACATGAAGGAATTTTCTATGTTCGTGACTGCTTTCTCTGTCAAATTTGACTGTAATTGGACTGTGGGTTTAAGAGAAAACACACACATCTGCAGCAGAAGGCTGTTGGAACTCTGTTTCCCATGGGACACCACCAGGACACATGGACAATAAGATGGGCAAACAGGGTTTTCTACCCTAGGGTGGGATGCTTTACTTTTGGGCACACTTCCAGCTTCAGCCCAGATATCATTGACTTTGCAGGGCTCCACATCCGTGCCTTGATCTGTCCTGGTAAACCCAGCATTGTTGTCTGGCTTGAGAGCTGCTGAAACTCACCTGTCCTTTCCCCACCACTCTGCACACCTGCCTGCAGTCTCTTTGGTCAGAACTTTGCTCCTGCTTCTAGAAGCAACACCCCTGGTATTTGTGGGTACATAAAATATCTTCAAGCAGAACGGGCACACCGGACTCAGTCTGCGCACAGCCTCCTCGTGGAGCTGTCACTGTGCCCGTGCAGCAAGTTGTGCTGACAAAGGTATGGGGCAAGAATATAAGGAAAGGGAAGGGCATCTTGACAGTACTTGGTGGCAGTGACATTCCAGATCAATTTTAAGTGGGTGGTATCTCTTTAGCCCACAGGTGAATGAATATTTACACCCTCGAAATGTGATTGCATCCTTCATTCAATTTCCTAGTTCAGGTGGAATAGATGATGTAGAAGGGAGAAGGCATAAGCTCAGAGAAGAGCTAGTGGCCTCTTTTAGAGGTAGATGCCAGGAACTCCTGACCAGTGTTTGTATAACTCACCATTCCTGCCTCCTGCTCCTCATAAACATGGATAATAACAGGTATAGCACATATCTCATTGGTATTCCTATGGAGAGCAATTAAAACTTTGAAGATGCAAATGTTTAACATGGTTTATAGTCCAGCTGGAAACAGGAAATGCCAGAAATTCCATAAGCTCTCTAGATATTAATAAATCCATGTAAGCATCTGCTTTTCTTATTAATTAATTGTTTGGCAGTACCTTGCACAGTAAGGCTGTGATCTGATTGGGAATCAATGAGGACTGCCCGATTATAAGTGACACTACTGATAACCTGAACTGTTCGCATCTGTTGTGTATCCATAGCAAGGGCTGTAGCTCCCCATCTCCTTGGCATTGTCCTCATAGTATCAAAATAGGGAGAGGAACTTTTTCCCTGGATATTGTTTGTTATTTCCTGATTCTATCCTCTAAGGAAAAATAAATATAATCCAGCAAAAGTATGCATTTTCTGCCAAGGGAGAATATCAAAAGGCAGTAGCAAAATGAGTATTTTGCTGTGGTCCTCACAAGGGAAAAGATATGCTGATGTTTGTCTGATGATGGGGCGCTGTCATAGGGAGAGACATTAAAAAGAACCGTGATGCAAAAACTGTAGGAATTGGTGTTTGCCAGAACTGGATGACCTTTCCCTACAGAATGAAAGAATAAAATAGCTATACTGGTAACAAAAGTTACGCTCTTGATTGTTCAGTACAGCTGCTTGGGCAGAGAGTCACCTGTGTTATACTGTTCCTCCGAGAAAAACTGCCTGAAGGACACCATCAGAGATGGGATTACACAGCACTGTGATGTGAACAGTATAACAGGGGTAGTCCTGCCTCTATAAATCATGCTTCTGAAGTAAATTTCTTAGGAAGGCTAGGAGAGCAGATTCTTGTCTGCTAGATTGCCAACCAATTTAAAAGAGCAGAGTCCTCTGACTTCAGTGGTGTAAGGCCAAGCTACATAGGCTAGGGGATGAAACAAACCATTCATGATAAAGAAGTGAAGTTCTCTAAACAGCTTTTTTGAGGGGCCTTGCTAGAAGCTATCAAGAAAGCCTGAAATCCCCAGGCAGGGGGAGCTTTGAGAAGGACTAAAAATCGGTTCGTTGCTAGAAAGGAAAATTCTCTTTCTCATTAAAGCAGCAAAACCTGTGGAGAACACAGATTTAAGGTAGCCAAGACTAGGGGTGACTAGGAAAGTTCTAGAAGGGCTAGGTAATCATATAATATAATATAATATATATAATATAACTTCACCTTCCTGTCTCTCCCCTTCCTACTGCTGACCGCGCACTCCTGCAGTTTTCTCCTGTGCTGGCACAGGCAGCCACGCAGCCCATATGAACTTGGCTCATGATGAAAGGAGAAACCTACTCCAGCAGCAAGCCCCAAATATAGATTGGGCAGACAAGCTCTGACTAAGGCCAGAAGGAAAGTGACCACAAGCAGCAGTAAAGGCAACCTATACATTACCACTGGCTGCAAGCAGAAATAGGATGGTTCTCAGAAGAAAACTTCTGTGAAGACATCTTTTGTTGGTGCAAGGTGCGCGTGGACTGATGTGGGAAATTTTCCTCTAGAGTCACATCTGCAGATACAAATTATTCCACAAGATACCTGACTGAGATCTGCCAAGTTGTAACTTAGGTTGAGCTGTGGATGAATACCAGAAGGGCCAATGGGCCTCCACCCTTCTCCCTCGCTTTGAAAGAGCCAGGATTGCCCTGTTGGTTTGTAAGTTCAGCCTGCTTCAGAACTGCAGTTTATTATGGCTTGTAGTGTTAGCAAAAATCAGAATATGCCCCCATCCAACCCCAGCCAGATGGTAGCCCTATTTAACCATGGTAAGCAGGAACCATCACAGCTCTGACCACACAACTCCCAAGTCTCATGCACAACTGGGGAAAGTCACACTTCTGTTTTAAACAAAGCCTTCATAACGTATATGTCCTGCAAATCTAGACAGAGCCCTTGACTGTAGCAAACTTGACACTTGGTTCTTGAATGCAAACTATTCAATGGCAGGCAGATGTTTATGTTCAAAGCAAGGCTGACCCAGACCCGCTTGTTGATCAGCAGGCAGACAAGAAACAAATATCACTGCTGGTCATTTTATTTGTGAGATGGGATTTTTGCAGGACCTGAAACAGTTACAGACACTGCTAAGTCATTCTCCAAATACAACACTGGTAAAGCTCCATTCTTTCCTAAGCACTGAAAGACCAGACCAGTAGCCAACAGGGATGTAGGATTGTCAGCTTCTGTTGTGGCTCATGCCCTGAGTCATACTGTTTACAACAAAATAATTGACTGAAAGCCTGGTTCTGTTGTTGTCCTACTCTTTCAGGATCCCAAGCCCTTTCATTATAATGAATATGTTGTTCAAAATATCAGTTCTCTCACTTTAAGTTCTTCCTGAGAATAATAGGCAAACTCATTGGGGTATATTTCACTGAACACATAGTTTTTTGTGTTTTCCTGGAAAATTAAGAGTTGACAACATTAGTAATGTTGAAGAAGAGAAAATTAATTTCATGATCAGCTAGAAATTATTCCAGTTTCAAAAAAAAGTCCTGCAGTGACAGCTTAAGTTCTTTTTTTCTTTTTCACTTTCTTAGCTTTACCATTCTGTATTCTTCATATATACAAAGAACAATGAGCAAAAATCTGATGTCCATGTGATTATGTACATTTCCCAAGGAGGCTAGCGGCAGCTATATGGGATCATCAGCTCAGGAAACCTGTCCTACATAAAAAGCTTTTAAAAAGGACTTTGTATTTTTGCTATGTTTCTGTCTTGATACTTAAACACACAAATCAGATATGTTTTTGCAACCTTCAGTGTCTTTAAATGTAGTACTTGGGTCAGTAGCATTTAAACTTAATGGTGCATCTGGCTGAAATCTCTCCTCCTTCCTGCTTCTCCCTGCCAATAAAACATTGTCCAAAGTTGCTGAGTTAAAACCATGAGCAATTTGTCTGAAAATGGAGTAGTGTTAGCCCTTCTCCATTTTGTTGAACTAAAGCGCCATGAAAAGGTTAAAAACTGACTAAAACACACTACAGGATAAATAAAAAAGCTTATAAAAACTGGGGGAATAACCAAACCTTCAGGAACTCAGAGCCATGACCTGAGAAGTAAGAACAAGAGGACACTATAAATCAAATCACAAAACCAAAGAAGTGAACTTTGTGTTAGCCTTAGTCACTAACACAGTGAAATACTGACCACAGGCTATGATTGCCTCTCACTCACACAAGCCACTTCCTTACAGAACATGAGCAGTAAAACAAGAATGTCTTTCAACAGAGACAAGAGAATGAAAAGCCAATGAATATAGCTTCAAGTTGTTACGTATATGGAAAATGCCAATGTTTTATTGTTCGAAGTGTATAAAACCGAGCACCTGGCGTATTGAAGGTGTGCCAGCTTTGTGGATTTACCACCCACCACCCACCTCTGCACAGAGAGGAAATGGATATCAAGATCCTGGTGTGGACCAGTTTCTAGCACACGGTGTGAAAGAAGCCATATTTGAGACAGCAATATGAATGTTTGCCAGTGCAGTGAGTATTTGCACATGACACATGATGGTCATGCTGCATCACCCCCAAGTACTCACGGCAATTAGTTTAAATTCCATTAGATTAATTAATGGAGGTCCTTTATGGACTAACAAACACAAAAGTGAGGGTACAGTTTATCCTTAAACATCAAAACACTGGAAGATGGCAGTATATCAGCAAAAATATTTCTACGTGATTGTCCTCACATTTTCTTCTAAACTCTTGTCTTTGGCAAGTCTCTGAGACAAGACACTGAACCAATGGACATTGTCTGATACCTCTCATAGTTGTAAATGTACCTACAAGTTAAAATTTGACACAGTTGGACAGTTCTTGACATCTCACATCTATTGTAGAGGTGTGGTTGTCATCATGGTTTCTTTAAATGACTTCTTTGAGTGTACTGTGCTTTTCTGGCCCATTTCTTTTCTTCTGCCTTCCCAGAAAAGTTGCACAGATGCAACATCTAGTCCATCCACTTTCTCTTTGTACCTCAGTAACTATTCTAAGCAGAAGAAAACATTGCTGTTAATCAGCTTATTTTAATATCTAGCAATTTTTACTGATTGTCCTTTAAAAGAGGCAGAAGTTCGGGTTTCTCTCTTAGCATCTGTCTCTCTGATGTTACACTTGTACTACGCTGGGGATATTTGTGGCCAGGTAACACTATGGGCTGGAGCTTCTCTCACCTAGTACTGGCAAAAATAATTATGGGCACCAAACAGAAAATGGAAAACAGTTCCAAATCTGGGTTCAGTTCACAGAAATGTTTTGTTTAGAAAAACAACAGCAAATATTGCAACTTGTGCTTTGCATTTCAGCACTAATTTGCTAACTTACTAACTGTGATGGCTTAGCAAATTAGTGGCTAAACCATGACACTAACACATCTTTTGGTTTGGATTGAACCAGTGTGACTATTTCCCCAGGTTTTGGTGTGATCATCAAACAAAAAGCTTGATCTCCCTGACTTAGAAGAGATAGGTCCAGTTCCTATCTCTACCAGTACTTTCAGTGTGACCTTCAACATTTCCTTCTGTATTCCAGCTTCTTTTTATAAAATGAAGACAAATTTTACGGTCTTCTTTATAAATTGCTTTGAGATAATGTGGATGACGAACACTGTAGGAGGTCCAGATTGTATGTAGTCAAAGGGAGAATAGGATTCATGTGACTCTTACTTTTTTTCTGTAGATATTTACAGCTCTTCTGATAGAGAGTTCTTTAGAGCCCATGGACCAAATATGATTGAAAATCACAGAACCCAAAACCACTGCTGAAGTGCACATCATTAGCTATAGTCCTGCTACGTGTGTCTTTGCTGGTATTGTTAATCACTACTTCACCAATAATCCTTTGAAGAAGTAAAAATAAATCACAGAGAGATTGCAATTATATTTCTTCTTGGTGCTTTCATTGAAATTGATTTGATGTAAAGTAAATAATGTGTTTTTCTTTTCCCAGAAACATTTTCTCACTGAAGTTTTTACAGACTTGCACGAATCATTGATTCCTAGAGCAACTGAGGTTAAAAGGAATCTCTGGATGACTCTGGTCTCACTGCTCTCTCAAAGCAGGTCAATTACATCAGATTGCTCCGGGTCTTACCCAGTTGAATTTTGAAGAATGGAGATCCCCAACAGGCCTCTCTGGACCCATTCCAGGGACTGTTCACCTTCATAGGGAAAATCTTTCCTAATACCATCTCAGAGTTTCTCAGCAGCTTTTGCCTGTTACGTCTCATCCTGTCACCCTGTACCTCAGAGCAGGGTCTGCTTCTCCAGACTGTCTCATTCAGGTGTACTTCACACACCCTTACTGCACACTGACACACAAACCAGAGTCCTGGCAGGCAGCCATAAATAAACCATCCTCCCACTCTGCAAGTAAGTTATCAGGGAGCTGATAAAGACCTTTTATACAGCTCAGGTCTTTAGTTCAAACCAGACCTGACATACTCTTTCACCTTCATGTAAAATGCTTTTCTTAACACCCTCTATAACTACTAAACTCCAGTCCAGGACCAGCTTATCCTCCTTTATTTTTTCCCCCTAAACTTAAAGAGACCCTGACATCTGTGAGTTTTAGGCCACTGGAGTCCGAGAGTTTATCCCAGGGAAGTAAGACTGTATGCTGGTCCTCTTTTTATATTCCAACTTAGGTGCCTGCTACTGCCCTCGGGATGTTGAGGGAGACAGTGCTCTGATCTGACTGGTGCAACCATCCTTATGTTCTTCAGAACACAGACTGGAGACTATGCTCAGACTTGGACATCTTCAAAGTTCTGATGTGAACTGACTGGCACAACGGCAAATCACCAATTACATTTTATTTGCTTGTCACTGGAATAAACCATATTCTGATCAGACCAACACACTAGGCCACTCCACACTGAGGTAAAGCAAACAGAACTAGGAAACTACAGACATCAAAACCTTGATAGAAGCAGCTGCAGTCATCTCAGCATGTATTAACTAGGCAAGCACAGAAACACAGTATCAAAAGAATACTACTAATAAGAAATGCACTTTGAGCCTTACTGCTTTAACTTTGCTTCAGCAAACAAGCCCCAGAGTGAAACTGGAGACCAAGTTCCCTTTTTTTTTTGCTGCACAGGATTGAGGTAAGACCCTGATATTGCCTCATCCAGGATACAGTTTAAGTGCTTTGAGACTTTCATTTCCTCTTCAAGCAGATTCTACTGCACGACACATAGCTCAGTGTTCTACTGACTTTATTACAAAAGCATTTGAGGTTACTGCTCAAATTCAGCACTCAGATAAGCTTGATGATAATGGGAAGAGTTACTGGCTGTACATCCTTGCTTGCTGCATCCATCTCCCGGCCTTCAGTTCATGTGATGTGGAGTTATGTCCACAGTTGCTGAGGACTCCAGATCAGCGGGATCATACCCACACCACACTGTTGCAGTGCCCTATGGGCATGAAGCACACATGGTTTTCCATGGTGGTCAGCACTTTTGCTGCCTGGCAGCATGATGTTTCCCTAGCATGATAGTGAAATGGTTATGTTCCATGCCTTAGGCCATTGCATAAGTGCACATAGAGGTGTTTTGAGGGTGCAAAACCTTCTGGGGTATGACTAAAGGATTATACATGGCAGACCTGATGCTGTCTTATCCAGATTGGCTTTTTACCAGAGAGAACTACCTCCAATATTACACTTAGGTCTTATATAAGAGGGAATTAGTTTTCTATCTCAAGGGGAAAAAATAACAAAACCAAAAGCCCAACAACAAAACCAGCCAATCAAAGAAAAAAAGAAAAAAAAACAAACAAAAAAACCCAGACCAAAACAAAGCAAACGCTAAATCTCAGTGCTTTACATAAAGTAACACCTATTTAATAGAGACATTGAGGAATCAGGAGAAGCAATGAGCTAGGGAGCTGAGTAATGCAGTGTACATCTGTACCAGCATAGCGTTATTCCAGATATCTGTATGGAAAGAGGAAACAAGGGAACAGCTACTGAACAACCCTCTCAAGTCAACTCGAGACAGGCCAAAAATTTGGATTTAGATGTAAAAGAGTAGAGACACAACTAGAGTATGTCTTCAGAGGGAAGATTGTATTTCATTTTTTAATTCAGCAACCACCATTCTCTCATGGACCACTTGCAGAATGATCTGTCTTTGACAAAAAATGAATATTGATCTAACCTTACTGTTCTCAGTAAAATCAGTAAATAGAGTGATTAAAAATGATTGCTTGTTTCTGCCATTATATAATTGTCTATTAATAGAGCGGGTCAAATAATTTAATGGAAGACTGTGGCAAAAAAATAGAATTAAACTAAAAAATTTGTCAGAATGTATCAGCTTCTGTACTCTATTTCATTATTAAAAATCTCCAGTTATTTGTGGGTAAATTCTTTATTCACTCCAGATAATATTACTTTTATAAAGCCGTGAGTTTACTATAGTTGTATTCAATATCAATTTTTAATTTAGAGATATAAAAGCAGTTTGAATATGCAGTACTTCTAAAACAGAAAAAGTGGAATAGTTGATAAGCAGATTTAAATGCAAAGAATGAGGCAGTGTTTGTATTGATCTATGTCAAACAGAAGACAGCTGTTAAGATTTTGGCATCTGTTCAGACTATGTGTTTGCTTTTTTTTTTTTTTTGCTTTAGAGACAGACCAAAATCTCCATATGTCGTAAGTTAAAGAATAAAAGAAATATTAATGACTAACAGGTAAAAGGCAAAGCTTAAAAGGAAAAGAAATGTTCTTCACTAAGCTTTATCTGTATTTGTAACATGTTTTCCTCATATGAATTCATTTTGAAAATCAAAAGAACCACTCCAATTCAGAACTTCACAAATATGCAAAATAATTCACGTAGGAATATTCATACTAAACCACCTTTATGGAAGATGCTGAATTTTGTGATGGTTGTGGTATTTCTTTCCTAAGGAGGTGTAAAAATCTCATCAACTTACATTGTTGCTTCAGACATTCTGCAGAGCAATACAGCAAAGTGCTCGTGTGCTGAGTGTTTACGGATTCAAAGTTTGGGGTTGAGCATGGCATGAAGTTGTGGCAGGGTTGGTTTATGTTGGATGGTAGGGAAAGGTTCTTCCCTCAGAGGGTGTTTGGGCACTGAACAGGCTCCCCGGGGCAGTGGTCACAGCACCAAGGCTGACAGAGTTCAGGAAGTGTTTGGGTGATACTCTCAGGCACATGGTGTGACTCTTGGGGTTGTCCCACGTAGGGCCAGGAGGTGGACTCGATTGCCCTTGTACGTCCACTCCAGCCCAGGAGATTCTAGATTACATGTGCCAATCCCTCCTCAGTGGTGAGCATGGAATCCTGTACCAAAATTACTGTACACTTCCCTAGTGTCAATATGGATTTCCAGCCATTTTTGTTGCCACAGCTCATCATTGTCGCCACGAAGTTTCCTTTCTCTGGGTTTCACTACTGGTAGCACTATGAAATACTCATCCTGTGCAAAGAAGATACAACATTTACACAGGGATGTTGTGCAGAGCAGTAGCATCCCTGCCTGGTGTGAGAGAGGAGGCCTTGAGAAGGGAGTACACAGGACACAGTGTGGAGGGATATGGGCTCTTACCATTATAAGAGCCAAGACAAAGGCTCATCCTGAAGGTCCCAGCCCACCAATGACCTGTTGAAGAAACCCGGAGGTAGGCAAAACTCTTTGCAGGAGCAGTGAAGTGAAAAGAGTACAAGTATTCCATATACATAAAACAAGTAAACTCAGGCTTAATATGGAGTTGCAGACCACTGAGGAAAGAGCAAGGTGCGAAAGCATTATATAAAACATGTACTGGGGAGGGGGGGGATGGAGAAAGGAGGGAAATTAGGAGGGAGAAATCAGCATGGCAAAGGAATTTGAATGCTGATGATTTATTCTCTCAATTCCTCTCCAGCTCAGTGGAAACCATCAACACCAGGACCCAGAAGAGCAGTAGAGAACAAGCGTAACAGCAGGAAAAACGAAAGAAGCTAAGAACTGTGTGTTCAACATTTTAAGCTTTATTATTCCAGAGAATTTTCTCCTTATAGCATTCTCATTTTTCTTTTTTTGTAGTAAAAAGTACCCCTGGACTGATAATCATTTCTTTTCGTTAGCCCATTAAGATTTCATTTATACTGTTCGTAAATCCTTGTCTTTACATGTAAGCTGTATTTACTTTTTTCACATTAGATTTTGAGCACAGCATGGCTTAGTCATGGCTGCATAACACAGTTTAACACATTCTGCCTGGAGTTACCTGTCGGTGACCTCAACTGTGTGGCAAGGAAAAGCTACGTTGAGACCCCCTGTGCACTCCCTGGAACTCCAAAATAAACTTCTCAGATACAGGGAGCAGATCTTTAGCCTGCTGATGGCTGACAAATGCAACTCTGAATTGCCTGCTGTGACAACTCAGGTGGTAATTTTACGTTGGCTCAAAATTATAGCAATAACCCCTCATATGATTCTGCCTGATTTCCACTATTACAGCTTTTTTCTGTAAAGCACTAGGAAGGAAGACCTCCCAGAACACATAAGGTACAAATCAGAATCACAGAATATGCAGAGTTGGAAGGGACCCACACGGATCATGGAGTCCAGCCCTCAGCCCTGCACCGGATAACCCCAAGACTCACAGCATGTGCCTGAGGGTATCATCTAAACCCTTCTTGAACTCTGTCAGGCTTGGTGCTGGGACCACTGCCCTGGGGAGCCTGTAAATACATATCTGTATACTTCTTTTTGGTACTGGCTTTATCTACCAGAGTTTCCTCAGTTGTCCATGGAGTTGCCACTACATTCTGAATTCTGTTTTCCAGGTACTACATGTTCATGCATGAATTTTTTAAGCATTGCAGAGATTTAGTGCTTTGATTTCCATTAAAATTAATGGTTGTTTTGTGGCTAAAGCACTGCATGAGAAATACCCCCCAAAATGAAAATATGTCTGTCATCCTAAATATTCCATTTATTAATTTTTATAAAATGTATTTATGCACAGCTAGAAGAAGGCTGAGCGTCACTGTTTCTTTTATGGGTTACAAGTAATACAGAGAGGCTTTTAATACTTGTGGACTGTCTTAATGGCATCTGTTTCTGTGGAACATCTAAATAAAATTAGTCTTTATGGTATTTCCAGTCTGACAGTGATCAAAAACAATAATAAAACCATTTCTACGGAGCTTGGGAAATAACTGTCTGCACAATTATATATATTCTCTGCATAGGGGCCCATTAAAGAGGGCTTCTATAGAGAGGCCTATTAAATCAAACCCTCATGGTGCTAGCTGCTGCACAGAGTAACAACATAACCCCAGTCCTGCCAAGAGGGGATGGGTTGGATAGCAAAACACACACGTGTGAGGAAAGATAAGGCACTGAAGAGATGGAGCCTTTGGGAGCCTGAGTGATGGATCCACGGATCCTTCAGGTTCCCAAGACATGCAGTTCTGTGCTCTGTATATTGACTTACCCTAGAGAGCCCCCACATTCCTAAATATTTTCCCCTGAAATACTGGAGGTGAATGCATAGACAGAGCAAAGGAGAACTCCAGGAATGTATCTTCCGGGTCTAAGAAAAAGTAATTTTCAACACATTTTCAAGGTTGTTTTTTTTTCATCACTTCCCAGAAACATTCTCACAGTTAGATTTTCATGGTGTGAGTACTTGCAAAATCTATGATTGCCTGATTTCCCACAATGGAAAATTAAAAGCTTGATTATACAAGTAGTCCAAACAGTTTTCACAGAATATTAGTGGGGCTGCTTACTCCTGACAGACATGGGTGAACTTACTTCAATGCTCCATAAGTGTACAAAATCAGGAACCTGTTATAATACCATAAAAAGAAACCTTTGCTAGCCAAAAATCATTATTTCCACTCAGATGTAAGATCCGAGACACATGTTCTTGTTGCTTTAATTACAGAAGCTCTCTGGAGAGAACAGAACATGTGACTCCAACAAACATGTGCACATAAACCCTTCATGCAATCAAACCTTGGCGTTCATTCTACCTGGCCCCCCAAACATTCAGGAGACTGTGAATAAAACTCGGGAAAGATGCAAATGACTTCTGAGGATTAATGACAGAAAACGTGGAGAAGCTGAGCTCACAGAAGCAACACAGCTGGACTGCCAAAAGCATCACGCGTTGTTCTCTAGTGCTCCCTCTGGTTGATGCCGGGAACTGTGACTCCAGGGAAAACACGTTCGTAACCGCGAGAATGAGCGAAACTTACACGAAGTGAAGGGCAAAATGCGAAAGATAATGAAACTTCCTGAAAAGCCTAAGGTGTTACTTTCCTTTGGAAATAAACGATCCCAACGGGAGGTGACATTCAAAGCCACCGAAGCAGAACCTGCACCAGGACTAAACTTGACCGCACCCACATGTCTTTAATGTATGATTAATGAGCCATGATAGACACACATCATGTCAGTGGTGCTGACACTAATACATGAAGATTTTTTTTAACAGAACTCCCTGAACAATGGTATGCCCATGGTAAGTGCTGCAGATATTAAATTTAGATAAATGCAACTGGACATGAAGAGTGATTGGAATTTGCTTTAGGGAACTGACTCATTTATTCAGGAGAAGGAAATGATTATAATCTATTCTTTTTATTTAGTATTCACAGACATTCCAAGAATTATACGTGTGTGTTGGGCAAACCTATTTAGAGGCTTGAGATTTGTGAAATAAGCCAAGCACATGATGGAGCAGAACAGACGAAAAGCAAAAATCCATGGGAACCCGTTGCTCATGGAAACTCTGGAGTTTATGGTGAAGTGGCTCTTCTTCTGCCCACCTCGATATGTAGCTAGAAGTCCTGCCCCTGTTTTGGCATGCTTTTGTGTTGGCAGCTGCACAGAATTATATTGGAAAAAGGAAGGTTATATTGTGTGCAGTAATCCCAGAATGCATATATAGGAAATAGAGAAGCACTAAGGGACTGAAGCAAGGGCCAAATCTTCCCTTATCTTTACTAGCAGTTTTTTGTGTTTCGAATAAAAAGAGACTAACTACTCATCTCAGCATCAGGGATAAGAGATCATCAGCAGAAAAGATGTCTGCACCATTACCCCTGTTCCAGCCTCCTGATTCTCTACCACTGATTCAAATGCTTATTTAATTTTAAAAACCAGCACCAATGACCAGATGTACCAATGCAGCTCAAGCTGAAGGGCACAGAGGAGTCCTTCATAGCCATGTTGCAACAACATGCCATCACTACCCACCCCTGGTTGACATGCAAAGCTTTATGAGTCTTCACCTTCCACCATTCACCAGTCTGTAAAGGCACTTGGGGAAGCTGTTTGGACAACTGTGTATTGTCTTTGCACCATTTAAAGCAAGGAGGTTTGGAATCCTGAAGGCCAGTTTTTGGTTGAGGTGAAGGCAAGGATATAGGTCAAGTGACTGTGGGATGCCACATATGAGTCTAGCAGGTAAAACCAGCCTCCTCCTCCTCCTCTGGAGACAGTGTGCCACGGTTGTTTGAATTCAACTCCTCTTTCCACTGTGAGTTCAGAGTCTTTGAACTAAAGTTTAGCCTCAGCCTCAAAATACTTAAGGCACAGTGCCTGTGACTGTTGCGCTCTTGAACTTCTTGGAGAAAACAGCTTTTATTTCATAAAGGAGGATCAGGCAGCTGACTGCAAGGTGCCCTCTGTCTTCAGAATCATCCTGCCCAGTAAAGCAACTCAGCTTTCTCCAAACAGTCCTCTCCACAAATCCTGTTTAGATTTCAAAAGGCTATCCTTCTGGTTTGTTTGGAAGATCACACAGTGAGACAAAAACTCCAGAGGAAACAGCTGTTACCTTGATTTGGTAGGTCTCTGACATCCTCAGGATTGCTATTAGAAAATGCAGTGAGTAAACACGGCTAAAATTTTGCCTGAGGTGAGATCAGGTTAACAGACATATTTAAAAGCCCCTCTGTTTCACCTGGTGTGTTGCTACTGCAGAGGAGGCACTTCAAAAACCCTGGGATACTAAACTAGTTTTGGATTTCATTGTAGATGGAGCCTTTGAGGCACTGACAGCCTTTACAAGCAAATGAAAATCTACAAGCTGTTGTGCCAGTAAAGTCCTGTTGGTTCACCCACTGCAGAACCCCTTGAATGGTCCTATCACAAATTGCCAAAAGTGCTCTCGAGGTGGTCATCACGAGATGATACTGCTAATACACTGGGGAGAACTACTGGAACACATTCTTCAGAGTAGCTCCATACCCAGGCTGGAGAACCACATGTGTCTCTGAGTGGAAGCGCAAAGTGTTCAGGAGACTGAAAAGGCTTATTAAACTCTTAAGGAGATTTTCCATAACACTGAAATAGCTTTTAAAATTTGGCTCTCCCATGCCAGGAAAATTCCTTACATTTGCACCTAACAGCTAGATTGTAGTTCCAAAACGATGCCAGCGTGTTTCAGAAACCAGCTGTCCCTTGCCCCCTCTACCATATATTACCTTGCAATTCAGACGCCTTTTGTGGCTGTTTAATGCTGAAAACAGAATTCTTCATTTCCCTAATTCTGACTCAAGGGAGGAAGATCTGGTTCTGCGGTGTGGCCTCTTACAGCACTGGTAATAATGAAAGAGTTCTCCACGGGGGTTACTTGAGTTCAGAGACATGACACAAATGCAGCGTGCTGCTTTATCAGCCAGCAAAGTGCAGCTGCTTCCAGGCTGAAATGGAGGAAGTTTTTTAACAGCAGAGCACAGAGGATACCTGAGAACAGAAGATAGCTGGATTAAGAAAGAGAAATAGCCCAAGTATGCATGAGGGTAGTGCGTGCCTTGTGCAGCAGCAGAGAGCCAGCAGTGGCTATAGCCAGAACCAATAACAGCTCAGTGGCAAACTATTTAAAAGCAGCTAGCATTTGGAGGTTTTGCTAAGGAAGGATCAGGAAAGGCTAAGCCCATTCAGCAAAAGCAAGCACTCTCAGTGCAAATGAGAGCTCCCAGTCTTCTGGGAAGAACTTGGAAAGATCAGAGACGCAAAACGCAAGGAGTGGTTCCAGCAGAGCGGATACTTGCACATTAGAGCAATGAGAAGCATGAAAGTACAGCTGCTTCCAGTGCAGCAGGCATGTGAAGGTCAGGGAACTGGAGAATTCTTAGTGCGCAGTGATCCTTAATACCACACATTTTGTGACTGTCTGACAGGACCTTCTGGTAAGAGCTGAAGATAATCGAACAGAGCAGCTGCAATTAATGCACAAATACTTCAGGGAAAAGGTAGAGACTTGCTTCCTTGCCTTGTTTCCTGAGTAATGCTCAAGTGAGCAGGCATCTGGAAGAAGCAAAGTCAGGGTAGTAGAGACATTTTCTTTAACACTGCCACCTACTTTAGTTTGGTCACTTGCATTCCAGTGCCTTCCCTACCTAAAGTGTCATGGTAGGAGTCCACACAGCTGTAGTATTAGGAACATTGTGGGGAAAGAAAAAAAAAAAAAGGTAGATGCTAAGCAGATACCTTCAAGAGATATTTAGTCAGTTAGTATCATAATCCCTTTCTACATTGAATTAATTTGTGATGATTGTCACAGCAATCATGGACTAGGGGTGGGCTGAAGAATAAGTGCAGGTGCTCACCAGACTTCACCTATTTAGATCAGTCAGACTCCATCTATTCATTACAAAACAACAAGATGACAGTTTTGCATCTCTCCAGAATGGAATTACCTATCTTTCTTGTTTCAAGGGATGTGTGTTAAATTTGAAAACTAATGATGCTGAATCTGCTCTGCTGAGGCGACCAGGGTGTGGTTTTGAAATCTGGCTCTCATTTTTTGAAACCATAAAAGATGAGGAATCCATGTAAGTTTTGGGCTATGACAGATGACAATTAAAGAAAAGTGTTGGCCTGCCGAGCCACCGCAAACTTGTCATGACTTTGGAGATGCAGCTCCCTAAACAATACGGAGCTGGGGTGAGAAAACAGCAGTAGAGGGGAAGGGTATAGCTCTCCTAAGGTAAAAGTGATGCTCAATTTCATCTGGTAGTTTAACGAGGAGAAATGTTTGAAGGTGGATGCTGCTATAGTAGTACTGTTCTGTACAAAAAAAAGTGTGAGAACTTAGCTACTTCTCTCATGTTTTTATATGTACAAGAGATACTGATCTGCGAGAACATAACCAAAGCACATGTAGCAGACGCATGACTCACCCCTCTTTTGCTACAGAATTAGTTCTGTGCCTGTCATGTGTCAGCCTGTTCTGTGAAACCACTTCCTTAATTTACTTTGTCTCGATGTCACGGCTTAATCACTTGGTGTTGAAACCAATCTGGGGTTACAGTAAGTCATTCACCTCATGTTTGAAAGCAGGCTGTATGTGCAGAGCAAATTAGAGGCAAATTTTCAGCCTAGCATCCATATGACTTCATCAATAATAATGTGCTGTGTTGCAGAATACATTTACATTATGTAGGACAGATTTGTTTAATAGCTCAGCACCAAGAAGCTCCAGAGAAATAAAATTGATGGATTTCCCATTGCAGTTCAATACCCACTGAGCAACAGACAGCTGCACAGTTGGGGGGATGTGGAAAAAGCTGTACCCTCTTTAAAATGATGCCATGAGCAGAGTTCAACAAAGGACGAGGATCTGGGCCTAAAATCTAGCACTTTTAAGCTGTCAGATGTGAACTGAGGATTGAATTTCATTTCTGTTTTGTGAGTCTCTTGCACACTTACTTTCCTTTCTCACGCTTTTTCAAATATTCTTCTGTGGCTGCCTGGCTCACTTGTCAACACGGAGGACAGGCATGTGAGCGTAGATCACCCTTATAGTCCAGGGGCCTTTTAAGAGTCAAAAGAGCAAGAGAAGTCAGAGCAGGAAGAGGTAAGTTTGACAGAAGGCAAAATCAGCAGCATGACACTTAAGTAGCTGCAGTGAGGCATGATCCATCTTAAGGTCATGAAAACAGAGCTCTGCTTTAACTAAACATACTTAATGGAGGGTTTGATTTTAATGGGAGAGATCAGGCCTGGCTTTTGGTGTGCATCAGGGATAACAGATCCTAACAGTAAAGTCCGGCAGCAACTTTACTGATACCCAACTGGTAAACTTCAACTCCTAATAACTGAGATTTTCAACAGTAACTTGGGCCAGATCAACTTCTCTCTCACTGGCCTCAGTAAACATTTAACCACGCATTTCGGAAGCAAAGAAAGGTGAACACTTGGAGAAGTGGCTGCCCAACTGTTTTGAAAACCCAATACTGAATCAGCGTCCCGAAATGAAATGCTAAAACGTCTGCCACTTACCACTTAGGACTGAATTTAACATGGCATGTTCCAGTGTTAGGAAAATGCATTGTAAACACTTGAAGCCAGAACATACTTTCAAATTGTTCCGTGAGGAATCTAGTATTTCTGAAGGTGCCGTAAAACAGAAATGGTAAACTTTTAGGAATGCCATTGTCCAACTGCCTGGACAAACATAAGGGGTTTTGAAATAATACATTCTTCCCTGAACACTTTGAAGGTTCATACCAACTTTATCTTTCCTTCTCTATCGAAATATACTTGCAGCCTCTCTGTTCTGTTCTCTGGGGCAGTTGTGTTTTGTTTCAGCATGTGCAGGTCGTGGGAGAGCAGTTTGTTCTCTGAGGTTAAATACTTTTATTACTATTTTAATATTATTTGTGTTCCTTAGGACTGGGCCACGCAGTTATCTGGAACAATTGTTTGTGAGGCATCTGTGGAGAATACAAGTAGACTTAGGAAAGAGTAAAGCCAAGTGTACCAGGAGCTTTCATTTTAGAAGAAACTTGGCCGCTTCAGTCTTGTAAAAATGTAGACAATCTCTCTACACTTGAAACAGAAAACGGAAGAAATTCACATCGATGTAACTGAAACACAGTAGGTTTAGAAACCTACTGGATTGAGCAATGGTATAATGTTTTCTACCTGTTGTTATGGTCACCACACCTGCTCAGTTTAAGACAGTTAAACCAGGCAGTGGTCTCACATTCAGTCAAATGTGCATTTTGAGGTGAAATCTGCCGGAGGAGCTCTTCTACATTACGTTTACAAAAGGTGGAAGCGGTGATGTAGGAAGAACCCACCAAGGTTTTCACTCACGTGGTTTTATGTACAGCTGTAAAGCACCTGCAGAGTTCCTGGCACTGTAGGGTTTTTTGGTTGTAATAATCACTATCTCCTATCTCTCGATATACTCAAAGCTCGAGACATACTAACCAGCAGTGCTCTTGGTGCTCTGTAAACTGTAGTACAGTTTGAAGCCTGCAATAGCTGCAGCATGTTATTCACAGTTTGTAGGAATTAAATTCCAGCAGAGGGAGAGGAGATGAGCACAGACTGTGACACAGACTGTGCAATGCTGCAAGCCTCTCTGTTGCAGCATCTGTGCCGTGCCATTCTTGACATTAACCACCCTCTTCCTAATGTCTTCCAGGACGAATTACCCGTACAGCGCCGTGCGAAGGAAGAAAGCAAGAAAGTGGGGATTTATTGGGTTCCCTGTGGGACCCCAGGTTCCTCCTGCGGCTGTCTATAAAACAGGCAGCATCCCAGCTGGAACGCGCCGGTCCTGCCGCGGGCAGGTGGAGCGTCGCTCCAGGCACACCTCTGCTGGCTGGCCCTGGGGCGGCACAGCGGCTGGCCCGGGGCACCCCTCGGCACAGGGTGGTTTTCGGTCCTTAACCACAGTCCACCCGGAAGCTGCTTAGGACTACGAAGTCTAGCGCCTGTAGATGCTGCTGATGTACGTAGTCATGTGTAGACACACTATACATGTGTATGAGAGTTGACGACTCTTTTCACAAGCTGGAAGCTGACACGGAGGTCAGAGCCTGCCTGGTCCAGCAGCAGTGTGAATTACCCAAACCTCCCTAAGAGGAGATCATACACAGCTAAAGTCTGAAGTGAAGCCATTTGCCTTCTTGTCTTTGTCACCTTAGAGATGCAAATCTATTACTCTACGAATAATTTGTCCAAGTTACTAAACACAGTCTCACTATTGGCAGTAAGGGTCCACACAGAGTAACTCCTACAGGAAAGACGGCGGCAGCTGGTGCCAGGCTCGGTGGGTGCGGTGCGCGGCCGCCCGGGGGCTGGGGCTGCCTTTGGGTTTGTTTTGAACGGCAGCGACACATGCGACCAAAGCTCGACTTGTGCCTGTGTGGGACGTGGCAGCACCCAAGCCCTGTGCAGCCCGGACCAGAGCAGCCCTGCCGGGGAGCGCGGCGCTGGGAGGAAGCCGGTGGAAGCGGAGCAGTGCTTCCCTCTGGCCGGGGGCTCCCCCTGCACCCCTCACCCCCGCCCCAGCAGCCCGGGGACGGCTGGGGGCAGGGAAGCGAACGGAAGAGGAGAGGGGCGGCCCTCCCTCTTCCTTCTGGCCGGCACACGCACGTACCAACGTGTTTCCCCGCGGACGAGGCTTTTCGGGG
>VXAY01005025.1:224569-245094 GCA_013399855.1 Oxyruncus cristatus | reverse complement strand
CACCCCCCGCGGGCCGGGCCGGGCCGGGCCGGGCCGGGCGGGGGAGGCGCTTCCCGCGGCTGCGCGCGGCCCTTCCCGAGGGCGATGACTCCCAGTTACTTCTCACCCACTTGGCGGCGGCGCTGCCGGCGGGGGTACTGCCGGGCATGCTGCCCCGCTCCCGCTGCCCGCTCCCCCGGGCACCCGCCCCGAGCCCGCCCGAGCGCTCACAGGGCCTCGGCCTTCTCCCCCACTCCTCCCCGGGGAGCCGCGCCGGTGCCAGTGTCGGGAGGGCAGCGGGAGCCGCGGGGGGCTGCGTTTGTCGGCTCCCCGCCCTGTTCTGCAGCCGGAGGGTTGTGTGCTTCGCGGGACTCGCACCGTGGGTGCTCCAGCCGTCGCTCATCCCGAGCGCTGGCGAGGGCCGCGCGTGTTTCGGGCGCTCGGCCCGGGCGGCGGAGCGCGGGGTTACTGCCGGTCACGGCCGTGCCCGCCCCGCTCGCCCTCCGCCCCTGCGCGGGCAAGGGAGGGGGGGTGGAATGGGCGTTGTGCCTCCGAACGCGTAAACCGCCCTTCTAGAAGCCTTTCCTTTGAACGCCGCTAGCAAAACTGTAACGCGAGCCGGTCCTGCGCCACAATTACCTCGAGAAGTAGTTTTCAGTAGTCCCTGCGGTAACGCTGCCGCTGAATGAGTCTTCTGTTGGGCACAGAGATTACACCAGTACTGTATGGATTTTAGCATGAAAGGCTTACTTCTACTGAGAATTTTGATCTTGGATCAACCGTAAGTGCTCAAAAGAGACTTACAAAACGCCCGGGCCAACACCAAACCATTCTTTCTGAGCTGGCACTATTTAATGGAGAAAACAGTGGGGACAAAAATTTCAGAGGCCTTTTCTAGGAGCAAACTGAAATCTTTGCTCGCTCTGTAAGAGCTGGGTATTTCTACAGTGTTAAAACTACAGAGGTGAGGCACGCACAGCAATTTTTAAAAGAGCTAAAATAAGTACAGTGTAGATGTGATATGTGAATCCTGCAGCTGGGTTGAATTCTGTGCTTGGAGAGACTTAAATACATATTCCCTCTGTGTAAAATTTACCCACTCTCAATTTGGTCTCTTGTGTTAATTCCATAAATTTACTCTCTGGTCATTAGCCAGGGAAATCAGGTGAAGAGTTTGTTCCTCAGTGTTGTATGTAGTTAGTCACAAGACCACTGTTCCTACATTTCAATGACAATGCTGTAAAGGGTAGTAAAGATAACCCTAAGTGGCCTCTAAACTGAAGACTTGGATTATCCCTGGGGACTTCTAGCTCAGTCTCAGTAATGAGTGTACATATTTCTGACACTGTAATCACTTCTTTCTTTTTAAACTGTCTTAACAAAAGCATAGGCTCTCAAAGCACAACACTAAAGTCCTCCTTTGGTTTAGAAAAGACCAAAAGTGAAGGAGATTTAACACAGTAAAAATCTGTAACATGATACACGTCCACAGTTTTTGTATGTGGCTCCATGAGAGAAGCGTAAGTACAGTTTAATATTCATTAAATAGTTGCAAAAGAGATGAACGATTTTTTTACTCTTTCATGAGCACAGATTGCTCCTATTTAGATACTTTAGCTGTGGCATACACTCAGACAAACCGCGATATTGGGCAGCAATGTAAAATTAGGCAATAAAAATTTAGGAAGAATGTCTCCTTACTTTAAGAAGCAGCTTTGCGATTTGTTATAGAATTAGATTCTTCCATTGTTTTCCCTTCCCCTGGTGTTTTTTGTTTTTATATTTTTCACTGAAATCCCACCCATTGTCCCCTTAAAGGCTTTCTTCTCTCCACTTCTGAAGCATTGATAGGCTTCTGTCTCTGTCTCTCCCTCACAGTATGTTGTTGATACCAAGTTGCTGAATAAACTTGTTTACTGGTCATCCCTATACTACCAAAAGGCAGAAATGATTTGGGGGGAAATATTTAGATTTGCTATAGGAAATGGAGGGAGGTGGTAGGAAACTAACTATTTTATCCCTTTTACAGCCTTTGAAGTTATTTTCCCTTCCCCCTCCCATTGCATTGCCCACAGCTGTTGATGTAGATTTTCCACCTGCATTTGTTTTCTTTCACTTCAGGGATATTTAAGGGAAACTGCACAATTGCTGTTTTCTGAGTGCTGAACCATCTGGGGGCCCATTCAGCATAAAAGTGAATCTTCAGACTTCTTCATGAATACAAAGTTTACCAAAGTAACTTTTTTTTTGTTTCCCTGGTGGGATGATGAGTCTATCGTACTTACAACCATTTGCACGATTTTATTGTCTCCTGAATTTTGTATTAGCTGTGGACTTGCCTGCATACCGGTGAAGAAACAGGTTTTATACTTTAAAAGAAGTGTTAGCATAGTTGGCAGGGCAGAATTATGAGCTTAAATTGGTGTAGATAAAACAATCTTTTGAAGAATGGCATACCAGAGCTAGCATTGCAGTCCCTTCCAAAAGATCCTGCCTTTCATGGATTGTCTTCTGGATCTGTTCTTGAGAGTGCTTACGTTTTTTGTGCTTCTTTTCCATTCTTTGTTGTCATCTGTCCTTACTGTAGAAACCTTTTTCCCTCCTTTGTGTCACTTCAGCGGTGACTCAGAGTTGCAGACAGAAATCTCAGACTGCAGCAGTGGAAAATGTTGTGCTTCAGGCATGGGCATCTCCTAATCTGCCTCACAGCGATCATTTATAAGAAGCAGATAGACACACAGCATTTTCAAACAGCGTTCCTGTCCTACTGCGTTTTAACGTGGTTTTACATTTCCAGTTTAGACATCTTAAACTGTAAGAGAGATGTTCTTGAAAAGCATGCTTTATTACCCCAGAGTAGAAAGCTCAGGCACCTATGGTGTTTTTAACAAGACTGGACATGTCTCCTGAGCTTGGAAACTCAGCCAGTTGAGCTGGAATTCTATTGTAAATTGTATTGTCTTTAAAAATAGCACAGATTTCCAATTCAGTTTCCTTTCAAGTGTAATTGGAGCCCTTTTTAATGGAATATTCATTATCTGGCCTACAAAGGCAAGAGCTCCGATTATACCTCATGTTGAAGTCCTGCACAGTAATCACAGCAGCTAGGATCTTTAAGTGCTCATTTTCAGCTTCCCTTGTAGAATTAGGAATTTAGCATTAGGAACTAGGATGACGCACTTTTATCTCAAATGTGGGAATTGTTTGGTCAGAATTGTTTCCCCATTAGCAGGAGTATCCTGATTAGCCTCTTCAGGCCTAGATTAAGGCTTCAACCATGTAATTGTGATTTCATAAATAAATTAATAAATTTCTGAAATTATTTAATGAAATACATGAGGCTGAGTATGGAAATAAAGGGACTTAATTTTTTATGAAGGGTTCACAGACCACAAATGCAATACTTCAGGTATGTGAAAAATGTTTATATGCTGCAATAACTGTTTTGATATTCGGTGTTCACACAGTACATTATTACTAGATGGAAGTCTTATCCATTACCAGAGTACAAACAATAAAATGTGTTGTGAGCTAAATGAAATGATAGATGTTTTTGCATCAGGCTGGAGGTAAAATGATAAAGCAAATATCATGAAAAGTCAAAAAGAGTGTAAGTGGAAGTTAATTGCTGTAACGTAGGCTTTCCTCAGAAAAATGGAGTTCTCTGTTTCTTTGTTTCCAAATGGGTGTCCAACATGTGATTAAACTAAGTGGTGAACATTTCTCTGTACGTGCAAGAAATCTGAGTATTTTTCCTCAACTGAGCTCCCTTTAGATTTTCTTTAAATGCTCACTGTGTCCCATAGCATACACGCAGATGCTGCAGACTGAGAGCCTGCAAACATACGTGCATTTGCATCTGACTGAAAGAGCAGAGCTTCCAAACAATGTCTTTTGGTCATGCCCAGCTACTGTTTGAGGTTTGTCAGCACAATCATTAGCACTGCACAGGTCTGAAATAACAGTGAACTGCGGAAGCTTGGCTATGAAAGTGTCCTATGTTTTAAATAATTATTCTATTAATACTGTGCAGCTTTTCTTCTTTCATGCCAAAATGGTAACACACAGTGATGAGCACAATGAACAAGCTAAATTCTCTGGCACAAACTGTTCCTTACAGCTTACAGATCTACAGTGTCTAAACAGCCTTGTGCTTTGAACAAAAGCCCTGCTATTGGAGAAGTAACTCCCTTTGACTTCGAGAACTGTGTTGAACTCAATAATCTCTTCCTGTTCTATGGCTGAGGAACTGAGAGGTTTAATACTGAAAGAAAACAAAACAAAACAAATCTCTGCAGCATAGCAATTTTAAAACACATAGTTCAATATCAAAATAAGTGTGGAGATGAGCCCTGTACTTAGGGAAGCAAGCACGTTCATTTTTATTACAGTAAGAGCAGAATTATTGCTTTGCATCATATACTCTTTATTTAACTTCCTCTTCAGAGCCTGTAGCATGCTCTGGACACAGTGTAAATAACAATTCTTTCTGTGTAAAAGAACTGCTGTTCTCTTTTTATATGTAGTTACCTGCTAGCAGTAACTTAAAGCCTTTGCTTGGGTCTGAGACCTAGCTTTACAACCCTGGCAGATTGAGAAGACTAATTAGTAAACACACAATAAATGAAGCTATCTATGAGTTAGAAATGCTTGGGATATGCCCAGTAATTTTCTTTCTTCTGATTGCAGTTAAAAAGTATAAATTGGACAGTTTAGTGTTGAACTGAATAAAACTCTAAATCATATGACTGAGCCCCTGTTCTTCGAATTCATCCCAGAGCCTGCAATACGATTTAGACTTCATCAAGCACTCTCAAGCCTTCCCTTTGTTTCCCTGATTTCAGTCGTCTTGACACCGGTGTGAAGTCATCACTGCTTGTCTTATCTTACCAGGAATTGTATTAGTTCAGCTATTCCTGGAGGAAATATTGGACAGGTGAAATGAAGGTAGAGCGCCCATCCCACAGAAGCACCATTTGAATTTTTAAGATGTGTGGGTTTAATGTATCTTCCTCCTTTTTCTATTCAGTTGTCATGGCAGGGGGGCTGCACATTGTTTCTGCCTTTACCTCATCTCATTTTATGACATATAAATCTTAAATGTGGTGCTTGACATAATTCAGATGCAGGATGTGGGTCTTGGCTAGAAGAATTGTCTTATGTGCTGATGTCAGTGCCATTAAAAGAAAGGTGCAATATACACATTTTTCCAGGCCTGATAATAATAATAACTAAGATATGAACCCCAAAGAAAATGGATGCAAGAAGTCTGTGTTTGGCTGCTGAACAGCACACACTTGTGATCCTATTTAACAAACAATGCAGAGGTTCTCTACTGATGAGTGATTTTTGGCATTCTTGACTTACTACCTAAGCAGTTCTCTGAATTGGTCTCTAACATGCTAAGAAGTGTTGCAATAAAGTACACAAACAGCCTTCACAGCTGTGTCCCCCTTGGAGTGACCTGGAGCTCTGCAGAATGTAGGGCAAAATCCTTTTCCTGAAGAGAAAAAAAGGGAAGAGTTTTGTTGACATGTTTTGGTACCAGTATAACTTGTCTCAGCTGAACAGGCCTGATGCTTTCTCTGCCGATTCCTGCACCTAAAGAGGGATATTGACTTCTGGCTGGAGATATGGGTAGAAGCGGCTACTAAGGTTATCTGGATGATTCTTCACTGCCAGAAGGCTTTATTTGTGTTTCAGTAGTAGCCATGCACACTTTAAAAGAGAAGTTCTGTCCAGTTTTATGTCATAGGGACACTTGGATTAAGTGATGCCCAAACTTTTGGTGGCAGTTATGTTTTGCATAACACCTTTTGCTCCCTACATACACCAAAGAAAAGCAGTTAATTTGGTGTACTTTGCATGTCTTTGCCCATTGTAGGAAGCATTCAACATGCTTCTGCTCAGGCACTGTCAGAATAACAACAAAAAAAGGCTGCCAAAAATAAGCGAAACATCCCACACAAGAACAGCAGCATCTTCAACTTTGTCTGCTATGGTGGAGCCTTTGCTGTGCTCTGAGTACTGTAGTGCATCAGCATGTGAAAGCCCTGGGAGAAGGGAAAAAAGGAACTACAACTACAAACTCCCAATGGCACCTCCTCCACCCTCAAAAGCAGTGGTCTTTTGCAAGGCTGAAAACTGTGTGTGCAGATTCAGTAGAAGGGAGATACATCCTTTCATTTCTTCATGTAAGTTGCTTGCAAGTTTCTCTTCATGTTATTTTTAATAATTTCCCTTGTTTAACCCAGGCAAAGTGTGGGGGGGTTGTCAGTAGTAAGGGTGTGGGGGAGTGAGGGTCTTTGGAAAGGATAGACCTAAAACCCATCTCCTTTTACACAGTGTTGAGGGATCTGCACCATGCATGGGGCTCGACCTGAACATAGCTTTCCTGGAAGAAAAAATCAGATTATGTTCATTCTAATTTATGCCAGGCAATTTCCTCTGTCTTCCTGCATCTAAGTGCACATGCAAATCCCAGAATCACAGGGCCTCTGTCTGGGACTCTTTAAGAATTTGTATTAGTCACAGTGTCTAGCATTGGCAAGGGAGCTCAAGCTGAATCTTTTATTGCTTACAGATCACTCAGAAAGGCAGCCCCATGTTCAACATGTTTATGAAATCTGAGTCTACATACTTTGAAGCTGTCAGACCATTATCCTCGTGATTCCAAACCTCTATTTTAAAAAGCAATAATTGAGGCCCTTACATGTATATGCAAATATATATATATGAAAATAGGATTAATGTAACTCAAAGTGGTTTTTCGTCTATTTTAAGTTGACCATCTGAGCAGCTTAGCTAGGATTGGAACTGGCCTCTTCACATGTGGTGTCTATGCAGTGACCAAAAAAGTGAAGTCAAACTTTACGCTAATTCAACATATCCATGTCTTAGTATTGTATGTGTTTCTCTGGGTAAGAATGAAAACTTCCCTGTGACTGATACAACCAGAAGAGGGGTATTTTCAGACCATGCTGCCATGTCTTGAAATTATCACCTTCCCATTGATTATAGCTCTTATTTTGTAGTGTTGTTTTAGGAAGGTTTAACTGCCTGCCTTCGTGTTAGGTCAGAAAGGATGAGATGTCAAATTGGACAGAGGGAGAGGGAGAGGGAGAAGAGGGGAGAGGGAGAGAAGAGCTAATGGGTAGAACAGTTAAGCTGAAAAAAGAGCCAGACCTGTAAGAAGTGTTTGGTTGTCAAAGAACTCCTGACACGAGTTTTAGGAAAGAGAAGGGTGGAAGGACAAAGGACTTTGCAGCACAGCATGGAAGAGTAAATGAAGCATCAGGAAAGTTTCATTTTCCTGTTGAAAATGTAATAGTTCTGTTAACAACTGTCTGACTAACAGCAGAATCCACCTCATAGGTGCCTGTTCGTGCGTGATTTAGCAAGAGCCTTTGCCCAGGCTGCTTAGGAGTTAACTTTCAAGCAGTGAACCTTCCATCTGTTTGGCAAGCTGCAGAGGCATATCAAGAATGGATTACTATTGGTAATAAACATAACTTTGCAGGAATGCTATGGTTTTCTTCTAACTTTTTTCATCACTTTTTTTTTTTCTTTTTTTAACTGCATATTTCAGTACGTTCTGCTGATTTGTCTTGACTAGGTCTCACAAATCTGACCTACACTGAATTGTATAGCATTCAGGGATTAAACCCCAAGCAAATATTGTCTTAAAGCTTGAATGCACAGTAGTTTATTTCATGCATACTGAATATGCCCACAGAAGAATAGTACTCGGCTGTAAATCAAATTCCTTTGTTACTAAGAAGTAGCTTCCTTGTGTGGACCAGCTCTAAGTCAGTTTGTGTTTAAACCAGTGATATAATGGTCTGTGAAGATGGAGGAATGTCTGCCAGCAATTAAGACATATTTGCAGCGTGTCCCAGCAATTCAGCAATTCGCTGACTTGAAGAAGCAAACTTCCCATGTAAATAAGCCAGGCTTTCACACTGGTCTGGAATGGTGTGATGGAGCTGAGGGCACTGGATGTGCACCCTTGTTTATCCTTTCACAGAATCCGGCTCTCTGTGCTGCAATTAGCTAATGAGGGATATTTGTATGGGCTGGGAGCAGGGAGAAATGAAGCTAATTTTGTAGGAAAGAAGGGAGGAGGGTGAGGTCTGAACTGGCATAGACACTATATTACATTAGTTATTCTGTAGAGGTAATTTGCTCTGTCCACGTGAAAGCTTGTTGATATTTGCTTTTGTACTACATTTTGCCTCAGAATAAATGTAGATTAGATGGTTTAGAAACCAGTCTTGTCAAAGTGAAAAGAGATAAAACAGTGTGCTCCAAGCAGATTCTCACCCATGTATAATTTGAATAGTTGCAATAACACCAACAGATGAGGATTCACCCATTTATTAAAAGCTCATTAAATGTATAAGTAATCAATTAAGCTTGTGAAAATTTAAAAAACACAAACTTTGCTATGAGAGAGTCAGTTTTAACCATCATTGATGTCAGGCAGCCACAGGCACGCAGGATTTGGATGCCACTTTTATGTGGCAGAAGGAAGCTTTTCACATAGTTTGGTTTGACAGAAAAGTTTGTGAAGATTTTTCCTTTAATATGTGCGTGTGAGGCCCAGGTTTTCTAACGCAGATCCATATAAATCAGTTGTAGTCTTGTAGCTGGTGAAACTGTTACTTAGCAGAAAATACTGCCATCTTGATCCATAAACTTATGAAAGACTAAAATGAAGTTTACCAGCATTTTACCAAATGAACTTGAGCTGGTTTTGTAGGAAAGATAAGGGCTGTTTTTTGACTATCCATGAGTGGGGCCTCTCCTTTATTTTGTGTTTATGTGGAACTGAGCACAGCTCTGCTTTGGCTGTAGCTGGTCTCCACTGGTATCGCAGAATCACTCCTCTGATCCAGAACAGCAGGGAGGAACTTGGCTCAGAGGTGAGTGACAGTGATCTGTGGTAGTGTCAGAAGTGGGGTCACACTGTGTGCTGCTTCGCAGCCTCACTCTCCTGCCCCATTATCTGGATGTATTGTTGCATTCAGTCTCTGCTTCGTGGCCATACACAGCTCCAAGTCAGCTGGTGCATCTTAAAGAAAGGAGAAAGGCCTGCCATCTGCTCTGTGCCGCTGCTGCCAAAACCCCACAGGGTACTAATGGCAAGGCAAAGCTTAGCTGCCGGCAGTTTCCACCCCTCTAAGAGGTGCCAGGGAGCACAAGGGAAAAAAAAGATGCAAATACAAAAACTGACTGTCTGCAAATCAGTCCCAGGAAAAAAAAAAGGCTGGAGGAACCAGGTTTTGAGATTCTCAGGAAAGCACAGGCAAGATAAATGCATGCAAGATTTTGCATGCAGTTGTGACAACTCGGTGTGTGTAAGAGAACATGTAGTTAAGTGCAATGTATATTACTATTGATATTTGAAGATACAGGTTAAAACTAGAGTTTTATTGCTGCTTCTCATAAAACCAGCCTTGCTTTGTCTCCACCACAGTTTTCCTCAGCAAGTGATTTAGGCATGCAAGGCGACACGTTCTCAAATCTTGGACACAATGCCAGAAAATTGGTCAGTGAGGATTGAAAATTGGTCAGCTCTCTAGAATTGTAATATATGTGGCAAAGAGGTATGTTTAACTTCTATTACTTGCTAATACCAAACAGATGAATTCCATACACCAAACTTCTTTTGTGCATGGTAGGTAAACTATCAAAACAACGAGAGCATCTCTGTACAGCATGGGGTCATTCAACCCTCCAGAGTCAGTTCCAATCGGTGTGGGAGCCAGTAACTCCTATACTGCTGGAAAATTTTGACCTGAAATGCAGAGGCTTGCGTAAAGCTCTGGTAGCAGTGACAGTATGCAGTAGAGGTTTACTTTGACATTCCCAAGGTGGCAAATACTGTGCGAAAGCAGGGGGTGCCTCAAAACTCCTGACTGCTGGTGCTCCTCCAAGCACTTACACCATAGTAGGAATTTTTTTTTACTGTGTGTTTTCCTGTGAGAACAGGGCGTCCAGCCATGGCACTGTAGTTGGTTTGACACCTCGTCCAGCTCCTCTGTGGCAGTCTGTGCAGCTCAGCGTGTTTGTGATATAGCAGTATGCAGGTGTACTTTATATTATGCTCTATTCCCTTGTAGGGATTGTAACATGGAAAAACAGGGTGGGAAGATCCCTTAAGAAGTAGGTTTTTTCCCACCATGTTTTCCCAAGTTAGGATCAACTAAACTAACTAAACTTAAACTTTTCCTGACAGAGCAGCTGGCCAAATTTCCGCAGAGTACCGGGTGAAAAATTGCCATGGGTTGACACAGTGAGGGAATGAAAGATACATCAATGTAAACATAATAGCGTAAATCAGGATGGGTTCCTGCATCTTACTGTCATTCTGTGGTAGGTTGCAGTCCATTTTTCAGTATATAAGAAGGTTTATAATCCAGCTGTAGCCTTCAGGGACACACCTGCACTGGGGCAAAAGTAGCTAAGCTGCTCAATGCATGGAGGATGCTCAGTTCTCTTTGAAAAATGACCCAAAGAAACCTCTGGAAAAAAAAGACAATTTTTTTTTTTTTCTCCCTCTGGAATTAATTTGTTCTTGTGCAGTCAGGGTCACACTGCATCTACCAATCACTGCTGTTTCTATTTGTCCACATGGAACAAGCTAATGAAGAACAAGGTAATCAGACAGAACTGATAACAAACGTTGGTAACTGTTCTCTGAAAGATCTGGTTTGTGGTTGATACAAAAAATTGAAAAGGCTGTGCTGCTTAATGTATTTCCTGTTTGCTGTCTCATGTTTGTTTCTAGCTCTTCCTAGCTTTTCTTTTTTGATTAAACCCATTGAAACTGTGGCAGCAAGGGCAATGGAAGGAAAGGACAAAGAAGGTGGAGAAGGCAGAGTCCTTTTTATACCTGAGCTTAGGGTAAGAAATTTTTTTTGTTCTGTAGACAGCAGATAGTTTTTCAGTCTTTGCTGGAAAACACATTCATCCTTTTTTAAAGGCTGATTCTGGGAACAGAAGAACCTCAGTGAGTTTCCCAGTTAGTTCTACAACCCAGTGGCTCCATCCATGCAGCCTGAGAGTTCCCAGCTGTAATACCCTACATCTCACATTGCTATGCATGATTATATGTACAGGAACCTGTTCAGGGCACAGTATTACCTTATTTACGTGCTTGTAGGTCTAAACTGTAATTGCACAGGGAGGAATATTGCATAAGCTTCCTGCTATCAGGGATTTATTTATCATGAATACTGGAGCATGTATAAACAGATCATTAATATTATCTTTAAACAGCACCCTAGTCATTGTGCACAATGTTTAGAAGTAAAAGATGAAAGCAGCTGAGACATTGTGGCTCCAGAGCTGTCACTCTGGAGTGTCCCAAAGAAATTCTAGCAATTGTTAGTAGCTTCAAAAAATACTTGTCTGTCAGAAGTTCACAGAGTCATTCAGTGGACATGAAAACAACCTAGGAAAACGAAACCTGAATGTCCAAACCTAAACATTTCCAAAGCTGTCTTGGAGACCAGGAGTGAAAATCTAAACCTGTACCTCTGAGTGTATATTTTGAAGCTGCAGAAATTGGGACCAACACTTCTTGCTTAACTGAGGACTGAAATCACTGTGCAGCATTTTAAACCCAGCCTTAATTTAATTTTCAGAGTCAGTGAAATGCTTCACCTTTATGCACGAAAGGGACTGCAGAACTTGCAGATGAACTGCATAGAATCTTTCTGTCCTGAAAGAAACACACTAAGTCCAAATGAGGAGAAGGTCGAATCTGAAGAAGACTGAACTTCTTCGGTAAAAGAAGAAATTTGTGTATGATAAACATTTATTGTAAATAAGAACCCTTCTCTATGTTTACAGGAATCAATGTACTGTCTTGTCTTATTATGACCAAAATGTCATAATGGAATGGGGAAAAGAAAATGAATGAACCACATGGGCCTGGTTCAAAATGAAATGTTCTCTTCGAAGAAACTCTGTATCTGAAGCTGAGCTACTGAAGTAACACCTATTTAATCAGACCAGCATGTGTTTAGAGGGAATAAAATCCTGCAGGAATGGATGAGACCCTAAGTCCAACTAATTCGTCTCTAAAAGTGATCACAACCACATGTGTTACAATGTGTGCATGTGAACACTGAAGTTATATTAAGAGCTATACAAAACTGTATTAACTCCTATCTCCCTAAAATTAGCACAACATATGCTGTATGAAGCACTAAAAGCAGTAATGTAAAAAAATGTTTTTACAGAAATGAGATTTACAGGTTTCCTATATAGTTTTCCTGACCATAGCTTCTTATGAGGTAACACTTCTACTGGCACTTGGACTCCAAGAATTTGTCAAGGCTAATATTTCATTGATTTTAATGAAGAAAGTAAAACATGCCAAAACCTAAAATGCATGTTTAGCTTTATATGATAGCACAGTAATAAAATTTGTTTTGCATCTATTTGTATCGCCTGCATCCCCTCCTCTTACCATTATATACCCGTTTTTCTCATGCCTTCCATTTTTTTTATATATCTCTTTTGAGAACAGTTTGGGGCCAATTGCTAGGAATCATTTTCACTGCAGACTTCTTCCTGGCAGGCTACAATGATTCAGGAGCTGCCCCATCACCAAAGAGAAGTCCTGGAAGTCTTGGTCAAAAAGATTGTCCCTATCATATCTTCCATTAGAAAGATATGAAAGTCAACACTGATGAACAGCTTAGGGAGTAAGCCTGGACAGAGATCACAGGATACAGCAATTACAACAAAATTCTTTCCTGAATGTGCTGCAAAAAAGTGGGCAAGTTTTTACAGCTACTGAGAAAATCAAACAAGTATCTCATGTCTGTGTAATTCTGGTGGGGCTAATACTGAAGACAATGCTTCTTTCAAGGAAAAGGAAATATTTTAATGGCTACCTGTGAAGGGCCTGATCTAGTGGATCCTGACTTGGTGAAAAAAAACTACCAGAGTGTTTTTTCCCATCCGTAAAAGCAGCTAATTCCTGTACAATTATGTGTGATACTCTGATGCTTAAGAAATTGAGGAAACTCCTAATAGGAGAGATAAGAAGGCCCAGAATTATTACTTTTTCTGGAAGGTCTGTCTAGCATGTGCAGGAACATGTGCAGCAGGATCGAATGACTGTGTAGACTTGAGAACAGAGAAATGGAGCTTGGTTTTATTGTCCTTTTCCAAATGGGGGTAGGTGGGAATATGCTGAAGCGGGAGCACCAAAGCAAGAAGAAGGTCTTCTAAGCCAGAAGAAAACAGAAGGAACCTCTTCCAAAGGAGAGGAAGGATCTAGATACTGAAGTCAGTGAGTTTTGATGCTGAACAATCAAGAGACTGTATTTCACCCTTGGGCATGTCATGTGGGCATAAAGAGGAAAACTGGCCAAAAATGACATGGGCATAGCTTAAGTACTGAAGCCTCTGTGGAAGTGCAAGGTTGTGAGTCCACTGAATCCCCAGAAAGATTGTTGGTATCTTGACCAGAGACAGACTGGCAACAACACTGTAGGCTGGTTAAAGGCAGCAACAGGATTAGTCTCTCCAACCACCTGATGAGACTCCCACAGTAATGGGTGGGAGGCGTAAAGGTGCATCAGGGAAGGTTAAACTCGACTTTGTCCTTTAGCTGCAGGTGCTGGGGCGATAATTAACAGAGAGGTAAATACAGACACAGAGAGGTGTTTCTCGCCTCCTGGAAAGCAAGTCCTTGTATGACAGTAGGGATGCAGAAAAGCCCACTAATGCAGAGTATCCATGAACTCAGTAGAGGCCAGGATGGGAAAAGAGGAGGAAATGGTTCTGGCAACGAGAACAAAAAGCGTGCCTCTTTCTAAAGGGCACTTTAGCTTAGCTAGACAAGAGTCTGTATCCTCCCTTCTTGTAAACGTGGGCACAGCTTTCACTGAGAGGTTGCAGAGTCCTACTCTGGAGGTATTTTGAAGTCCTCTGGACACAATCCTAAATTACATGCTCTAGAACACCCTGCTTGAGCAAGGGAGGTTGGGCTAGATGACCTGCAGTAATCCCTTCCAAGCTGACCCATTCCACAATTGTGTGAGATGTGGTCAGGAGAAGGACTGAGGAACTCTTCCAGCCCCATGCTGGAGGTTTGATGGATACCACGTGAGCTGGGGGAAGCTGCTGGAGAGCCTAAAAGCACACCTTTGCCTATGTGAAGGCCACAGCACTCCACTGACTGTGTATTGCAGTGAGGCTGAGTGAGTAAAACCTTTCAGGGCCTGAGGATGTCTTACTGTGAGTCTAACCTTTAAGACAGGAGGTGAGGGACAGCATACTTTCCTCCATGGCCTCTGGTCATGCTGACATTGAAGCAGGCAATAAACCTATAGGGTAGTTCCGTCCTCTTTTTCCTTCTGGGTCACGGGCTGGTTTTGAACACTTGATGGTTCATATCCTTCCGTTCTGCAGTGTCACTATCTAGTGAAGGAAAATCATCACTTCCTAAAACTTGTCCCCTTGCCACTAAGATTTGCACTGAGTGTTGTTGTCTGCACCTCTAAAACTGTGGCTTAAAGAAGTTTTGTTCATCAAGGACTGACTGTATTTACATTTAAACCTACAGCCAGCATATGCAGTCAAAGTCCCAGGTGCACATATCCACTGACTTAATGGGGCTACTCAAAAATATGCTGTCTGTGTAAAAGGCTCAAGCTTTTGTAGTAACAAGCCCTTATTCAGGCAAAAGTTGCATTGAGTTTCCTGAGGATTGACTGAATAAGGACATTAAACAGGCAATTTTTGATCTTTATTTAAAAAAAAAAAATTAAGAAACTAGAGTACTGCAACTGATGTGGAATGGTATTTGGCTGGCCACAAGGAAATTTTGGTAATTAACAATGTTGTGCCAAAGCTGGATAGAAGTCCTAGTGAAAATAAGCTTAATTAATAGCAGAAGGGCAATGGACTGTTCAGAAATAACAACTGAATCAGAGCATACATGCTGCAAGTTAATCAGTTATTACCATCAATAAAAAGAGGGGGAAGAAGTGAGTTTGCATCCCAATCATGGATTTTGTTATCTTTTAAAGATCCTGCAACTGGCAGTGTCTGCCATTTTCGAACTGTGTAAAAATGTGCTGTTTGAATTTCTGGCTCTTGATAAATTCCATTTGTGTATTTTTTTATACATTCTTATCTAACTGAGGTGGCATTTAAAACTTTGCAAAGCCAGCAGTTGGAAGCTCTAATAAAGATTAAGAAAGTAGAAACGTGTATAATAGTGATTTCTAATTCACAGTAACATATATGATTTGAATTGATGTATGATCAGTCTAACTGAAGTAAAATAGATTAATAATAGCGAATGTGGCATCAAATAATAATGCCTAGGGAATGACTGAAGTTGCAAATTGGAAGTGTGTGCTTTTAATTACTGATTGTCTAGTTCCACCAGGAGGTGAACATTAAGTACATTTTGAAAAACCGTAGCTCGTTGTTTAAAAAACATATTTGTAAATCCGTCCAAGGAACAAAAATTATTCCAAATTCAGTGCTGTTTCTTTTCAGACTAGGCAACTTAGAGCCTTAAATTTTCCACTTTCTGGAATTTTTATGGATGCATTTTAAAGAGAGGATTCCAAATGTTTTCTTTGTTCTAACTAGTGAATCTTGACAACACTCTCAGGCACACGGTGTGGTTCTTGGGGTGTCCTGCACAGGGCCAGGAGTTGGACTCGATGATCCTGACGGATCCCTTCCAACTCAGCATGTTCTGTGGGTCTGTGATTTCAGCTTACATCTCAAAGGCTGAATTTGGTGAAGCTTACCTCCTGGCTGGTCCGTGAAGGATTGTCTATCAGTACCTAAAGTGAGGTCAGACAAAAACACATTGCATCCTTTTATTTGTCTTCCTTTGCGTTTGATGAGGTTCTACGTCTCCTGGGCTTCATTTCTGTGTTGCGATGAATTTTTGCTTCCTATGCACGAGGGGGTGTTATTAGAGTATGCATTTATCGTGGGAGGTGAAGAGCAGAATTGTTGAAGCATGACCTTTGTTCACATTGAACTTCAATATTCTGCATAGCTATCCACCCAGTCCCATGGCTTGCACAGAAACCTTGGCTCGTGCAGGCCAGTCCATCACTGTAAAAGTTGTCTGGCAATCCATACATAATGCACACCAAAATATTTCTGCTGGAGGCCTATTTTAGGCCAATTTTTAGAAGATAGACAATTGCACAGAGGAAGGTTGAAATGTTAAAAATACATTCATGCTGCATGCCATTATAAAGAATACCTCTGGGGAATCTGAGAAAGGAAAAAACTTAATATAAAATTAAAATTACTACCTTATATAAACTTATATAAACTTCCAGTATTTTAACTGCCAATTCTATGTATTTTCTTTGCCCTTCAAACTATAGGTTAGATCCATGGTTGGGAAAATCAGCTTATTTCTGGCAAAGCAAGGGAATTTTTACCACCTAAGTATTTGGCTGCATGTATATTTTACATCCAAAAAGCAGTAATTTTTTTTAACAGTGAGCTTCACAGCACCCTGGTTTATACAGATAACTGCAGCTGCATTTTTACTTGTATTTAATGTTAAATGTTTGTGAGAAATTATAAGAAATCAGAAAAAATTACAATTAGCTTGTAACGATGGTCTCCCTTTTTAGAACAACATCAGTCATTTGGCAACTAACTCTCATGAGAGATGGCTTTTAAATCACCCATTTTAAACACAACAAGTGTTACTCAAACTGCTTAAATCGTGGCTTGCTCGCATCTGAGCTACAATGTATTTATACTTTATTTAAAGGACTTAGAAGTATCTTGTTAATGACTGCAGCCACTCTGAAGCCTGTGTTTATCTTCAAAGATGGAGATGATGAGCACAAACACTTTTTCCCCCAGCAGGCACTGGGGCAGACCCACAAAGTCCTTTGATTGGAGGGCAGTAACTTCCCAGATCCACTTCTTCACATGGCACAGATAAGCACCTCAAAGCTTCCCCGCTGCAGGGCACAGTGGAGGATGTATTCAAGCCTTCTGTTTGTTTCCAGGTGTAAGAACTCTGCAACAGCAATTCTGTTACCTACTTTTGTCTGTAAATAGAAGGATGGGAAGAAAAGTGAGGGTGGCAGGTTGCAGTAAGCAGAGTGATGTAGTCACTTGTTCTCACTGGGCTGTAAACCAGGCTACAGTGACTTACACTCCTATGTTCAGTGATATAAATCGAAGCTAGGTTGTTCAATGAGAGCTTAGGTTTCTAAAAAAATAATAACAATGCAACTATTTCTTACTAAAAGCTAGGAAGCTCCCTGCTGGAAGACTTTATGGAAGCTGTCACCATCCTCCGACTCAGATATTTCAAGTCAATGGAAAGTGAACCAAGACAGAACAGATGCTCGAAATACAGATTAATCTTTAATGTGTGTCTGAAGATAAAACAGTGAAAAGTCTTGAAGCTATGATGCTACAAGAATGATAAGTAACAGAAAAGAGATGAGAGAGCTCTTTGAAAAGTGATTTTCTGAATGTCTGAATTTTTCTGAATGGAAGGATTTCTAATCTGCTCTTTCCTGCTTCCTGAACTTAGTCCAAACGCAGTCATCTAGAGCTAAAAAGAGCTTGGATTTCCAGAGGAAATACCTCAACAGCTGACTGCAAAATATGTATTAAACTGTGGCTTTCTTTATTGCTGAAACCTGTCATAGATACCTTTGGTTTATACCAAGGCATTTCTTGGTGTGCTTGTCTAAGCCCACAGTCGTCTCGATATCCTGATCTTAAGAACCATCAGTCTTGCAGGGCTAACAGTGCTGTGTTTTGCCTTGTAGAAGTTACAAGTACAAAGAAACAACTTCCTCCTCACTTCCTCCTGTGAGAACACAGCGTGTTTTCCTATTTTCAGTTCCGCCCCTTCATTCCACTACATAATGCCTTTTCCATGAACAGCAATTTGCGTGCCCTCTGAACCCTCAGTAACTGTGCAGCTAACAGTCCGTTTGCAGCTCTGTAGCTCGTCCCTTCCATCCAGCCTGGGACCTTGGTCTGTGCTGCTTGTTCATGCTTGCAAAAGGCCATTGTAGCGAGGGAATGGGTTGAAGAGGAAGACTAGCCTTTGGAAAAGAAGAAGGGATCGGGTCTTATCCGAAACTGCATGCCATGGGAACTGCGTGTTGGGTGTAACGGGCAGGCTTTCACTTTCGGGAACTGCGAGGGAGGAGGCCATGAACTCCCCTGTGAGGATTTCCCACCATCCTACAGGTGTTTTAACAGAACAAGCTAAATCAAATGCTCAATTTGCTTCTCATGAACAGCTGTATATTAGCTGCCTTATTGGAAAATGTTGTTCAAATGCTTTAACAGGCACCAACTTCCAGAATTGAAAAAAGCCAGCCTTTTGATGATACTGCAAAAACTCACACTTTTCTTAGAGGAACCTTGGTTTAAATAGACACCAATGGCAGGGCAATTTTCAGCTCATCTGCATTAACATAGCTCTGTTTCCACTGAAATTAAATCACCAATTCTTTTAAAAGTCCCATCCAGTATAAAGTGGTCTCTTTCGAACTCCCTTTTATGTGAGACGAGCCGCGACACTCTGCTTATTGTAAACTAAATGTGCTCTTTCTCCCTGAGTACCCGTGCAGAAATTCCTTATTTTAGAATTTAAAATTGCAATCCAGTAAATGTTTGGAAATGTGTAAAGATGGAAAACTCTAGTATACGATGAAGAGCACACAGCTGCATTTATACATTAAAGACCTAATTTTTATTTCAGTTTTACAACCAAAAGGAGGTACAAACAGAGGCAATCTGCTGAAGTGCGTGACATTGTATAGAAGCTACACTGGAGAAACCACGATCAGAATCAGGAGCCTTTTCATTTGTTCAGCCCTGAGCTCCTCTGTGAGATGCTGACACACGGGGACTAAGGGAAGAAGCTGGGATCACCGACAAAATGAACGTGCCAGCTTGTTTTCAGTGTCGAAGGGTCTGCATTATTAATTTGAATATTTATTACTGTCTGTGATACTCCAGTGCATTATTTCGGATTACAGTCAGTCTGAACTCTCTGCTTTCAGGTGTTTGTATTTCTGTGCCACTCAAAAAAAACCACCACGGTGGCAGTCTGAGCATGGAAATACAAGCCAGGAAACTCGAATATGGTTCCCTCAGTAACCATGTATCATCCAGATGGCTCATAATAAGGCAAAGCATTAACAATGTGAATGATAACATCAACCACTTCACTGCAGAAGAGCAAGGGCAGTGCATTATGTCTGTAGAGTGAACCGTAATTTAGAGTTGCTTGTCTTTCGTGCATTATTTGTTTTCAGTCACAGAGCATTTTATGCACTGAAAATGCACTGCTACACTTTCACAGACTGCACTGCACGATTTTACAGCGCTCCTGCCGTGCAACAAGGGAAAAACTTGGAAAGGGTTGCATGATGGGTGATGTTTCTAGGGGAGGACCCCACTGGGGAGGACACCTTCAGCCATCAGACAATTGTCAAGATCAATAACACAGGCCATTTTTCCAGTAGATAAAACACATTATCATTTATGGGTTTTGTATTTGAAGAAAGTCAGGTTGGTCACTGTGAACTGTTAAAAACAAAATAAGATTTGTTTTTGTAAAGTTTGTGGTGAGTTGTCAGTTTCTCCAGGGACTGACACAACAGAATCCACCATTATTTCTGGGTATGCATCCAAGTGTTGGCTTTCACATTTCCTTGCCTTTCCATTGCCGTAAGTGACATGGAGGACAGGACATCTGTTGAAGCTGTTTATTATTGACTGACTGCCTTCAGGCCAACACTCTTGGTACACTCCGTATGCTCTGTAGCTGTACAGCGGAGGATGTATCCGTGCTCAGCTTATGCCGACTCAGCCCCGAAGATGCGGGGAGCAGTGCGGGCCTGGAGCCGTGCGCGGCTGGAGAACAGTGACCTCGCTGGGAGCTCCGTACCCAGGGTTTCTGGTCTTTCTTCCTCCTCCCGCTCTCAGGGAGAGTCGGCCAAGGGGTAGGTGCAGGAGCCAGACGCGAAGAGCTGGGATGCTTCTCACGCCCCTGGGACCGCGGAGTTTCACTGCGAGCAGTGAGTGCAGCTGTACCAGGCACCTCCGTGTCGCCGTGCGAGACCGGGTCTGACATACCCGGCCCCCGAAGTTTGTTTTTGGCTGCGCTGTGCACGCCCACATGCAAATCGCCGCGTCCCCGCCCCCTTCAACAGCAGCCGCGGAGCAGGGAAAATAAAACAAAAAAAACAGGGGGTGTTCGGGGAGGGAGGGGGACAGGAGAGGGGAAGAGAAGGACGAAGAAGAAGGGAAGGAGCAAAGGGAAAAGGCAAAAAGGGGAGAAGAGCTCAGAGGGTGGGGAAAAGCGAGGCTCCTGGGCGGCCCCGGCCGTGGAGGGGGCGGGCGGCCCGCCGAGGGTGGGAGCCCTCCCGCCCTATAAGAGGCACCGCGGGGCGGGGGCGCCCGGCAGCGGCAGCGGGGCCGGAGCCGGGGCAGGGAGCGGGGCGAGAGGGGTGCGCGGAGGCGGCGGCGGCTCCCTCGGGCCC
>VXAY01005025.1:213451-224105 GCA_013399855.1 Oxyruncus cristatus | reverse complement strand
CCTAAATAGTTATATTATCTTATCCTGAGCGAGGCGACTCTGACTTGGCAGCACTCGGGTAGGGTGGGTGGCTCACCTCACCGCCGCCTCTCCGTGCCCCGGCGGGATCTGGAAGATAACGGGAGGGTTTTCATCCCCTTCACCCCTACGTGAATCCTGTAAAGTCGCGGGGGTGGGATAAGGGGACGGCCGTGGAATGAGGGGGCGTGTAAAAATAATAATAATAAAAAAATCTTTCCGGCCGCTTTCGCGATGGGCAGGAGGCTCAGTTGCATGCAACAAATCATGCTGCTGCGTGCCAGACTGTTGTGAAGTCTGGACTGCTACACTGCCGCCTATTATCAGGCTGTTCTTTCAAAAGACTGGAGCTGCACGGCAATCCAGATGCTTAAAACATGCCTGGAAAGATACTCTGCTTCTAAATTCAAAGTTCATATTAAACGTTATTTTTGCTTGTTTTTAACCAGGAGTGCCCCCCTTTCCCATCTGTTGACATTGGATATTTTAGAGGCTGTACAAATAACATAGTTGAAGGATCAAAGCTGATCTTCAGTGTGTTGGAATAGACCTCTATAAAGCCAGAGGGATGTACACATCTTCTAAACTGAAGACTTAAAAATGAGATGAACTGTCTTGAAAATTACTGGTATGGATTAACACATTAAAATTTATTTTGGAGGTGCTTTTGAAAACGAGCTGGTGCTTGTACTGCAGAAAACAGCAGTGTCTTGGGGATGTTCCACTAACAACAGATGGTCAAGCCTGCTGTCGAAAGGCTATTGTAGCTGAGCAGTCTTGCTCAGTTTTGAAAGGGGGTCATGGTAGTAAACATTCAGTGCAAATGGTTTTTGTTCTTCGCCCCTGTGGCACAGCTTGCCTCGCTAACAAGTCGGAATGGCAGTGTACGCTGAGACTTTCCAGTAACACAAATCAGTGCGTGATGCCCCAGCAGGCTCTTAAGCTAAATGGGTAGTACCTGGGCCCCTGCAGTGTCTCACTGATGTAATAGATGAAAATAGTGTTGGTGGGTCTTCACAGTTCATTGTGCAGATTTGAATTTTAGTTTATGTCAGAGTTGTGTGGTAGAGTCTCTATCTGGTATGGTCTGGACAAGTATGGGCAGGAGCTTGATGCCTTCGCTCGTGTCATGGAGCACCTTGTTTCCCATGTAATCATAATTTGGTAGGGCTCATTATGGTAAAAATTAAAGTCAACTCTTAACAAAAAAGTGTGGGTTGCGTGGAACACAAGTGTTGCATGATAGAATTTAAGTTGAAACTGTGAAGTTGAGAATACTTAGCGTTAAATAATAAAGCTTGATTGTTTTTAATTTTTTTTAATGCTCACTTTAGGTGTTCTGAAGGGTTACCAGCTGGCCTCTGGACTGCAAGAGATGACAACCTGCTGTAATTTGGGGTTAGAGGGGTTAGATAATCCAGCGGCTAGCCCAAACTATTCACAATAACTGTCCCCTGACAAGTTGCTGCAGAAGGACACTTAGCTGTATGATAGTTAAGTGAAATAAACCCCTTGGATGCAGCTGCACATAAGGTTCTGGCATTTCCAGGAGTGATGGTAGTCTTTTGGATATTTGCTCAAAATTTCTTCTGAAACAGTGCAAGCAGGTACATTGAAAGTTTCTTAATGGTCTCTTCACGCAGTGAAATTAAGGCACATTTATAAATCAGTTGCTACAGGCAACTGCTGGCAAACCCTTTTTGTACTGCTACACTTTTTTCAAACCCAAGTCTCATTCAGTGCTGTGATCAGAGACTTGATCTGGCACCAAATTGAGCATATACCATCGTGGTGTATGTAAAGAGTAGCTCCTGGTCAAATGCTGAACTACAGAAGATGGAACACCATGAGCTTAAAAAAGGGTCAGTGAACTTATTTTGGCCTTTGTTCCTGGAGTGGCCTTTTCTGTAGCATTCCTTAGGCTAAACTTCTCCCTGGCTGTGTGCAGGTAAACTAGTCTTCTGTGATTCAGGAATAAGTCTTAGTGGCTTTGAGAAAGCGACAGCAGGTCTTCCATGCAGAATCTGGGCAGGAGCATTCTCACCTGTTAATCAACTGTAATACACACATTTCAGAAAGCAAGTCCTCCCTTGCCTTCATCTCTGCAAGCCTGGTGTCTCACCAGTGAGTTCACCTAGCAGAGTCAGACCCACAAAGACAGAGCAGGAGGATTGGTACTGAACTCATCCGTCTGTGGCTAAATGTGATCAGCTCTGCTAGTGTTTATTATGTGCATTGCACCATGCAGTCACAATATTTCTTAGGGTGTGGTTTCTTCAGAACTTTAATCCAGAGTAATTGAAGGTTGTTAGTGAACTAGCACTGGACCTGCTTTATTTTCCCTGGTCTGCTTGCTCTTTTTTTCTTCTCCCCCTCTATTTCATCCTCTGTGCTGGCACTGGAGTTCACCAGCCCAGGGTGAGTAATTGAGAGCAAACTCTTATTTTTGTTTGGTGAATCTTTTTGTTGCTGTTGTTTTGTTTTGTTTTTCACCTCAGCATCCTGTGCTCAACATCTTCTCATGGCTTTGTGAGCACTGGTGCCTGCACAAAGATGATGACAGGAGGGGAGCAGAAGGGGAACCAGACTACCAATTTGTTTAAGTAACCTTGAAGCAAGCACCCACGGTGTTTATATAGATCTTCTAGGCTGGGCAACACACCAAATCCTGAAATGAGTCCAGAGGCCATGGTTGACTAAACACCAGCATGTTTTGATTAGGCTGGTTATTCTTGATGATTCCTGTGAGAGGGGCTAGAGTCAGAACCTAATGTTTAGTAAAACACATTTCATACACGAAATACATTTTTCTCGATCATCTGAGGCTGCTAGGGACTCTGCCCACTTTCACCATGTCTGATGTGTTAGAAATTCACTCTCTGCGATTATCTCACATTTATGCCAGCTGAGGATTTTAATTCTGAATGGTCTAAAGTTTTCTGTGTAGTTGATGAGCATGCACATCTGCAGTTACTGGTATTACGAGTACAGATAAATACCATGGTAAGACTCTGCTTGTAGTGTTCAAAAGATGATCACCACAAAAAAAAAGTTTCACATTCTGAAGCTATATGTCTTGTTTCTGTTGACTGTACAAAAGTCATACAGATCAACTCAGAAGAACTACCATGACTAAAACTACTGAATGGAGTACCTGGCCCATGCTGGTTTTTTTTTTTTTTAATTGGAGGCAGCAGAGCTAGTCCTGTCTTATTTTAGCGTTTGTAGTTGGGAGAAAAAGCATATGAGCTTGCCTCAGACTGAGAGCAAGACAGAGTAGGATGGAAAACTGTTGATGCAGCTTTCCTGACAAAACAGGCTAACATGGTAGGAAAAATGGGAGCATTCAGGTCTTTATTCATTGGGTTATTAGCAAAAAAGCTTAATCATAGATAATAAAATTGCACGTCAGTTTGAATAGCATAAATATTCACATACAAGCTGACCTTTTTCCTCTTCTGTTATTTTCTGGGGGAGTGTTGCTTAGCAGAGCTCTGTCTTATGCAATGAGATTGGTTTGCGTTATGCTGACTTTGTTAGAGAACAATTGGAGTTAGACAGAAAAAGGAGAGCAAAAGAGCCTTTACAAGACTGTTCTGGTTTGGGCTAGATAGCAAGGTTATTCTCTGTGAAAGAACAAAGTCCAAGCCTTTGGCCTCTCAGTTCAGAGATAATTCTGGGGATCTGGTTTCTTTTTTAGCACATTTAGCCAGGGCTGTGTGGAAGATAAAGGTAGCCAAAACCTGTTAACCATTCTACGTGCTTGACTCTCTGAAACACGTTGCAGTTTCCCTAGCCCATTTCCTGGGAATGGTTGTTCCTGGGAGCAAGCAAGCAAGCCATGCAACAAATACTCATTAGCTCAGTAGTTTGTTGTTAGCTTAGTTAAAGTCAAAATTAAGCCATGTGGAAGGTCTCAGAGCAGCAGCTTTGGTGGTCACCTGACAAGAGCAGGGCTGGGGACCAGGAGAACCTGGTTCCCAGCACCTGTACCCATCTTTTGGTAACTTGCATGTTTCCTCTTATCTGCCTTCACCATTATTATAATAATGACATGACCAAAGTTTATATTCACTATGATGGAAGTGAAAGCATGTTTTTTGGGTTTTCTTTTTTTTCTCACCAGGAGCAGGTAAGACTTCTTCTTAAAGGCTATGGGCTGTGTTTCTAATGTCAGCAGCCTGGGTTTAAGTCCAGGGTTTTCAGAGGTATGACTGCTCTTACAGGTGGATTTTTGTGCCTTAAAAAGAAACAAGCAAGTTATCATAAGTGTTCTTTTTGGCTGAGAGCTGTATTCATGAGGAATATATTGATATTTTGGGGACCTACTGATGGCTTTTCTTCTCTTCCCCTTTTTTTAAATTATGCTCCCATAACAAGAGTTTGTCTATGACTGACAGTAAAAGCAGAGTTAGGACCAAATTTGGATGGATTAAAAAGATTCCAAACTCTCCTCATCCGAACAATAAAGCAACAACAGCTTTTTCTGAGTGCAGATGCATGGACATTTCATTCTGGTTCAGTACAGGAGTCAAAATTCAAAATCTACTCCTCCCCTTAATGCAGTGTTCTTATTTAATAAACTGAACTGATCTTTCATTTATATTTTTTTTTCTACCAAAGGTCCTTTTAATCAAATTTATTTGTTTTAAAGTATTTTAGGTATTTAATAATTTTTTACCTTATTAAATCAGAGTAGCAAGTCTTACTGCTTTGTTTCCCAGCTCTCTGAAACCTGTATTTAAATATTCATTGTAAAGTAAGCAAAAGGAGTTTTTCTACTGTCCTTGGAGAGATCTGGACTTGCTTCCTTTTTCTAGCAAACTGATACCATCACCTGTATACCATTTGTTTTCAGACTTTTTCAGTTGTTATTTTTCCCGGTATTTTTTTCGTTTTCCTGATTTGCCAAGTCTCCCTGTTCTTGTGACATAATGTTCCACATCACTATATCTGTCCTCCCAGTTGTGTTTATACATAAACCCAGACACAATTGCAAAACTAGGTTGTCTGTCGGAGCATGCTTCGGTTCCAGTGGAACTTTCCCAGAACTGTTAAGGATGTCCTAAACTCAACATAAAAAGTACGTTTTGAATCCTGCGTCCATCAAAAACTTGCAAAACTTCTTTTTTGCTCGCCTAGCTCTCCTGCGAGGTTATTGCTTCTCCCTTTAGCATTTCATGCTACTTCTGTGCTTACCTGAAGTGTTTTCTGTTCCAAGCCATTTGGCTGAAATGTAGTCGAACACCTCTGTGCTTGCTCCGTTGAACCTTTTGGGGCAAGCTGATGGAACTCTGTCCCGGATCTTTCTGCATCTTGGAACGTACCTTGGGACATGAACAAATTCTGTCACCCTTGTTTCTTGGATATGCCTGTGCAATGACGTTAAATTTGGCATGCATTAGCCTGCTTTGCGTGCCTGCTGAGCGCCGTGCTGACCAGAGGGACTGAAGCTCCAGCAGCGGGGTATGGGTTGTGTGGCTGGAGCTGAAGAGTAGGAAGTGTGTGGAACAGCTGTTTGCTCTGTGGATGAGGCGAAACGGGAAGATTGGCACACACTTTCTGGCAGCGTGCCTAGCTAACTGCGCTGTGCCACACCTGACACAGCAGGTATGCAGGCTGCCTTATCATGTGCCAGCTATTCTCATATTCTTCTATGAATAACTTTAGAGATAAGTGGTTATTGAAGGCTGCATGGGTTGCCGAGATTGATCAGAAATTCATTCCTTGTCATAGCTGACACTCACTGCTTTCAAAAGTACTTGAACATCTCTTTATCACTTCAATGAATTACCAGCTTCCATATCAGCACTGCTGGATGGTAGCCATGTGGGAGCCAGGTCCTGTTGTGGCCATATCTGTTGTAGGCTTTGTAGACTCAAACTCTGCTCAATCTGACAATGGCTGCTAAATACTGACTTTGGCAGTTTTATTTCTTTCTTTTGTCAGTGTCATTTCCTTTCATTGTGCTAGAGGCTTTTTCTTGGCTGCTGCTTTTCTGCATAGTGGAGGGTTATTTTTGTTTAGTTTGTTGTTACTTATAGCTGGGGCACAGATATCAGTGCAGTTGTGTAGATACCAAGCTTAACAGACAGCTTATTCTTTATGCTTACGAGTCTCAAAGGCACCACTGTGATGTTTTTGACATTATGGGCCATGTAGTGTTCTGCTCTGTTACTGAATACATGCACTGGTTTATGGCTTGATGCTCCCAAAAAGCAAAGATGGAAAGGAAAATAACAGTACAACTTCTTTTGATGTTACGGGACAGGCATACATCTCAAACTGCAGCTTAATCTTGTACTGGACACAGCGTGTGTCCTTGTCTTCTCCTGAGATGAAGGGCAAGTTACAAACGCAAGATGCAGGAGAAGCCAGTCCTTTCCAAAACAATCCTTATGAATGTGATGGGTAAGCTGCAAGGCTTGATGTCTTTGCTCGGTAGAAGACAGAAGTGGTGCTCCAGCGACTCCGCAGTAGGGTCGTGGAGCACCTGTCAGCATTTTGTTAAACCAGATCTATGGGTGATTAGTGTAAGTGACTCAGTGCCCAGGATGTGCCCGGGGGTGGTGGTCAAAAGGGTGTTTCTGCCCTAAGGCCATCTGAGCTTGTGGACTTCTTTTGGGAAAAGCCGCTTTCTTGGGGAGTCTGTGCCTTCCTTTTCCCCTTTGAGGTTGCTGCCAAGCAGAAAAGTACCTTTTGCAATGTGAAATTCTTTACCCTTTCTCCTAGTTGCAGGTATAATGTCCTTAAACAGGATGTGCCAACAGCTGGAAAAAGTGACTGAGACTGGAACTAAGTTTTTTGCAGAGTGTGTACTGACGATACTATACTTGCTCAGAGATCAAAGCTTAATGGCATGAATTGTGCTCAGATGTCGCAATTATTATTTTAGCAGGATGTTCTATTATTTCTAAAGCCCACTAGAAAAGAGCCATTCTTTGAGAGCCCAGGAAAAAAAAAAATCATCTGCTAATATGGACTATGGATTTTTGGACATTGGCCGTGATAAAGTAAATCACATTTTGTTTGTTTTTGCCAAAGAATGGACTAGATTTTTGCCTTTTTTTTTCCCCCATGGGGAAAGTAGGGGACATTCAGTGTAATGTTTAAAGTTGAAATGCTTCACATATTTCACAACCTTCCTTTTTTTTTTTTTTTTTTAGCTATTTGAAGCTATTTTTTGCAGAATAGATGACCGCATTTCATCTTGCATCTTTCACTTGACAATTAAGCAATTCCTCTTGCCTAAGTGCATGCCACATTCCCTTGCATGTTCATTCCTTTAGGTCAGTCCAGCTGTGGTGCATGCAAACTAGACGTCTTCCACAGCATTGGAGCTGTGCTTGTTTTCATCAATGAGCCTTTTAAGCATGCTAGAAGTAATGAGAACCAGTTGTTTTGGCCGTTCAGGGAGGCTGACCTGTGACAGGTTCTTCAAAAGGACTTGGCATGTTGTGTCAGAAGCAAATGTTATAGAACAGCAGCCATTTTTGAAAAGGTGTCTGTGTAAATGTGTAAGGAGACACTGTGGACTCTGGAAAATGTAGTCAGGCTTGTATTATGGAGTACTTTAACTCATGCTGACTCTGGAGGGAGCTGTCCCATATGGCTTATTTCTGATGGGTAAGGATAGGCCCACCAGTGTCCCAGAAATACATCTTGAGAGTTTGGCTTTGTCAGGAGAAGCAGGTTAGGTACTCAAAGAGTTTAGGGCCAGAAGTGTCAGTGCTTGTTGTGTTAAATCTGTGTAAGGTGTTCCAAAATTTTCATCGGCTCATCTTTCACGGTGGAGCCCTGAGGACGGCTGAGCACCTAAAATACTGACTTACGAAAAATCAATTTTCTCAGTTCTCCTGCCAAGGCTAAGTATCTTCAGAAACCCCTTGCCATTTTGCCCAAAGAGTTGGGAAGTCAGGTTTCTGCTGCTAACATGACATTATGTTAAGCACAAGTCTTGTCTGAGCGAGATCCAGGCTCACTTCAGTGCGCACTACCTAGTGCACCAAGCAGAACCTAACAGTGGGCTTGGGTGTTGTAACTTGTTTTAATAGCAACAGTTCAGGCAGGTTGTGAATGAGTGTTTTATTGTTAGCCTGTTGCTAAAAGGAGTTCTTTTCCACTGGTTGTCTCCAGTTGTCTGCGAGGTTGGAGCCCCCCTAAATAACGAAGTGAAGTAATTTATTAAGTGCTTTATAACTGTGTGCATGCTGCCTTAAGGATCTTGTGGATGAGTAAGAGGCTATCTGTCTTGGACCAGAGGTGGCAGGTTGCTGGAGGTATCCCATGAGACTCTTTCATCAGCTTCCTGGTATTTTGGCTTTATTCTTTAAATGTTGGCTTTACAAAATTTGACGTGTTCCTCAAGGAGGGAAAATGAGTTAAACTGGTTGTGAATCATCACGAAGATGGATCTTTAAAATTGTCCCTGTCATATGAATCACTGTTATTTAGAGGGCTGATGTGGATGGCCATGTTGAAAGCAACGTATTAGTTGCCTTCAGTATTGGTAAGCATTGGAGAACAAGGCCAGAACCTGTTTACTAACCTAACCTAAGTGTGTGAACTGATGTAAACTAGTAGAGGATCTTGCCAAGAATCGCCACTAAAATGCTGTTGTTTGTCGTCCTAATTCTTGCCTGCTGACCCAGAAGCTCTCCAGTCACATTCTTAGGAACAAGGAGTTGGTGTAAACTCTGTGACATGACCTAGGTGATTTTGAAGAGGAAAGCACTTCTCCGTCAATGGCTCTTTAAACGGAATAGGAAACTTTGTGTCCTTTATTCATTTGGCAAATGGGAGAGAAATGTCCTCTGTGGGGAGGTTATGAAAGACCTGCTTTTAGTGTCTGTGTGGCTCCACTGATAACGATCCTGTGTCCCAGGCAGAAGGCTCTAGGTTCAAAGCTCACACCTCCACTGCTGATCCTGCATTGGTTGTGATTGCCACAGAGTCCAGCCGTGCTTAACCCAGGAGACGGACGTGTGAGATCTGGTGCTTTTATTCTAATCTCTGCTTTTGTGTGCTTGTGGCCCCAGGTGAGTTGCTTGAACTCTGTGCTGCTAAGGCTTTATATGCTGCCTTTTTGTGACCTAGTTGAGACTGTTTGGCTTAAAACATTACTTTAAAAGGTAAATACTGTTATTTATATAAAATTATCGTTATTTAGGTGGCAGCTTCCCCTCTTTGCTAGAGCCCCAGTAGGTGTCGTAAGTCTTTTGGTTGCTTGGAAGTTTTAGAGATGGGAATGTCAGTTTTGTTCCTTTGGGTTTTTGCAAGCTTTGTGTGAGTTTTGATCACAATGGACATTACTTCTGGTTCTTCATGCACTTCCTGTTTCTGCTGTGTGTATTAGCTCCAACTAGATGATTAGCAGCAGGATAAATTATTTGCATTTGTCCACAACTGCCATTTATCTGACCTAATCTTAACAGAATCAGGATTAATGCTGTTTTTTCCTCTTCCTTTAGTCTCATTTGAAGTTGCACACCTGCAATGTGCTTTCTGGGAATTGAGGTTACAGTGAAAATGTCTTCCCAATACTTATGCCTTGAGAGCTTTTTATGGCCTGGCACAGTTGTGAGTTCTACAAAGTGCATGCAGTTGTGTAAGAGTAAGTCTCTTGGTTACAGCTAACTCTGCTGGAAGAAGGGAAATCCTGGTGTTTGGCAGAGAAGTGGCCAAGGCACTAGACCTTGATTTGGGAGATGGAGATTTGATTCTAGACGCTTGGCTTAATCTGTACCTCTGTTACACCAATCCCCATCCAGGCTGCTGGTTCTTTGGTGGTTTGTCTTGTGAGAGTCAGAATGCCAGTCCATAAGGGAGACACTCCTGTCCTGTCTTTGTGTGTACAGTCCTCGTGGGGACCTGCTCTTATCTGATGGCATATGGATCACTGGGCTTTGCAGAATTCACATGGCTCATGATAACTTTTTGCCTCACAAAATGCAGCCTGATACTACCTGAGAGAAATTGAATGATAAGGCATCTATCAGCATTCACAAGGAGGACTGTATTTCTTCTGAAATATGATTTTTGTGCCTTAGTTCCTTCTTTTCTTTCAAAGTGGGTCTCATTTGACTTACATGATACTTATGTAAGACAAGATCTGTCAGAGTCAAGCCAAGCAGATGTACAACTTCTTGTCTGGGGCAGACGGCCTGTAGTGCTAGGTCGTGTCTGCTTGTGGCAGGGGAAAGCACTGGCTCTAGTAGCTCAAACAAACCTGTGCTGTGTGCAGCAAATAATGCCTGTTTTGCCCTCAGAAAGGGCATCACGTGTAGCCGTCAGATTGGCACTCTCCATGGCTGCTTGATCTGTGGAGAGTCGCCAGTGGTGGCTGCTTCTGGGGTGTGGAAAATCTGAGAGGACAGAGGCTGCTACATGATTTCATGGAGGCCACTGAGCCTTCATCAACTAATAAAAGCTTTTTAGCTCTGCTGGCAAGGACTTAGTTAAAGTTGTCCATAGTTTCTTGGGCCAGAATCATGAAATGTTTCAGTCTCAAAGTTTGATAAGTTCAGGTTTTTTTCCCTCTTGAAATAGCTTTTTTTTTTTTTTTTTCCTTCAGGGGAAAGAGTTTTTTGTGCCCCCTTTTTCCCCCCCCCCCCCCCAAAAAAAAAAAAAGGTACTT
>VXAY01005025.1:188262-213426 GCA_013399855.1 Oxyruncus cristatus | reverse complement strand
ATGGGGGTGGAGAATGGATTCTCTGCCACTTGAGGTTTTTCCTCTCTCTAAATCTACAGCTGTAAAAATACATTTCTTTGTATTTAAGGTGGATTAGATCTGGAGACCAGCTAATGGACTCTTCCACAGCCATTCTATTTCTAAGTAGTGGATAGCACTGCTCTAGAAAGAAAAGGGTTGGCCAAAGACTGGGTTTTTCTGTCGTCGTTTTCAGAGGTTGCCCTGCAGCCCGACTTTCTCTTGAGAGCAATTTTCTGAATTGCACACTGAGATGAAATTGCAGCCCTGTAGGTCTGGAGGCTGTGCAGGTTTTCTGCAGCAGGGCAAAATGTCACGTGCAGGGAGCCTTCTGCAAAGGCAGATGGTGGGACGAGTGTGTGGACCCTGTGCTTTCATTGTGCCAGTCTGTGTTGTACTGTGGTACTTTACACCACAGAAAAGTAATGCGGTGGGGAGGATTTCTTGAAGCTTTTCTTACCTTAGACAGAAACAGTATTTCTGCTCCAGAGAGTTCTAGGTTCAGCAATCACTGATAGCTGCTGTTGGCTCAACATTTTATGTAGGTGAGACACAAAAGCATGCATTGGAGACAAGCTGTGTTTTGGCACTGCAGTGCTAAATGGCAAGTTGGATTTCCCAGCTATGTTGAACTTATCAGACTGGTCTGAAATGGAGCTACAGACGGACTTCAGCTCTAACTGAGCTAGAAATGTTTGGTCTATCACTTTTCTGCATATTTGTCTTATAGTTCTTGCCTGTTGTGAGCTGGAAGAACATCTGAAAGGGTGGTAACCCATTTTCCTCTGATATTCTTAGTTTGCAGAGCGCTTTCTGATGGATTAGTAATTCAAGTGGGCCTAGTTAACTTGTGTCAGCAGTGAACCCAATATGTCAGCCTTTGTGGATGAAAATCAGAGGCAGCTCTAGGCATTAACAAACCTATATTACCCAGTATGTAACAGATACTGGGGCACACAGTGTCATTGCAGCTGTCACCCAGCATGGCTGGAAGAACTGGATATGCTTCAGGTTCAGGTGTTGTGCTCCTGGTGAGTAGTCCAGTGTCGGGCTCCATGACCTAGTTTAATGCAGGGACTTAGCTGGTGTGCCTGCTACTGGGCAGTCCTTGAAAGTCAGTATTTTTACATCATGTGAAACTTACACCCAAGCAAACTGGTCTTATTTGAAGACCAGGACATTTGCTTTGTTCCCAGTAAAGTTCAGCCAAACTCCAGAGAACTGCTTGAAATTCAAGCAGGCGGCACAGCTGAGTCTTCCTGGCTGTGCAGGCTTCTGCTGATCTGCTGAGATGAGCTGAATGACCAAATATGTGGCCTCTCTCACTGCAGTCTGCTAGTGCGATGTGAATGCTGCAACCTCTTTAAAGCAGTATTTCCGTGTTCTGGATCCTGTGGGCTGACTGTGATTGCGAGGGATAAATATTTGGATTTTCACCGATATGCATTAAATCGGCTGCCCTGACATTTGCTCCAACATCCTGCAGACTGCTTCAACTTTTATTTTGCCTCTGTACAGAGTATTAAGGTGCAGGAGTAGGGTCCAGTTCCATCGAGGAGAATGCCAAAGGCCTCTTGACTCTCAGTGGGATCCTCTTCATGCTCTTCCTGTGGCACTTCATACTCAGGTCAGGGATTTGGGTGTTTAGCTTTAGTTGCTGGCAATCATTGGAAATCAGTTTATTGGAGAGAGTTAACAGTATTGGGGGGCCGAGGTTGAAATATGGAATGGGTACTCTGAACACACTTCTGAAGATTGAAAAAGCCCCAAACCCTGTTACACAAATACCAGTGACTGTAGAAGGCCGTACAGTCGCTTCCTGTCCTCTGCTCCTGGGTGCCAAACTTGTGCAGTGGCTGCAGGATTAGACTCAGGAAGAAAGGATTATGTTTCATGGTGTGTCGAACAGCACAGCAAACCAGTACCAGTATCCTTGTGGAAAAATGCTTGACAAGAGCAATTCTCCCAGTGTTTTGTGAAGTGATTTTTGCACCTCGTTAGTGGTTGCAGCTTGCCTGTGTACTGTGTGAGTGGCAATCCGGGTTTCTCAGTAGTGTAAGTAGAAGTGTTGCCAAATCCCCCAAATCCTGAGCAGAAATGGGACGGTGGAGGAGGTACAAAGGAGAGGTGATAATATTCCCTGGTTGGTGTTGTTGCCAGGTTACACGCTGGTTGCAGCTTTAAATGTGTAGTACTGACATGCAGAGGAGGTGCTGCAGTCCCCCCCCCCGCCCCCAAACCTGTAAGCACAGGTGTGCTTCGGGACCATGAGCCTGTGTGCAGTCATCATCAGCCAGGGTTTGTCCTCGGAGATTCCCCACAAACAGCAGGGTCTTCTTCGCTGCTGTGGCCTGTCAAGCACGTCTGAGGATTCTGTCGGCTGGAATGTGTTCGTGTCAGGGTGCTCCAGCCAGCAGGAAGCACTGGGCAGGGAAGGATGGCTCTCCTGCCAGGTTAGTGTTGGGCATCCCTCTGTGAAGAAGCATCTGTGGGGGTCATGTCAGTGAGTTACAGCAGCACCTAGCAGAAGTTATTGAGCCCGTGCTGACTGTACACTCAGCTACCTGTGGGCTGACATGAGGTTCAACTTGTAGGGTTTGTAGGCATCTGTTATCGTTCTTTGGTTCTCTGTGCAGGCGTTAGGAAGGACTGTTGTCTTGTTGTGATACTACAGTGTAATTATCTGTAGAACTCAGTGTAATGGGTTTAATTTATTTTGTTACTCATGAAAAGGAAATTTTTCTTGTAGCACAGGCCTGTATTATTAAGGGACGTTTTTAATCTGCAAGTCATTGTAATAACGGAATTTACTTTTGGATGAGACTTTAAGATCACAATTGTTCATCAAAGCTCACATCCAGAATTGCCATTTAACAACAAATCTTAACTCCAGTGTGGGACTGGCCAGAGCATTTCCCGAGGAAGTGTTATGTTCGTGATACGTTTATGGATTTTGGGAACCTCTTCAATGCAGTTTGCAATCAGGCAGGCAACTCTGGACTAGGGTACTGGTATATGGGACAAAAGTATCAAAAGCATTGTGTGTTCCCAGTTTAACAGGTTGAAGCTTGATTCTCTTGCTGTGTGGATCGGCTGCTAGTTGTTCTGTTAACACTTGAGTCTGTCAACAGAGTATATTCACCTAAATAAATCAGAATTAATTTAATGTGGATTTACTGAATTCCTGTGAGAACACTTACTCAGAATTAACTTGTTCTTAATTTGAAGTGGTCTTAAACTCAGAAGCAAATTAAACTATGCCAAATTAATTCTGGGAAAAAAAAGGTTTAGTGACATTTAACTGATGTATTATAAGCTCACCTTTGCATATGATTGAGCCTTCCTGGAAGGCTGTGTGCCCAGGCCTAAACTATTATTAATAGCCACCAAAGAGGTTAATGTATTTTTTAACCCTTTATACTCTCATACTCTAGCGAGATGCATGATTAATGCACCTAATTCTCAACAGTGCTGGGGGCCAGGTGTTCGCAAAATCTGAACACTGACTCAACAGCAATTTTCCATTCTTTTTATCCAGAAATTAACAACTCTGGGGTCATTCTTAGTCACTTATCTTCAAGGAGATGGACATTTCTCCCTTGCTTGTTAAATGCAAAGCGCTTTCTCCTACAAGTGGTGACGTTGACTGGACTTCGAAACAAAGGCTTTGCTAATTTGGCAGCAGGCTTTTCACCATTATAAAAGTAAATATGGAAAGAAGCATTAAGAAAAAGGGTTGAAATGTATGATTCTGTCTCATTCAGGGGGGGTCTTGAAATCAGCTTTCAAATCCTAGTATTCTTCTTATTCTGGGCTATTCTTGCTTTTGGAATTTTTGGGGCAGACAGGAAGAAAATTGTCTTGCAGAGCTCCTGTGGTGCTTTGGAGCTCTGAGGTAAGAGGCAGTGAGCCTGCTGAGACCCATGAGGTTTGGCTGGAGTGCATGGGGTAAGGAGGCAGTGGGGAGTGCCATGTGGGGGCTTCAAGGTCACAGAGTGTAGCCTCTTTCCCTATCTTGGCAGGGAGTTACAAGAGAAAAGGCGACAACTTTTTTCCTGTTTCTGTTTTCTATCTGTAGTTAATGCCTGGCCACAAACATCTGAGCTGTGTACTGCTGCTGCTGCTGCACAAAGGGAGCTTCTAGGCTTTACTGAGGGAAGATGGCTTTCTGGACGCAGCTGGGATTGCTGCTATGGAAGAACTTCACCTACAGAAGAAGACAGACTGTAAGTATTATCCAAAGGGTGATTTGAGATCTTCAGCTGGAGCCTTTTAGCTTACTTTTCAAGCAAAATGGGGAAACATCCTGTATTTTACTTACTGTCTTCCCTCTTGTCATCCCTGGCTGTGCGAACTGGTCTGGCTTTGGAAAGACCCAGTTCAAACTGAAGAGAGTGATGGGTGTACAAAAACCAGAGGGCTTGAAGGAGCTCAAGGTGATGTGAAACAGAGACCTGTGCTGTGACCTGCTCCACTCTGTGGGCGAGGCATTCCCAGGCTGTGGGGATGTGCCGATGAGTCTAAAAGCTTTTGAATATTGCAAGCTGCAACAACAGCAACAAAATTCTGCCATTTCCTAATGGCAGAAATGGTGGAGACAATATCAGGCATCTCCAGACACTTTAATCAGGGAGAGAACCCCAAACCCACCATGTAACTTTACAACAGGAGATACAGATTTCAGTGAGTGGCATGAAGCATGTTCTCACACTGGCATGGGGCTAAACCTAGGCAACAGATTTTTCTACTAAGGTGTCTTCCGAGTAGTTTTAAGTGCCAAGCTCACCATCTGTTAACAGTGTGGAAGTCTACCTGTTCAGATAGACAATACATAAGGGTTTCTCCTTGCAATATCAAGGGCACTGGAGTGTGAATCCAGCATGGTGTTCTTAAAATTCTTTTGCCTTTAGATTTGTGAGACCTCATAGAATGCTGTCACTCTTGCAGAGAGCTAAAAGCCAGAGAAAACATGCTATTGGACTTAGGTATTTAGGGAATAGCTGTGTTGGATTAGGGCATGTCCTGTGCAATAGGCTTGTTCAGAGGATCCAGAATGTTAGATCTGACCTTGAGGAGGCATGAGTAGGGAATGTGAAAGGAACATGAGGCACTTAGGTGGTGAGTGGAAAGTGGTCTCTCTGATAAGCTTTCTGAACCCTCCAAATGTCAGGGTGCTTGCCAGCTGGTTGGGTTGGGTTGTTTTAGAAACTCAGTGTCACAAGGGAGGGGAGGCTATCATATTCACCACTGGAGACGGCGACAGTCCCGAAAGTCTTTGCTCAGGTGTCTGAGGCTTGTTTTTATTGGACTTGTGGAGTCACTTCAAGGCTGAAATTAGTCCATTCTTAAACAAAACAAGGGTGCCTCAAGGCACCTTTGACTTTTCCTGTATACCTCTGTGTTTACAGAGCTGACAGTGATGACAAAGTTTTTGTCTTGCATGTTTTTGCCTTTGCTTCACGACTCTTGATCTCCCAGGACAGAAGTGCCCCACCAGAGGGTGGACTGTGTCACCTGCAAGGAGTGAGGTTGTCTGCTCTCTGGATGTGAGGGCCAGCATCCTGACCTTGGGAACAGCCTCATAATTTGTAAAAAAGTTACAAAGAAGCTGGGGACAGCAGTCTGAAAACTGGCTATAGCTCCTTAAGATTGGCTCTTCTCAGCTATTGCCTATGGAACCTAGGCTCTTGTAGCTAAAAACATCCTTCCTCCCTTGCTACTAGAGGTCTTACACTTGATTCCTCCAAAGCTGCCTTTGGAATGTAGGGTAACTGTAGGATGTAGGATTTTCTGGAGCAATGCCTAAACTGGTTAAGCCAGGAGGACATTTCAGAGGAGCTGAGTTTCACACTGAGGATGATGGCTTTTTCTGTGTCAGGATCTTCTGAAAATAATAGAATCATAGAATCATTAAGGTTGGGAAAGACCTCCAAGATCATCAGTTCAGCCTTTGGCCAAATACCACCTTGCCAACTAAACCATAGCACTAAGTGCCATGTCGAGTCATTTCTTGAACTCTTCCAGGGACAGTGACTTCACCATCTCCCTGGGCACCCTGTTCCAGGGCCTGACCACCCTTTCAGTGAAAAAATTATTCCTAATGTCCAGCCTGACCCCTAGCACAGCTTGAGACTATGTCCTCTTGTCGTGTTGCTAGTTTCTTGGGACAAGAGAACAACCCCCATCTTGCTACGGCCTCCTCTCATGTAGTTGTAGAGAGCAGATGAGGTCTCCCTTGAGCCTCCTTTTCTCCAGGATAAGTAGCCCCAGTGTTGCATCAGGTTTGAAGGTTCCTTGAAGAGGTCTGAGTTTAGCATGGATGTCACGTCAAGGTAAGTGTAGGCTAGCTTACTGGGCAGCAGAGGGGCACTTGTATCCTTTGGTGATGCCACAAAAACACAGTAGGCTAACCATTTTGGAACTGCTGAGCTGTATCTTGCTACCTTCCAGCCGCTTCAGTACCAGTTTCCCATCAAGCACCCCAGAGGGCCTGAAACTCTATTCCACGCTGCTATTATTAGTAATTTCATCATGAGGGTCTAGGGCGTGGCTTGTTTTTGTGGGATTCCCCGTATTTGGGGGGGGTTTTCTCATTAACAGTTGCCATTTGAGCTTTACCTGAAGATGTTTGGAGGGGAAGGCCACTGAACAGGAAATTACAGAGAAGCAGCAGAGCACCTCTTCTTGCCGTGCTACTATCATGTCTGCACAGTTGTTCCTCTGTTTGTTTTCCTGTTGGGACACCGTTGTCCTTGAGCTGGGTGTGCTGATGAAGGCTCTGTCCCATTTGTACTTAGTGAAGATGTAGCCCAGTAGTTTGATCCTTGCCCATCTTCCCACACGCTAGCCTTGGCTTCCCGCTGAGCGCCCTGGTTGGCTGCTGTGAGTCTGGGCTGTGTTGCGAAAGCTGGGTTCAAAGCTCAGCCTGACGTGTGCAGTTCAAGTGTTACTTTGTACTGGATAACTTCCAACACCGCTGGAGTGGGGGGAAGTAGTTTATGGGCGGCGGGGGAGAGAGAGAGGAAAGAAAAATCATGTTCAGGGGTCACTGTTTAAAAACACTTCACTCCCTGCATTTTTTTTTTTTTTTTTTGGCAAATGAGGGGACACATCAAACTTCCATGGAAAGGCTGATCAGCTGCTGGTAGCTCCCTGCATCGAAACTGGACCATAAAGGTGGTGAGGGGGGTTGGCAGTAGATAGTTTTGTTAATTCTTGCTCAACAGATTTCCTGCTGACACAGTGTAGAACTCAATATTTGATGGCATCCTGCATCATCAGGCAACTGGTATAAATTTGGTGTGCTTCAGGGATTAGCCTCAGTAAAATAAGGAGCAACTTGTTCTTGGCTGAGTGTTGCTGCTGAATTCACCTGCTGTGTGCAAATGGTTCCTCTTTCAACTCCCAATGGAGCATGGATAGCAGAGGGGTTGGGTGCTTGAAGATCGATTTCAATATTAACCAGGCTGGTCTAGTAGTTGAGGCACAAAAGTTGGTGAGGAGGCTTGGCTTTTCAGTACCTACTTAGTATGAACATCAGTGAGATGTCCCCTTTAGTATCTTTGTGTCCTCATCTGCAAAGGCCACAGTGGATGGGAAGTGCTGTCACAGCAAGATCAGGAAGGGATCTGCTGACCTTTGCAAGCAAAGGAAGGTAATTCAGGTTTTGTTCAACAGCACAAAAGACTGGACAACGAGTCTCTTTTGAGGTGCTGCTGACACTCCGTGCTTGGCTCTGTGTAAACCTCTGGTGCAACGGTTTCCAGCTCCCACTCATTAAGTAGCATTTTGATGACTGCCATGATGCAGCAGCCCTCAGCTATAGGGGTGGAACTTGGTCAGTCCAAGCTGCATCCCTCCTTCCTCTGTCCTCTCTGAGCCTGTTGGGCTGCCAGGTTAGGGCTGTTGTGTGTGGGGGCACACAGCCCTGAGCATGCAGCCCACGTGTGGTTACCTTTGTGACTGTAGTTACCCATAACCAGGCATGCAGAAGAGGAACTGTGTGTACAGGTGGCCAGTTCCCCCTTCAGCAACAGGGCCATTTGAGCACTACTGTTCCACCCCAGCGTGGTGTGGCTGAGGCTGGTACTTCTCTGTGCGAGCCAGGGCTTGAACTCAAGCGCAGCATTTTCTCACTGGTTCTGTAGCAGTTGCAGGGCTGTGAGAGGCTCTCTGGCTTCCTTGGTCACTCCCAGAAGTCCCCACAAGCCCAGCTGACACTGCCCTTCCTCAAACAGCGTAGTGCCTTGGGGTACACGCTGCTTGCCTACAGCCAGAGTGGCAGAGGGCTGTGCCAGAGCATGGCCATTGATGCTGATGGATTTGTCCTGGTTTCACAGCCACCCTTCTGCCAAGAGGAGGAAAAGTCCTGCTCTGCCATCCTGGCAGCAGCTGTAAGGGGATCCTGAAAACAGAAGGCATAGACAAGTTGTCAGTGCCCTAGCTCGGAGTGTCTTTGATCTCTGGGGGCCAGAGCACTGTTTAATGCAGAACAAAGCAGGCTGTCAGTGTTAATGGCTGTGTGTGCTGCCACTACATTGTTTATTGTAATGAGAGACCAAGGATGCTGAGGCATCTTCCTGGCACCTTTGTTAGCGCGGTCTCTTTCTTATCCTGTAGTCATGCAGTGTGTGCATGAAAGCAACAGATCACAGAGTATTTTGAGTTGAGTCCAGCTCTTAAATGAATGGCCCACAGGGGTATGGAATGTGCAACATTGTGTTGCTAGCACCATGCTCTAACCAGCTGAGCTAATCTTGAGGTCCAACGGGTAACATACCTCAAAATTATCTTGCAGAGACTGGCACTGTTACCAGGAGTGCCTGGGAGACTCTGATGCTCAGTTTTTGCCTTTCAGACAGGGTTGCTCTTTGGTTTGATGCCAGCCATCAAGGGTATCTGTGAAAAGCCATCCTCCATAGCTTCCTTTGCTGGATCAAGTGGCCTTTGTTTTAATGCTCTGTTTTTACAATGTGAGCTTATTTTGAGGTACAGTAGCCACCCAGAAGCCTCACCTCAAAGTTTGCATGGAGTGCCTTGTGCTGCGTGCCAAGAGTCCAATTTTAGCTGTTAATGATGGAACATGGGAAAACACGTTTGTGTGGGGGATTCTGTCTCCTACTGGGATGCAGGTCTGGCTTTTAAGGAGAATGATGTAAACCTCTTAGTAGGAAAGACTGAATTTTCCAGGAAAGAAAAGGAAAAGATTTTTCTTTACTTGACCAGGAAAACACTGTTTTCCTAATTCCAACGACTGAAAAGCGTAAGGAGTGGCAGCATATAAAGCTTTCAGTTTTTCCTTGTCTCGTGGCTTTCTGAAAATCCATGTTTGGGCACTCTTTCTGGAGTGGGAAAAGAGGGGTGTGGCTGAGGAAGCTCAAGTCTGGGAAGCCTCAGCTTGTATCTCAGAAGCTCTAGGCTTTGTCCACATGGTTTTGTGGGATGTGACACACTCACTAAAATTTTTCTGCACTTCAATTCTCTGTCTAAAAAATGCTATGCACTTAAAAGTAGGCCTTGCTTTTTCTTATCTAGTCCCTCTAAATTACTGGGTTATTTCTTTATTTACCTGACACTCCCTACCTATCTGTAGATAACCTGGACCAGTGGGTGCCTACCTTGGGCAACAAATGTACATTAGGACAAAACAATAACTAGATATGAGCTTAAGCTTAATAGCTCTTCTGATACCAATAAACGTCTGCAGCACTGAAAGATTTGGCATAGCTGTGCACCAGCACAGTTTCCATGCCTGATGTGTTAGAGTAGAAGCTTGGTGGTTTACTGTGAGAAGGGGATCTAAGTACCTCCCACTGCCTCAAAACTATGAGGCAAAAAATTCAGCTTGTTGCTGGGAAGATTCACTGGAAAGTTTTGGGTTTTTTTTTTTTCAGTCAGGGGACAAAAAGAACTATAAAAAGAAGCCAAAAATAGCCCTTAAAGCACATCTAGTTTAGTCCAATAACTGGCACATATTAATGAGAAAAGCCTGTAATTCTTTGCAGATTATCCCCTGAAGCTGGAGGAACAACCTTCTTGATCCTGGAATGCGTAGGCCAAGCAAAGTGAGACAGTGCTTTCAAAACTATTCTGGCTTACAAGTGGATTGTCCTGGAGCCTCTGTCCTGACCTGTATTTTGCATATGATGTCTTAATAATTTTGTCTTTATTATTTTCCAGTTCCAGCTGCTGATCGAAGTTGCCTGGCCTCTGTTTATCTTCTTCATCCTGATCTCTGTAAGACTTTCATATCCGCCCTACGAGCAGCATGAATGTAAGTACCAAACACAGCAGCTGCACCCAGAATGGCTGTTGTTTCATGGCTAGAAGGTAATAATAATGCAGCTGGCAAGATGCAAAGAGCAGTGATTCTCTACTTCAGCTAGAAATCTGTAGGGAGGTCTTAATAGCTCCTTTGCTTCCCCCTCGGGGACTGCAGTGTCTTCTGACGTGTTAATGTTGCTCTTTTTCTTGCTGTTTCTTATTTTTTGCATTTGTGATGAATTACCTGAGAATTTGCTGTAGAACTGTGACAAATCTGTAAAACCCACACAGAATGTGAATCTTATTTTTCACTGTTGATCTGTGTGTGACTTAGCGTGAAAGAATGCAGTGTTCTGATCTCTGAGAAAGCAATCTCGTTTCCAGGCAGTAATGTGCATTAATGTATTATAAAGAGCACAAGTGCAATTCCATTCCATCTAACCATTAGAGTGTCAGCTCTGCATTTAGCAGATTCAGCTAGTCATACACTGCTGAGGAAAAACTATTCTTTTTTCTCTGCACCCTAAATGGACACAATTCTGCTTTTCTTTCAAAGGATGCTTGTTCTTTATGAACGAGGATCTGTAGGCTTGTTTGGTTGCCATTTGATTTAGGAAGCATGACTTGTTTTTTAGCAACATGCTTTGTTCTACTGTGTTTGGTGACAGCTTCATCTTGCAATTAGCTGACTCTGGAAGAGCTCTTTGTTTATCTTTCCCTTGCCTGATTGCTGCAAGGTAAGGTTTAAGGGTCAGCAAAACATGTTTCTGAAGGGCACTCTGAAGCATTTTGTTCTTAAAATGGGGCATTATGTGCTGTTTGCTAGGTGTTCAAGCTAGTAAGGGTCCTTTTAAAGCTGAGGTGTTAGTGTTTGTATTTTGAACTCTGCTGGTCCCATGTGCTGCCTAACTCACTTTCTTCAGTGCTCAGCAGGGCAATTGAACCTTCCCTAAATTAAATCTCATGCTTTACGTGGCATTTGAGTTGCCTCTTCTGAGTGAATGTTACAGTGACGTTAGGATGGGTGTCTGTAATACAGGCATGAAGCTGAAGAGAAGCAGTAAGCAGTCTACTCAGCTGGTATAAATAACTAGCAGCTTTGATAGTAGTTCACTTCAGCTGTGGCAGTGCTGTATATAAACTCAAACCTAGCAATAGCTGCAGTTTCACAGAGCTATTTAGCTTGATCTTGTTAGTCAGTAGCCTCCTTGTAAATCATTTGCTCTGGCACCCTGGTGTCACAAGCAGACTTTTGAGTCTTCCACCTGCATCCCTTTTTCCTTCCCATTTATGCTGAGTGTTATTGCTTTGTCTGCTTTCTTAATGTCCCCAGGAATTGCAGAGTATAAGGCATCTGCTAACTTTTTAATTAACTTTTACGACGAACTCCTCTTCGTTTTTCCAAAAGGTTCTGTGAATGGGTTTCTAAATTATGTTTTTGGTATCTGGATTGGCTTCACTGAACATTCACTCATTAGCTGACAAATGTGGATGTGTTGTAAAGTGAAATAATTTTTGCTGAACTGTGAACAGAGATAGAAAGAAAGAAGCTTTGGGTTTATGGGAAACTCTTTGGCAACTCTGGATGCCTTAAGGGAAGTAAGATTGCTATCTATAGTAGCAGTGCTGTATGCTGTTATGAAATTACTTGCAGGTAATACCTGGTGATAACAGTAACAGAGCTGCATGCAAGTGCTTTGTAGCCTCCAGATAGCCTCAGTGTTTTACTTGTTTGTTGAAAAAGAATATCATTAAAACTTTCAGTTCTGTTCTCCTGTTTGAGAAGAACCACGGATTGGACTGTTTAACTTCTTGGGATTTCTTATTTCTAGCAGCTTGGCTTAGTGTGAGGAACTTTCCCCTGAAAACATGGGGGAAAATTTTGCTAACTTTGAAGTGATAGTTGTGTGGCTTTCACCTGACCAGTCAGAGAAGATCTCTTAGGTTGCTGTTGAGCCAGATTGCTGACTTGTCTTTCTTAGAGCTCATCTTTTCTGTCCCTGAGACCCCTTAAAGTATTCAAAATGCACTTTACTGGGGTCAGGGGGAGGGAAGCTGACAACGAGGGACTTTAATCTCTACTGAAAAGCTAGATGTTTGCAGCAGTGTAATTGAAAATGTTGTGCTGTTGCACTGTTTTCTGTGTAACTCCTCTGGTTTAAAACCAGTGGATTCCTGCTTTACTCTTGGGGGAACTGCTGTCACATGCAACACTGTGTAAAAAGTTACCATAAATTGTTCTGCACCACTTCTCTTCCCCTGTTGCTCTTAATAGTTTCTTGGAGTTCCTAACCGTGTAAAATGAAAGGCATGGAGGAGAGAGAAGGTGATTCTGTAGGAGACTTTACAAAAAAAGAATCTGAAAGTCTTAGCATTTTTTTCTCCTTCCCATCTCCCAAGCCCCTCAGCCAAGAAGAGCAAAAAAGCAAAATGAAACAAAAGCCAGAGAGCTCAGGTAAACAGCTCTTCTATTTTAAACAGAGAACTAGGAATAAAACCTCTCTGGGTACTGGAAAAAATGAACTTTTGATTCCTCTACCCTTCTCCTGGACAGAGTCCTTGGCTTTCTCCCGGGAGTGCTGATAATAATCCTGTCTTCCCTCAGCCATGTACATTAACCAGCCTTGCTGTAATTCAGCAGCTTTGATATTTCTTCCTCATGGGACTTTGGTACCTCCACTGAGGCCGTGGAGGTCGGGAGCCAGCCTCCCGAGTGATCGAGGCGTGCTGGGAGGATGAGATTGGCACCAGAGAGGACAATGTGCATCTCATCTTTAAAGTCTTGAGCTCTGAGATACTGAGAAGGGGGATAACCTTCCTCCAGGCTTCCCTCCATGGTGTGGGGATGAGCAAGGGAGCTCATTGCAGAAAGTAGCCAGATAGCTCACCTAAAGTGCAGGATTATACAAGGGAAGCCTTTCTTCCCCTTCACTGGAGGGTGAGGGACTCACAGGTACCTGAGCAGCATACTGGTGGAGAACTGCCGTGGGTAGGATGTTACTGCTTTGTGCTTAAACATGTCGTAAACTCTGGCCCACGATTTCGGTAGTTCTGTAGTAGAAAGATTCAGACTTGAGCAAAAAGATCTGAAATATGGCAGGCAGGTGGCTAAATGTTTTAGAGATTCTGAAGTTTTAGGGCTATTTGGAAGTCAAGCCAATGTGGGACATACTTACCTCAGGGAAACAGAGTAGGCACCTACCGTTTGTTTATCTTTACAGTGTGTGTAATGGGAGTGAGGAGACCTTGAAAACCAAAAGTACTGAATAGAAATATTATGGATCTTCAGAACCCAGACCCTGACCAGGGCTGTCCCTGTGACCTCAAGCCAAATCCTTGTATTAGTTAAGGCTGTAAATTCAGAGCAGCATGGCTGGTTTGGAAGCATATGTGTGCATGAGCTCATCACTGCCAGTCTTTGAAGTTGCCTGTTGTTGGGCATTAATCAGCAAGAAGTACTTTATTCCCATCAGCATGTCCAGAAACAATGCTGCACAGCTGAGAGCAGCAAAGAGCTTCTCCTACAGGTTTAACAAGGTTTTGTTTTTCAGCTGAGGAGGCTAAAGAAGTATGGAGAACCTAACATGAGCTCAGCCCTTCTTAGCGTTGGCAGCTCTGCCCTCTGATGAGCACTTTGGGGCAACAACCAGCACAAAGTTAACATTGCCCTTCAAATACAATGCTGTGTGGTAGAGGCTTGTATCATGTGTTTGTTTCCTAACTCCTGTGCTTCTGTTCTAGGTCATTTTCCAAATAAAGCTATGCCTTCTGCAGGCACCTTGCCATGGATACAGGGGATCATCTGCAATGCCAACAACCCTTGTTTCCGCTACCCAACTCCTGGGGAATCCCCTGGTATTGTTGGAAACTTCAATGCCTCCATGTGAGTCTCTCTGCCTTTGCCTCACCTCTGTTCTTGGGGGGAACATAATGAAAAGGGATATTTGGAAGTCACCAACTAGTTGTAAAACTGTACAATATTAAGGGGTTTGCAGTTTTTACCACGACTGAAGAACCAAAGTCTTCAGCTACCGAGTTCAGAGGGACTAGCAGAGAGCTGGTAGATGTGCAGAATCCTCAAGTCCAAGCAGTTGAAGCTCTTGGTGAATGAAAAGCTCTGCCAGGGTGAGGACTGAGTCCATTTGCTTATATGGACACAGAACTTGTCCCATAAAAGGGTATGGCTTTTAAGATGCTCTTTTTTCACACCATCTCTTTCCCTGGTTAATGAACCTCTGAACAATGTAGAGTAAGAGGCAGTTGAAGAACAGGTCTGGGGGATACTCCCTGGCATTTGTCATTTATTACTGGCTAATATGAAGCAGAGTTTATGGCCAGCTTCCCTATACCTTGTCTTACTTGCTACATTCATACTGTCAGGTGGGTTAGGCTTGATGCAGACTATAATGTGTCTGCAAACCGGAGAAATATTTGAAAGGAGCAAGGACATACTTAAATTATTGTACTTCTAAGGAGAAGTAGTTTACAGGCAGCAGGAGTCCCTCTCTGTCCCAGTCTTAAAAATGCTTTCAAGTGCCTGGATGTTCCCAGTGTAACTTAGTTTGACCTTTCCTTAGCAGACATCTTTTATTGGGCTCCTTGGATTGTCCCAGTGGAGACAGGGTGTCTTGTGCTGGAGTGGCATTAACTGAAAAAAGACTAAAGTTTGCAATTGGTATGTAAAACTGTGTCTGTGGATGCTGGCTCACAGAGCTGATGACTGCTGTGTGTTTTTCTGTTTTCCCATCCCCAGTGTTTCCCGCCTGTTCTCAGATGCCAAGAGGTTGCTGTTGTACAGCCAACAGGACACGAGTATAAAGGATGTCCAGAAGGTCCTGGGAAAACTACGCAAGTTGGGAAACTCCTCTGGCTTAGGTAATAGCATGGGATGAAGAACCACCTACATCTGGCATTTCTGGTCTGGTTAATTCTGCATGTATGTAAATTTCAGAAAGGCACCTTAATGGGAATGTGTGTGATTATAACTTACAGCTCATCAAACCCTTTCCAATCCCGTAGAAGTACCTTAGGCGTCTCCTGTGTCATAGCTCTGTGTGCTCCTTAGCTTATTTGGTGGAAGTGAAAAGGGATGGTGTGCAATGCCAAGAACAGCAGCTGTTCTGGATGTGAAATTAAAATCCTCAACCCACTGAAGCTAGTCGAAATGCTGGCTTTCTCAAAGGAGTCCAAGTAGTGTCTTTTTGGAAAGCACTAGTTATGTTGATATTTTGTCAAGCAATGGACACACTGTAGCTGCATTTTAGTGTCCTAACCCCTGAGGTCCAGAGGGGAGTGTGCTGGAAGAACACAGATGAGGAAAAGCTGATGTTGGCCTCCAGTTTACAAACTTGAAGCTGGTTTTTATATGACAATGAAGTATCCACTTCCCTTCTTGTATTCTGTTTTGGAGGGTTTTTTTGTTTCTATAATGACTGTTTGGTGTAGTACAGTTCATTCTCTTCTATTTTCTGGCAGGACTTTGAGTGGCAAGGTACAGAAGAAAACTTTGTTTCAGGAGTTTGCACAGCCGTATTTACCATGAAAAATTAGAACCTTCCCATTTTTTCTTGTGTGAGAAGATCTGGTGTTCCCTCCTGTCCTGTGCAGATGGGAGTGACCAGTATGAGATCGATTGGGAAGCTTACTGCAGACCTGGGACATGAAAGAACTCTGCCCAGTCTTGGGAAATGTGGCAGGTTGCTTGTTGCTTGTTATTGCCAGGACTCTTTGATATGGCAATTTGTTAAATTTTTTGGGGATATTTTTTTCTGAAAGATGATTTATACTGGCTGCTGTGTTAGTGCTGCATGAGTCTCTTGGAAGTGATGAAAAGTAATGTTTTAGAAGGAAATACAGCAGGAAAATAGACCAGGGAGAACAGCCACTGACTGTCTTCACCTACAGCCTTTATACAGGCATGTGGAGCTCTTTGAATGTAGGTAGTATTTTAGTGTTTTGTGAAAATTATCCTTGGTTTTACGGCTCTTTTTCTTCCTAGCTCTTTTCATTTGAGCATGTCTCAGGCAGGCTGCAGGAAGAAAAATATTTGACTTGATGTGATGTGAACAGTTTCACATCCGATACGTGCTGAGAACACTTAAAGAAGAGATGGTGTTCTTACATCCTTTCCTGTGTTGCTCAGAACACTGCAGGTCACTTAGAAATAACCTGTATTGTTAGTGGTTGGCAGATGTGTGTTGAATGTGCACCATGTGTCCAGGCCTTCTCTCTTTTTCCTCGGAGAACTGGCGAGTGGCATCCTCATGCTTTTACCGAAACCTGCAGCAGCGTTAGCGGGGAGAGCCTGCAGAGTGTGAGCCCTTTGTGCCGAGATGGATACATAATGAACACAGCCCAAGTGAGCTGAGGTGACTGTTTGCTGAGGGGAAGTTTTAACACTGTTCTCATGGATGTCGTCGAACGCTTGGTTTGATTTGGTTGTCGTGTGGGAACAAGCTTCTCTCCATCAGAATGGCAGATACTGCTGTTAGTGGATTTTACACATTGTGCTTGTAGTAGCATCTGCAAATTAACTCCTCCAAAAAGAGCAGTTTTGTATTGAAACATACAGTGAACATCAGACATGGATATTTAGAGGCAAACTAGGAAAGCCATAAACTGAAGCTCTATTTGCTGGTAAGGTTTGAGGGGGAGTAGTGATTCTGAGAAGTGTTTTGCATACAGAGTATTGTACAGGTTGAAAGTCACAAGGCTCATGTTTCTCTATACTGTGAAGATTAGCTGACTAAATTGCGAAAACAAGACTCAGATCCAGTCATCATAGATCATAATTCCATAATAAAATACTTTAAATGTGTAATCAAAAAAAAATTCAAACCTCTGTGTCATTAGAATGACAGAATGCCCATTGTTGGTAAGGCTTTTGGAGAACAAAGCCTGTTTGTCCTTCTTATGGTCATTTACAAAGCCTCCAACTTGGGGGTCCCTGCTGCCCTTTCCTGCTGTGTGATTTGTTCTCTGACAGAATGCATGTGACAGCATCCTCTAATCTTAGAAGTATTTATGTGTTTATACTTAGTAGTGCTTAGATTCATGTGCAAGGAGGGTGGGCCCTTCAGTTGCTGCTGACAGGGTGGTGTGAGAGATGCAAATCCTCTCCACTCTGGGGCATTTGCTCTACTGATTCTGGGAACCTAAGAAGACAGTTGGAGTGGATGTCAGCTGTAAGGACACCCCCAAACCTCAAAGCACTGTCCTTATACAATTGTTTCCCCAGTTAGCAGGAAGGCTAATTACCTGATGAGCCTAATTGAAAACATGGTAGTACTTGCTGTGTTCCAGCTCTGGCCTGGACCTGAAGCTGTGTGAATCAGTGGTGCTCACAGGAGCAGCTTTGCAGCTTCCCTGTGGAAGGGACTGTGTGCTCCCTGCTGTGGGATGTGGGCTCTGCTGAAGTCTCCGGGGCTCCCTCATCCCTTCACACACTCATCCTGGAAACAGGTTTCCAGGAGGTGATCTTCTATTGCTGGTATATAAACTGAAACTATGGTATAGATCTTTTTTCTAATGCTAGTCCTGCAGAACATGCATGTCTGTATTTGGCTTCTGATATCTCAGCTGGTTCAGAGAGCATTTGCCAAAGTCCTTTCACTTGAAGCTTCTTTCAAACAACCCTCACAAACTAATGTTCAAGGTGTGACTCTTAGAGTCGTCTGATCTGAAATTAGGCATGCGCTGAACCCTTGGGAAGGGAGGTTTATTTAATGTGGCAGGTTGCTTGCACAAGTATGTGCAAGTGAGTGTCTTTGTTAAAGGCAAGGTAGGACACTAAGATTTGTCAACATTGACTCATGTCAACAGGCTTTGTATCTTGAGCACTTCTTGATGAAGTGCGCGGTAATCCTTCAAAACAGGGCTGTTAGTGCAGGAGTTTGAGGAGGAGCAGCAGGGAAGAGCTCTCTGGTGGAGAGAGGGGAAGCTGTTATCAGTAGGGAACAGTCCACTGTTGCTCATGTAGCACCTTTTTTTGGCCAGGTAAAGTACAAACCAGTGGTGTGAGGAAGTTAGCACAGTTACGTGGCTGCTTTCAGCAAAGATCTGAGCAGTGAAATCTACGTGCAGGCACACACATACCTTAATATAATCAATTTTGCAGGCAGGTGCCAGGTGCCCTCTCCGTCCCAGCACTTGTTGCATCTCCGTCCAGCAGTGTCACCAAGGTCTTCCACACTCATGATAAGGGCAGAGTGCAAATCAGAACAGAGAGTCAAAGACCTCGGTGACGGCACTTTCAAGAGCATGAAATGGCTGCTGGGATTGCCAGCTGCACTAGGTTTGGATCACTGCTTGCAAGCACTGAATTTGCAACTGGCTTCAGCAGCATTTTAGCAGATAAAGTGTTTGCAAGAAATGAGCTTTTGTTCTGTTTTGAAAGGTGGGGATACAGCTTGCTGTTGACTCTGAGGTGCACTTTTTTTCTTCGCTCTCTCTACAGGGCTCCCAAACACTTCGTTCTGCAGTGCCATGGGGTAATAAATCAAGTGGTATAATTAAAGCCACCTTCTTTGGTTGTTGCTAACAGTTGCACATATAAGCCAGTCTGGCTGGTATTTACTTCACTGCTCTTAGTTTTCAGTGATCCCAAAGGAAATGTTTCTGTTTTCCTTGAAACCAACCCAACTAAACAAAAATGAAGCAATGAAATAGGCAGAAGGAAACAAACATCGCCTAAGAAATTGCATCAGATCTCAGATTATTATTCCACACGTGCCCTGTCTGTCTCAGTTGTTTGCTGGATTAGTATTGGTCATGGTAGAGGAGAAACATAAGTGGGTGGCGTTCTCTGCTTATGTTGCACCTTGCTGCACAGACAGATGCTGAGACTGAAGGAGTTTGCAGCCTGTCTGGTCAGTGCTATTAGTGCTTCTTTCATTTAACAGGTGAAGAATGGTGGAGGGCTTGGGCTAAAGAGGAGCCTTGGGAGAGGCTTTCTGGTGGCTGTGTCCTACTGTATGATTACAGGGTGTTCAGGGAAACAGGATGTTGCACATTATCTACTGGGTGACATTAAGGTGATGGCTAACTCCCTCCTCAGTGTCCTGTCCCTAACAAAACTGACCCCACGCCCTCAAGCTAAACATTTAGATTGAGTCTTATACCTGCCTACGCCTCCCTAATTGAACTGGTTTCCTCCCTGACTTCCCTTGGGAAGAACTGTAGCAAAAACCACCCAGGCTAGAATGAGGACTAGCAACCCGTATGTTCAGGTGGCTTTCACCCCTGGAAACAACTGCAGACACCAGCTGTGGCAGGGTGGCATTCCTGCTGCTGTACATAAATATACAGCTGGGTTCTCTGACACTGTGCTCCACAGTGGCATACACATCCTTTCCTTTCCTTTAGGCTGGGAGCATACAAACGTTGCCAAAAATGCTGCCCTGTGGTGTGAGTAGAGAGACCTTGACTCCCAGGGGGCGGGTAGGAAGGCTACTTTACCTCTTCCGTTTTGCGTTAGCCCTCAGCAGGAGTCCCCAGGGCATTCCTGGCTGCTGCCCCCTCCCAGCCCTAAGCATCCCGCAGGAAGGGGAGCCCAGGACTGTGTGAGAACCACTGTGACTCCTGCGTTTGTCTGATGCAGCCTGTCGTGATGCGCAGGTGGAACGAGCAGCCAGTACCGGGCGCTCGGGTTGCGCGAAGGGTTTTGTAGTGTGCCACGTTGACTGAGGAGGGGACTCATGGCAGCGTTCCCACATTTGCCTAATTAATTTTTTTTTTTTTCTCCCAGATCTCTGGGTCGCTGAACAGACACGGGCTTGAGTGCCCTTAGATTTCATTTTTTTTAAGTAAATGGAAGTGGTGTAGGTGACTGCAGATCTGGAAAACCCTTTCTAAAACATTCTTGGAGGGACACTTTATGTCCCTTACTACAGGTAGTGGACAAAGTCTGTGTTAATCCAAAGGTCTGGGTTTTTGTTTTTTTTATTTTCGTTTTGTTCTGAACTGAAACTGGGAGTCTGATAGTCAAGAGGTATGCAAAGGTAGAAAAGGCTCCTAATGGCAGTGTTGGTCCCAGGTTTTTTGTTGGGTAGCTAGGTATGTAGCTTTTATTAATGAGGTGGCATGATATTGGCATAATTCGGAAAATATCATAGTATAACTATAATATAACTGCACATGCTATTACCACTTTCAACAGAGCCTACTTCTGCTTTCCTTAATATTCTGAAGCCAAAGACGAGATTAAACTAATGAAATGATCTTGGTATAGGTAAAGTACAAAGGTCTGCTGTAGCATTAAATCTGTTCCCAAGGGAATCACGCTTGTTTCCCATGGGACTGTTCATGAACAATTGTTACTATGTGACTTAGCTTAGAGGTTGAGATGGGTAAACGTCTAGCAGAATGTGTATTGCTGTCTTCTGATTCTGTAGAACCGGGCTTTGGTGCTTGCTTTTGGTCTTAAATTCCTTGCTGCTGAGGCACCGTTGAAGTGAGAAGTTTAGAATTATGCCAGCTTGGATTCTAGGCAGGTGTGTATGGATGTGAAAGGGCAAGACTGCAAATCTCTTTGAACAGGGAATTAAGCCATGCAGTGTTGTGTTAAATCTGGCCTTGCTGTAGTGTTTGCGCTATACTAGATGACACAAGCTTGAGGAAAAACACTTCTGAGAATCTTATCACAGAATATTGTGTGAACCCTGTTAAAAACACACAAGTAGAATAGCAAGTTTGTCAGCAAAAGGCTGCACTGACAATATGGTTACTTTAGGACTGGCTACCCTGATGGTGCCAGCTAATAGCTTGACTGCATATTAGGAAGTCAACAGTGCCCGTAACTACAATCAGCAACAGAGCTATTCCAACATAAACTAAATTGCCATACTTTAAAGGCACTATCTTTATCTTGCTGTTAATTTGATAAAGACACAGTGATAAAGAAATCAAGAATTGCTTACTGTGGTTGTCAGTAATTACTATTATGTGCTGCAGAAGCAGGACTGTATTAAAAAGATCTGGGTGTTTTCTTTAGTGTTTAGCTGACTCTTTAGTCTTAACACTGGCTTTTATTTTAAACCAGCAAGTGAAATGGGGAGTGTTAAATGAACAACTACACCTTTCCATTTTGCTATTATCTCCCTCTTTTTGTATGCAGCCTTGTTGGTACAGCTTGCTAATACCAGAATTACAATGCCAAAACTTATGCTGGGTTAATTTCAGTTTGCATTTTTTTTTCCTATGTTTTCCACTCTGACAAAATTTCTGGATTTGTTCTCATTAATTTCTAATCTCAGAATTCTCAATAAATTACCTGATTTGTGGAAGACTGCAATGGGTTTATTTAAGCTACAGTCTGAGGTTGGTTGAGAGAGTGGGGTAAAGACTTTTCATGTTGAGCTTGGTGTTAGTAGTCCCCTAGGAAATTTGTAACACTTATCTGGTGAAAAGTTCAGTGTTCTAGGGGGATTTCCATGGGCCTGAGCTCTCATGAGAGTGGTGATTATGAAATTGCCCCATTTGGAAAAAGTCCTGTCCACTTCTGTGCCTGGTTGTTACTGAGGCCATAGTGCATAATCTGGATCTGACCTCCCCTATCTCTCAAGTTAATATTCAGCTTTGGAGCCGTCTCTAGTAATAATACATTTTATCTTCAGCATGCATTACAGACTCTTATTACCTAATTTTTACAGCATTCCTGTGATCTAAGTAAATAAACAGCTTCTCAGGAATTGGAGCCCTCATTCTGAATCACAGTAGGATGTGGCAGTTTTCAGTGCAGTCAGGGTGCAATAAAAGGTGATGGCTTTGAAACGCTGATGCTGAATCAAATTTATTTTTACACAGGCAAGAGGATAGAGCACTGCTTGACTGAACTTTTTTTGAAAATCCAGGTCAGTTCAATTTTTGTGGGCGGCCTTTTTTGTGGGAAACAGACACTGTTCTATCTAAATATTTTTGGTCATTAAACAAGTAAGTGTTAATACCAGGATGCTGGCTTGTTCTACCACCTGTTGCTGAATTTTTTTACAGCTTCAACAGACTGCAATATTCCTCTCTTCCAACCCTAGGGTTTTTTTTTTGGTTTTGCTGTGATGTATTGAGTACTGGTTGGGTCTTGTTTGAGATACATTTTTGGTTCACTTTACAGTTCTTATGCTTGTACTTTGTATATGTTTTCTTTCCAAAACTGTGGGGAAAATCCTCTGAAATCAATTGCAACAGCTGCAGAATTAAAAAACACACATCCTTATGTATTTACTAAGTGTTAATAATTAACTGAGTCCGTAAAAACTGCATATTGCTTAGGCCTGTGTGGCATCAAATCGCCAGCTGATGGAAAAAATGGTGTGGCTCAAATTTAGTGGAATGTAGCTCATCTGCTAGCTGAAGATCTTGCCCTAGCTTTTTTTTTTTTTTTTAATGCTGATCTGGCAGCACATTCTTATGTGCTATATGTGGAGGAGATTCAGGCTGTGCTGTGACACACATCCTCTGTGAACAACCAGAGTTTCCTTCCCTTTCTAATTTAGCTTTAGTTTTAAAGATGGTGCAATAAAAGACTCCTTTAAGGGATTTTAAATAAGACCTTTTGCTGTGAGTTTTGATGCTTTTGTGGTGGTTATCTTCCCTTCCCTGTACCTTTCTGTTCTTCTAAACATATCTTTTCAGAGGCAAATACTACCTGACTTAGTATTTACATGTATTTTTGCAAGACTCTGTCAGAAGGCTTGTGTGACCTCTCAGGAGGTCCTTTCCTTGTACTTCTGCATCTATTTTAATAAGTGCAGCTGTAACATAACTGGGCCCTATCTGAGGCTGACTGAGCATACACATGTGCCAGAAGGAGATTTGCTGATGGTACAAAGCTTACTGCAAAGATAGCAATATCTGAAGTGCAAGTGCTTGTTCTGACTTGTGCCAGCCAGCTCCTTAGGAAAGCAGCAGCTGCTGCCTACCCACCAAAGTGCTATTTCAGAACAGTAGGGGAAACAAAGCTCTTTGCCACTTGAGACAAGATGTGGACATGAAAGTTCTTTGTCCCAACAGCTTTTGTTATAGCAAAGACACAACTATGTGACAACATGGTCAGCAGCCATGGCCTCTGTTATTATCCTGCGCTGTTCACCTGCCCACTGCCTAGCAGCTGGAGAAAAGTGTGCTGTAGAGCCAGAGAACACAAATCAAGACAATGAAATAGCCCTTAAGGACCACAAGTGTCTCTGTATGCTTGGTCTCTTTCCTTTTTCTTGTTAGCTCTGCTTCTACCTTAGGAAAGTGCAAAGAATTTTACCAGTGTATCCACAGAAATGCAGGAGACCTCTCCAGCGGTACACACTCAGTTTTCCTCAGGTAATTGCACTGATTTTTGACTCTGGTACGCAGAACCAGGTTCCTAAAGTAGCAGGAGGCATTGCTCTTCTCAGTGTCTAGTAGTAATGTTCCACAACAGTTGTGCAAATACTCCAACATGTATTTTGAGCTAGCAAGTTATGTCAGTACTGAAGGGAAGGACTGGTTAGTATATTGGCAGTTCAGAGGAAAACCAACCTGAAGGATGAGCTCCTGAGATGACCAAGGCAGGGTCTGTTGGGAGCATCCTGATGTGAACAGCAATGTAGCATTGCACTTAGGATATAAGACACATGATCTCCAACCAAGCCATTATGTGAATTTGGGCAATCCTTATCTGTTAAGCATCTGTTTTTCAGTCTTTCCCAAAGACTGAAGAAGTTCTTCAACTGTTTTGAAGTGCTGTTGCTCAACAGTCTATTTTTATAGTAGTGAGGGGTTTGAATGGTTGCAAAGGTTGCCCTAAACTAGGCAGAGAAAACAATCTTTTAGTGCTAAAGCTTGAGGGTTTTTTCCTTTCTGTTGGACTTGAGACTCAAAACCCAAATTACTATCCGTAAGGGTAACTTTGCAGTGACCTGCTAAACTGAAATGTAGGAAGCAGTCAATGGGAGGTTGAAATAATTTAGATGTAGGTATATTTTCAGTGGACATAAACAGTGTTTCTGGTTAAACTAGTTGCACTATAATGATTTGCTTATTTTTGTTAATCTTTAGCATTTTTGGGATTGGTTTGACTCTTTGTTCTGGAGGTGGCTTCTACTGTAGTGTGCTAGATGAGGAGCATTAGGACTTGGCACTTCATCTGGAAGCGACAGGTCTTCCTGAACATAGGAAAAGCAAGAGCCACTGTGACCTGCTCACTGCAGACTTGATCTCTTGTTAAGCTTTAGAATATGTCAGGTGGGAGTCAGGTTCCCCAAATTTGGGGCAAGTGAGAGGAAGGGATATCTGGCAGGATGAGTCTTCACACCCAAGGGAGGGGTGGTTTTTTCACTTCTTGTCAGGCTTTCTGTATAAGGAGGGGCAAATACAAGTACAGGACAGTCAGGGAGCTTCAGTCCTGGGAAGCTCTGCCTGCCATTTTGCTTAAGGTTCATCGTGACCATCCCAGTTTCACTGTGGAAGCTCTTCCAACTGGACAGCTGGTGCTGTGATGAGTTTCAAGTAGGGAGATACTGCTGGGTTAGTTCTGCCTGCTTGTTTAGGGGATTCAGAATGGTTCTGATACAAGTGTCTTCTGTTTACATTTGAACCAGCAGTCTCCCAGATGCATGCTTACATAACCACCTTTCAAAAACACTTCTGCTGTTAGTAATGGTCATTTGATTAAAATGTCCAGGCCTGCTTTCTCCTGTTACTTGAATTTCCACTGAAGTTCAGGTCACTTGCTCAAGTACAAGGAATTCTGGACAGGGTCCTCCTTGGTCACAGCTTATTCTTTCAACTTCTATTTAGCTCCATGCTTTTTTAATGGCATAATGCCATTCCTTGTATGCTTCACAGCAGTGCTTGCCATTAGTATGTGGCTGGATGTGACTATGGCATTTGATTTTCAGACTGTCTGTTGATTTC
>VXAY01005025.1:122182-182258 GCA_013399855.1 Oxyruncus cristatus | reverse complement strand
TAAATGGGGACAGATTAAATGAAAAAGCTTGCAAACATCTGATCTCTGCATGCCAGTGTGCCTTCAGCCAGCCCCCACTTTGTCCATCTGAGTTTCTGAACAGTAGATGATCTCACCAAAAAGTAAACAAGCTGCAGAAGTGTTTAGGGAGTTTGGCGCATTTCGGATTTAACCAAGGAATCGGGGGGGGCGGGGAGGGGCGGGGGGAATTTTTTCCTCCCGCTACGGCGAAGCAGGGTGCTTCAGCTGGAAAGAAAAGGACGTCTTTAAGTTATTGCAGGAGCCGGCTCTCTTCCCGGCCTTTCCCCGGGTTGGGAGTGGGGGTGATGGTTGGGGTTTTTTTATTATTTTATTTTATTTTTTTTTGGGGGGGTGTGGGGTGTGGGATGTTAATGGGGGCGCTCGCACGGCCGCGCTCAAACCCGGCGCGACCAGGAGCGGGGTCGGGCTGCGCGGGGAGCGGGGAGGGCGAGGGGGGACCTTCCCGCCCCCGAGTGACCTCCGCAGGGGCGGGTGGCTTACTCCTTCGTGCGGAACAAAAAAAGGCAGCGGGGAATCTGTAACTGGATATGTAGCCGAGGGAGCAGTGACCGCCAGTAACCCCGCTCGCTTCGTGCCGCGGGGAGCGGAGCTCACGGCTTTGCCTCCCGCTCCGCCTGGCCCCGGCCGGGAAGCGGGAGAGGCGCCCGAGCCACCGGGTGCCCCCGGTACAGCTGTTCTCCGCAGGAGTGTGTGTGCGGTGGGGAAGTGCAGTGCAGACTCTTAGTTCTCCCGTGTCGCTGGTTTCTCTTCGGAGCTCGTTGTTTCCCAGCGCTCGCTCTGGGATGCGGTGTTCCTCTCTTCGGTGAAAAAAAAAAAAAAAAAAAAAAAGAAAAAGCCGGCCTGAAAACTTGCTGGTTTTGTCTTAGCTCAGGCTGGAAGTCTTCACCTCGATAATCCTATAGCGCCTGCTCTCTCACCTCCTCCTGGCATAGCAGCTCCGCTGGTCGTTGCTTGTTTGCGGAATCGCAGAATATTCTGAGTTGGTCGTCAAGTCCAGCTCTTAAGTGAGGCCCATACGGGGATGAGTCGTAATATCTTGGTCTTATTAGCACTATGGTGAAAGTAGAATTGTCCTCTCTCTTTCTCTTAACGAAAACAACAAAACCAGAAACACAACAACAACAAAAAAACCCCAACCAAACATAAAACTCCAAACCCACCACCACCAACAAAAACAACAAACCCTCAACAACAAAAATCCCAAACCAAAACAAACAAAAAAAACCCACCAAAACTCACAACCCCCCACAAAAACAAAAAAAAACCAAAAACTACCCCCGTTCCCCCAACTGAAGAAAAAAAAAAAATAACCAAAACCTAAATCACAAGAAAACAACCCAAACAGTATGAGGGTCAGTTTCTTAAGATCCAGGTTTGTGACTTCACTAGTGTGCTTGGATTACGACTTCCATATGGTTCCCCTCTGCTGTGATGAAGATAAGAATTTGTTTTAAAGCCAGGAGCTGAAACACCAATGGCTTTAGAAGGTGAAGCTTTTGGGAGAGCAAATGGAAAAAATCCTGCACGTGTTTTCTTAGTTCCAAGTAGTTAAGATTGTTTTCTAGATCTTTGTGCAATTCTGTATCATACCTGTGTGTCTGCGTATGTCAGACTTTGAAATTTGTGGTAGAGTACATTTACTGTTGACATAATTGACTATAGGCTATTAAATCCCGTGGTGGTCCATGCACCAGCTCAGTCTCATGTTCTGTAACAACACAGGGATTAAGTGCTAATGCTGGGTTTCAGCCCAGATCAGGGGAGAAGCTTGGTGTATCTTGCTTCTGTGTACATATGTGCAAATTGGGCTGAACTAATGATGTTAAAGGGAGCTTATTTTGAAGGTGTGGGGTTTTTTTTGTTGTTGTTGTTGGAGTTTTGGTTTTTACTGGGGGGTGGGGTGTTGAGGTCAAGACATCATGGATTGACATTTCTGAAGTCTGCCAAGCTTCAGAACACTTTGCCAGCAGCTCCTCTTTTCCCTTTGTGCCATGGTTTGTGTAATTCCTTATCCTCCATTTGTCAGCTTTGCTTTTCCTGTTCAGAGCTCTCACGTGAGTTTTTCCTTTTGGCTTTGCCGTGACCAGAACGTTACTTGTTTTGTCACTTTCCAGACTTGAAACTTCGGGATTTCCTGGTTGACAATGAGACATTCTCAGACTTCCTCCACCATAATCTGTCCATGCCATCATCTGCCGTAGAGGAGTTACTGAATGCAGGGGTCAACCTCCAGCAGGTAAAGAGCACTTTCAACCACTAACATAATGCTTGTCTATTGTTTGTTTAGCCATAGTGCCAAGATCCACAGTGCAGAATCCCTCTGAGCTAGATGTTGTACAAACACAGAGGAAGATGTATTCCCTGCTTCTCTCTTCCCCCCTGCCCTCAATTTACTGTCTTATTTGATGGTAAGCTGTAAAAGGACACTGGGAGGACACGGACAAACGTTTTGATCTGCCAAAGATATCAGGCTAAACTGAATTTCTCCTTTTTTTTTTTTTTTTAGTGTAAGTAAAACATTAATTAGGTTGCTTGTGCTGTTCTAGCTCTTCAGTCACTCAGCTTGGACTGGGGCAGGGTTTCTGTATGTTGCTCTGCCTTATAGTCCTGTGCAGCAGATAGAGGGATGCTTTTAGGTTAGTGGCCAAAAGACACTAAGACACACACATCGTATATTATGTCCTACAGGACTCCTGATATCAAATGAAGCTCCTGAGCACTCCCACGGAGCCATAAATACAGCCAGTGGTGACAGCGGGCTAGGGCCTCTGTCTTGTGATGGCTGTCTGCCACTGTCAGGTCCATAGCATGTTTTTTGCTAGTCTTGATGAATTAGTCCGCCAGCATCCTTTGAAATGCAGAAGTCAGAAGAGACTTCAAAGGAAGACCCACATAGTTCTCTTGGGGCAGTGCAAAAGATGATATGCAAAAGGAGAAGGAAATCCATTCTGCTTCCCAACTCCATATCACATCTTTTCATTGAGGTGGGGTGGATTAATAGTCCTTCTAGTCTCTGTTTTCATGTAGTTACAGATGCTGTCCTGCTCTGCACAAGTTGTCTTATTTTTCAGTAGATTCTACCAAGCCATCTGTTTTAGTGCAGTTTGATAGTTAGTCCTGTAAGTTAAGGATATGTTCTATTAAAAAAAGGTGTAGTGGAAAAAAATTTCTTACCCATTCTAGGGTACAAGTTTTATTTTAATTGAAACTAACATACCTGAAATTCAAGCTAGATTAATACAGAATCATGCTACAGATGGTTCTGGAAAGATAACTGGAAGACTTCAGCAACAGCAACATAGTTATTCTTCCTAAGCTAGTGGAGAGGCAGATCTTAAAATATGCAAAAAGCCAGCTCTGACATTTATGTTGAGTGACTGCCATGCTGTACCAGTTGTACAGGGCAAAGCCAGTGGAAGGAGAAAAAAAGCTTAGGTTTTATCTATATAACATGTCTGAAGGTCAGTCCAGGGGTGATCAGTCAGCTAGTTCTTCCTTGCATGATTTAAGCTGTGTTCTTGTTTATGTAATTCTTGAGCTCATTCTGCTGGGGCACTGGGAATGAGGCTTTTAAGTCTTAAGTGTTCTGTGCTTAGGGATGGCAGGAAGAGCTAAGAGGGCAGTAAGCTGCAGAGCAGTGGCCCACCAGATTTTCTTTGAGCACTTTCATAAAACACAAATGGTAACTAGAGATGTAGAGCTCTCTCTTCCTGCAGAATGACTTTATCTGACTCACAAAATGGACTCCTTTGATTTCATGGGAGATCTGGGTTGGAGGTCTGATCTTGCTGCTGAGCTGACTCCAGTATTAATAGGCAGTAGTTATTCGGTCTCTGTATGGGGGGGTTATACAGAAGGGCCTGTGGAGGGTGTGCAAACCTCTCACAGGAAACAGAGCTGCCTTCTGTGGTCTCTTTGTGTCCTGGGGTTGTTCAACAAGGCAGGAAGTTATGATATGCAAGCAAGTAAGGAAGTGAAGTCACCAAGGAGATGGGACTGTTCGCTGGTGTTACTGTAATGACAGTGCTCCAGCATGCCAAGCAGGGTTGTGTGTCCAGCATACTGAAATAAGTGCCAATAGGTAAAAGTGACCAAAACCTTGTCTTGATGGGCATGTTGCTTCCTGGGGCAGAGTGGCTCAACATGATGTTTCTCCAGCAGTGGCACATGTGCTCAGAAGGGTGTGGGATTTGGAGGGCACCTGGATCAGCAGTGGGCAGACAGCTGTCTAACCATGCTGTTGCCATCCAGGTGTGCCCAGACAGCTCTTATGTGGCTTGGAGGCAGGAGTAGGTCCTGTCCCTCCAAAAAGTTGAGGGCGCAGTGAGGTCCAGGGCCAGGGCTGCAGCATGTTGAATTGAATAGCAGCGAGGAGTAAATAAGAATGGCCAGTGCATACTCTGCTTGGAGCAAATCTCCCTGTTTCATGAAGCAGGGACAGTCCCAGGAGAGAATGTGACCTGTGAACCCAAAAGAATGACCTGTGACTACTTTCAGACATGAACCTGGCATTTTGAGAGTCCTTAGGGGACTTAGTCTGTCCCTTAAGATGTATTTTTGCCTGTTGAAGATGCCATGAGTTCAGATGACTGCAGATGGGTAGAGATCTGGCTGGCTTAGCATGACTGGGTGTTTTAGTTTGGGGTGGATAGGCAGAGCCTTAGCTTTCAGGTCTTGTGCTGTGGACCTCAGCGTCTGGAAGGGGCAGCTTCTCTCCAAAAGAGTTTAAAATCTGAGTGAAAAAGTTGGACATACTCAGGATGGTGGAAGGGTTGGTCACCTTCAGGTTTTGTGGGTGAACGCTGAGGCACTAGGAGACAGTGGTTTTCTGTATGTCCACGCAGGGAAGCTGGTTTAGACTAATTCCAGGTCTCTGGAGCGTTATTTCCATGCCACATTAATATCTCCCTTCCAGCACGGCTGTAACACAGGTAGTAGTATCTCTGCTGGCAAAAACAACCCAAAGAAGCCACCACTGCCAAAAAGAAACCCAAACACGTACACAAAAAAACCCTCAACAAAAAAAATCAACACCCCCCCCCCAAAAAAAAAAGAAAAACCCCCAACAAATCTTTCAAAAGTCCAGCCTTTTTAATGAGAGAGAGCTGATTTATTCAGCTGAGTGTGCAGCACTGAAATATCCTGGTTTTGGCATGTGGACACAGACCAGAGTTAAATGTTTGCACGAGTGTTGCATTAAAAATCTCTTGCCTCTCCTGTCAGTTCCATTTGCTTGTTTTCTGAACGTAATGTGCTTTCCCCCCTCCCCCCCCCAGATGGTTGATGCCCCTTTGGTTTTGAAAGATGAGAATTTTCAGACTTACCAGCACTGTTCAGGAGCTGGTAACTCTTGCGGGATATAGATCAATCCTCCTGAGTTGTTACTGGAAATGGGGCAATGCATGCCAGGTATTATAAAAGAACAGAAAGAATAAATGAAGTGTAAAGCTATTGTTACCTGTGCATTTACAATAAAATTGTTCCTTCTGCCTAGCCCCATGGCAAACAAAAAATTCTTGCCAGTGGTAGATTCTGCGTTTTCCCTGTTTGTCAGCTGTATGAAGTATGCAGCTTTTTTGGCATGGACCTGTTTGTTGTTCAGCGAGCCTAAATTCTGTAACTGACCCGATTAAAAGAATCTAGGCTATCAGGCCTGAAAAGGTTTGATGATAACACAGAGGGATTTTATCAATTTCCTTAGTTAACAAGGTGGTTACTTGTGGGTTAAGAAACGTCATTGATAAGCAAATCATTACCTTAAGTAAAATATGCCTGTGAAGGAAGACTCCAGGATTTTATCTCATCTGTTGCAGCCACTAAGATAACTTTTTTTCATTGATATGTTATCTGCTAAAAAACACTGCAAAAGGTTCGGCTCAGCAGTTAGTGAAGAGATATTTCAGACCTAAGGGAGAAGGTGGTTCTGATCCAGAACTGCACTGAAAATGTGGCTGGCAGATATGTCTGAGGAGTTTGGCACACAGGTCTTTTGCCCTTCACATACATTTGCCAGACTTCTGTCTAGTCACAGCCCTTGTTTTTGCCTCTGTGGCTCAGTTCCCAGAAGACTGAAGGTTAGGCAATGCATGTACCCTTGGCTGGAGGAAATGGCTGCTGTGGAGGACAGGATCATTGCTGCTTTGTGCATGTTTGTGGAGAAATGAGGAGAGACCTCCTTCCCCCAGGACTTCTCTCCCATGTTCTTCAGTGGGGAAACGTTTTTCTTGGAACTGAGTTGTGCCTGAGTCAGGGCTGCTCAACCTGTAGAGAAGAATGCCCTCTTGCCTCTATCTAGAAATGTTATGAATGGTTTCTTTTGTCTAGGCAATAACCAGTTTTTTCCTTGGAGTCTTAGATGAAGGGAGACTTACATGCCTTCCCCACTTTTCTAGGTCATCGTGTCTGGTTATCGAATGCGGTTGCGAGATCTCTGCAATAACTCATCATCTGAATATCTTAAAATCCAAAATCAAACGGTGGCCATGGACTCTGAGGCATTAATTTGCATCTTGTCAAAGGAAAAACTCCATGCAGCTGAGCAAGCCTTCCGTGCTAACCTGAATCCTTTGAAGCCCCTTCAGGTGAGTTCACAGGTCTTACCCATGAGAGTCTGTCATTGACACAGTGACATTTTCCAGGGCTTTCAGTCTGGGAACTCATTCCTATGTTTCCAGAGTGAACTGTTAGTTGGCAGTAAGAAGGAAGAAAGGTTGTCTTTATTACTGGAGTGTGAAGAGGACTGCTTCTTCCCAAAATTCTTACCCTTCCTGTTGCAGTCTGCTACTTGTGGAGCATAAATGTGTGTGGTCTGCCGTTCAGCTTGTCAAGAGGACAGTGTTTATGCTGCACAGTAACAAGCAGGCTCTTGGTTGTCCCTGTGTTCTAGTCAGATGTCGTATCTGGGCTGGAATGAGCCTGGATATTAGACCATCTTGTGCTGAGTGCTAAAACCGTCGCCCTCTGCCCTCAGCATGAGGCCACTGAGTGTAGAAGCTTCCAGCCACTGATAAGCCACAACCTTTAAATAGGTGTAATTCATGCAAAGTAGAGTCAAGTTTTAAAATCCTGTTTCAAAAATTGACCAACATTTGGTTGGTCAGGGTTTTGGATCAAGAATTTGTTGAACTTCAAGAAAATACATTATTTACAGGGTAATTGGAGGCTGGAGCAGACTTGATCTAGGAAAGTCTAGTAATGTATTGCTACAGGTCCACAATATGTGTGAAAGTACAGAAGTTTGAGGAATTCAGCGCTGGAAATAACAGTAGAGTGAAGAAGGGACCACAGAACCCACTCTGTTACCCACTAAAACAAACATCCTGTTGTCTGCTGTGGAAGAAATAAACACTTTGGCTGTGTGAGTTTTCAGATTTGATGAGCCTTTCAGGACTGAAAGTCATGTACCCCTTGTTTGGCTTTGTCCCCGGTCAAAGAGGGTCATTACTGAGTACTGGAATCATATGAGTCTTCTGTGCAGCATGTAGTGGTCAGTGACTTCTCTCCATAGCTCATCTTCTGTTTTCCATGTGTCCCCCATCTGCATTTTTTCTTTCCTGGTGGGAGAACAAGACAATCATAAGCGTTAAAAGATGAGGTAACAGCACTAAAATCGTCCCCATAACAAAGGTGGGCTGTTTGGAGAGGAATGGCTGTAAGCAGTTTCTTGTCTTCAGTTACATGAATATGTGCACATCTATACGTACGTTGCCTTAAGCCACTCAAATATGCTAGAATTTTGGGGTCTGAAGAGGATGCAAACAGCCAGAGGTTGTACCATTCAGTATTGGCTTTCTGGGCCCTGTGAAGACTCAGTCTTGCTTTTCTCATTTATGGGAGTTCCTGCAGGTTTGCTGACAGGAGTGGGTACTGAGGGTGTCTGTGCCACTAGGTCTGTGTTGGTTGTTGGTGAGAGGAAGCAGTCACAGAATCACAGCCATAAGCCAGTCTGTGCCACTTGGCAACAGCAACATAGATTTAAGACATTATGTGCAATTGTGGGGGACTTCTGAGAAGCTGGCTCATTATCTTTTCTTCAAAGGGAAAAAAAGCTGGAGTACAGAGGCCAGCAGTTCTAACCCTGCTGTGTATTACTGTCTGGTAAAGGCCCACAGTTTTCCTTAGAAAAATGTCACAGCATACCCTCTAGTTAAAGTGCTGTAATGCATCAGTGAGTGAAATAAAAACTAACTGGCTTCAATGTGGCCAGGCAAAGTGAATAAATTAACTCTAGGATCACAACCAACATGTTTGAAACTTGTGTCTTCAAAGACTAAAAAGTGCCCTGACCTGCAGTAACATCTTTGAACAAAGAGAGAACTTTCTGTTCATGAACAAAGGAGGCTTTTGACACAGCTTATTGAAGGCACTGTGTGTCAAATCTTGGACAAGCACACTGAAGATAGCTTGTTACCATATCTACTACAGAGTCTGTAAACCAATAACAACAATCTGCCCAGAGATTTATTTATTTATTTAGCTTAATCTCTTTGATATACTTCACAGCAAGTCATTTCAGTAAGTAAAGTAAGAGCCAAGTCAAATGCAGGTACAGCAGAAATTCAGAGGCAGGTTTTTAGCTTGTGTGATGGGACCTGGGCTTCACTGGTTGCACCATTTCGTGACTTATGGAGTGGCAGCATCTTACTACAAGTAGGATAATATGAGGACTTGCAACTGTGTTCAGGAACTGCATAAATTCAACACCAAGAGCTTGCCTTGAATAGTAAACCAGGAGTTTGAGCCACTCAGATATCTGTGCAGTAAAGTGGCTGTGGCTCCTAATCCTGATTCTGAACACTGCAACTGGCATCCACCTCGTTGTTTCTGTCCCTGTGCATTCCTGTTTGTTATTCCATCTACAAGATGATGCAGTAAATTGCATCTTGAATTGATCCAGGAGGCACCTGACCAGGTGCTTGCACAAACATTTGTGCTGAAACATGAAGAGGAGGGTGCAGTACTGAGAGCCCAGTGATAAGGGAGGGTGTGTGTGGGCTGTGACCGTAATGATGACACTTGCTTCTGCTGGCTTAAAGTGTGTGCGTGTTTGAAGCCTCAGAGAAACTACAGGTGTTCCAGGTAACTCTTGGAAACTGAGTAATTATTTACAAATTATGGACAGATCATGGCTCTAAAAAAGAAAAGTGCTTGCTGGGTGAAGTGCTTGAGCTGTAAATGTCACAGCACTGCTAAGGACTTCTTTTTAAAAGAAAGGCAAAAAATAAACACTTTATATACCTGCTCATCAGTTCTATCCAGAGTATCCTGAGTGTTGCCCTGAATGCAGTGGTACAGTTAATCTTAATTAGAAGTTCTTCTTTGTCTTTTCTACTAGGATTTCTAGCTCTGCCACTGATTCTTTGTATTACTTCAATGTAGCCCTCTCTGTAGGCTAGAGAGGCATAGTAGGAAGGTTAAAGGGTGTCTCCTTATTCTTTTTTTTATGTAAGAACCTATTTGAGGCAGGCTGTTTAGATCAAAACCCAGCAAAATATCTGAAAGTTATCACAGGGCAGCAAGGCAGAGGATCAGCTTTCCTTCTTCTCTGGGTGTTCACTGCACTAGAAGCAAATAATGTTTCAAAAAGTCAAATTCCCTTTTCCAGGACCCACGTCTTAGTCTGCATTCATTCTCTGAAGCCTTTTGGCCACCAGTAAGTACTATGGGACACGGGACATGTTGGACAAGATGTGGACACATCACCTGTTTTTGGAGTTTGCCTTGTGCATTGGGTGTAGTGAGTGGGTCTGAGGTAGCAGAGGCAGGTTTGAGAACAACAGTGAAGCTGACATGCACCATCACCAAGAGAGCAAGACTGGAAGGTTTCAGAAGGTGGAAGGCACAGTTTTCAGGAAACTATTTGCTCTAGAGGGAGTTACACTGAAGACAACTCCTTGTTTCCAGTTGTTCTGCATGTAAATATTGGGCCTGGATTTTGGTTTGTGGGCTTCTTTTGCCCTTCCGTTCACATATCTGTATTATCGTGAATGGAAACATTTGGACACAGTCTTTGTTTCAAGGGAATGAAGACTAAAATAATTTCCTATGATTTCACATTAGTATCTACATGTTGTGGCATTTGAAAGCATACTGAAGTTACAGTATTGTGGCGCATTGGACAGCCCAGGCCCCTGTTACTAGCACACAGCTTTGGAGTTGAGTCTTTTCCTTTTCACATCTTTTCCTGGAGTAATTCCTGGAAACAAAGCCTGGAGGCTTTCACTTATTCTAGTTAATCTGCTGGAGGCTGTTAAGACCTGGGCACTGCTCTGCTGATCTGCTGGGACATTTAAGACTTAGAAAATTTTTCTCAGTGTGCAGTTAGTGTTTGCTGCAAAGCTAGTTGCAAAGTCAGGGAGGGTCTATCTAACCTCTGTGGATTTCCACTGAGCACAGTCCTTAAAGTTTGGGTAAATAAATCCCACATCATTAGGGGTAGAAAAAAAGCAATTAAAAATCCCCACAGGCTTAGGCCTTCAAGGCACATTTAAAGAACTTTAGTTAGCAAGTATCAAAGCTACATCTCTGCTCTACCACTTCAGCAATGATGAAGAAGGTCCTAGGTTGTGCTTGTTCAGCTCCATATACCTCATCAACCTACACAGTTTTGTGTTGTTCACTGCATTCAGAGGTGATTCAGGAACAGCATGGATGAGGAAGAGTTTCCTGATGACACTAATTGGTTCAGAACAGTAAAAAGTCAAAATCCAATTGCAAAGGATTAGTGAACAACCTCATGCTGACACACTGTTGCAAAGTGCCAAACAAAATTTAGCGCTGCCAAGTAAAGTACACAGGGAGAAGACCTTAAGATACGCTTGTATGACTCCGAATGAGCTAGTGCCACTCAGAAAGGGAGATCTTAGAATTACAGTGATAAAACAGATCAACATCAGTATAAATCCACATTGCAATCCTGGTTCTCAGGAGCTATGTGCAATTTTAGGTTCTCCGTCTCTGAAGGAGCAAAGGCCACAAGTATGATTCAAGGCAAGAATGGTTTTCGTTGGAAGAACAATAGACCACTGTTCTTCCCATGGGATCTGTAAGGACAAACACAGGTTATGACAGAGGTCTGTAGAATTACAAGTGGGATGGAGAATGGAAACTGGGGATGATTGCTCTCTGTGCCTCATGATACAGCACTGGAGGACTTCCAGTGAAATGACCACTTTAAAACAAAACCAAAAGGAGCTCCTGCATACCCAACTTAGTCAAAATGGAAAAAAATCAGTAGCTATGTGCAATGCTGGGGGTATTGTGAGTTTGAGAAAGGCTTAGAAGAACTCATTAAACATAAAAATCTTACCACATGCTATTAAACACCAAGATCCCAGCCGCAGCTGAGAAAGTCTGAGTTGCAAGCTACTGAAGAACACGATGTTACGTTGAGGAAATGTTGTTACATATTTGCCCCATGGCTGTGTTCTGTCGCAAGCCTCCATTAAGGGCTATCACTTGATGACCCTGAACTTAACAAGACTTTGTCCTGACTCAGTATGTAAGTCTTAGGCGATTCAAGGGGCTTGCAAACCTTACCCTGAAACGTGGGAAGTAGCCACTTACCCTTTCATTCCGCAGTACCCTGACCTTTCTTCCCTAGCAAATTTACATCACTTCTCACCATAACTTGCAATGGTATCATTGATATGGAGATCACTCCATAAATAAGAAAACTCTAGATTCAGGGTAGCTTCAGTAAGATTGTCTTTAGCAGGTGTCTTCTCTACATCCTGGGGCTGAGGTGCAATGACTCCTTTTCTGGTGAAGCGCTGCAGAAACATCACCTGTCTGTTCTAGGCACACTGTGGAAAGACAAAGCTCTAGCAGGTTTTGAGCACAACTTCCCTCTATGATTACTGTGTTAGGGGCTAGCCAGTCACTAGACTTGTCTTCTGGGGCAGCTAACATCATAATACTCGAGGCACAGAGTGCACTGAGGGGACTCTGTGTGCTCATATCTGCATGTTTTAAGATTTAAAACAATGACAAACACTTGAGATGACAGGAGTTGACTGCACAATCAAGATAAGCCGTGAATAAATCCATCTGAGACTTACTGGGGATGGAAAAATCCAGTTCTTTAACATACATGAGAATGTGTGTGTTTAAAGTGTTGAAAAGCCATTACGAAATTCCGCCAAAATTCAGGCTGCATCACACAGGTAGCTGTTTCTGCCTCCAAAAGACCACTCTGCCACGTGTACTTTGAAAGTTATTGCAACTCCATACTGATCTCAGCAGAAACTTTTTACTGGCCTCTGCAGGAAAATCATGTGCTTTAAACTTCTGCTTTTGTTTCCTGGAAGTCTCAAACTGCTGCTTTTTAAAAGGATGATATCATTGTGCTTGACTGAAAATGCTCTCAAAAGAGCAAGGACAGCCACATGTTCAGTTGCAGCATGTATTTACATTAAGAGACCTTTTCTAAAAGCCATTTATCATCTAACACTTAGCTCATGCCAACCATTTGACAAAATACCACCTATATTACGAAGGGAGAAAAAAAACACTGGATTTTCATGTGCTCACCCACACTCTTCCAAGGACCATGACAGTACACAAGCCGCAATTTATTTATGGCTTATTACAGGTCTATGCCACTGGAGGTGAGTGTGGAAAAGCCCTTCTTAGGCAGTGCTACAGAGATGAAATCCTACAGGAGGAATTTGAATGTCATTTAACCTTTCCCTCAAGTCATATTCTAAACTGGGGAGAATTTGCAGAGGGAAATCTAAACAGGTACTTCTGTGATATAAGACAGTCAGAGGTGTCCCACTGGACTGTGTTGTGATGGGTGCCACTGCTCCTGCTGACCTTTCCCAAACGGTGTAGCTCTTCCGTGGGACAACTGCTGGCCTACTCCTGGGAGAAAGATGGAAAGAAAATTTAGAGTCAGCTATTTCCTGGAAGCTGGTTGTTTTAAAAATACGCCCCTGGTTTAGATGAAGAACGTCAAGGACTGATGGAGGCACTTGAGTAGTGATGATAGACACTGCAGTAGAGAGTTCTTTGTATCTGAGCTGGTGTCTGTGTAGTACCACTGAAAACTTGTGCCTACCAAGTCATATGGTCAATGTCCTCCATTGTACTGACTTTGCATCCCCTTCATAGCACTTGGCTTGCAGGATTTCAGGTCTGTCCACATGCTGCCCTGTAGGCTGTGCTTGCTTTGTGACCTGGAATGCAAGTCATCCTTTGCACTGTTAAGTGTATGTGCATGCATATAACACTTTATCAGTATGGTTCTGGTTATGGCACCTGTACCTAAACCCCGTGAGGAGGGAAAGGAGTGATCCTATCACATTGCTGGGTGCAGACACCCAGGGAATTTTAAGTTCAAGGTTGCAGAGAAAGCCAGCTCTGCCTTCCCCATCAAGCAAGTTGCTGTACTCTATACAAGAATGTTTTCAGGAGTTTAATAATGTTTGTGCCGTGCAGTAACTTCTAGTTTCCTTTTCTTTCTTCCTGCAGAGACACCTTTCTTTCAATTCCTCCTTGTGGGATCTATCAGAAACTGTGGAAACTTTGAGAGACAGCATTGGGAAACTTGTTAAAGAGGTAAGGAGTGCCTTTGTGTCACAACACATCACCACTGTGATGAAGTTGCTGTCTTAGCCTGCGATGGAGCACAGAGGCACAGGTGTCCTCCGAGCAATAAGTCAAATCCGTGGCTTGTTTTGAAAACTTTGCTGGTCCTACAGCTGTTTTGCCTGTGTCAGTACAGGCAGCACACTCTTTGCAACCCCTTGGCACTCCAAGTTATAAACCATCTCAGGAGTTCAGATGTTTTCTGTAGTGTTTTGCCGTCTCAGCAGCGGCCCAACTGTTGCCCTTGCAGTACATCTGCTGCCTAGCAGCGCCTTGCAAGCTGCATGTGGAGGCTTTTCTGGTTTGGGTTTTTTTTTTCCACTCAGTTTCCAGCCATGTCAGGGTTACTACTTGGTTGTATCTTTTGGGTGCGGTTAGGGCACGGCGTACGGAAAAGATGTGGCTGTTCTAATTTAAAATGGTACCTATGGGCTACTGTTGCCTCTTTGTCTAAACTAGCTTTTATGGGGCAGAGATTGTTTTCCAGTCTTGAGGGGCACTCGGCACAATGATATCACAACACCAAACATTAACAGGGATTTGCAGAGCCAAAATGACATTCTCGAGACTGCAAGTATTTGTTTTTGCAGGTGAAACGATGCATCAAGAAAAGAAAGCTCTTCGTACCTTAGTGTGAGTCAGAAGTCCAAATGTGGGGGGTGGGTGTTGAGCCAGGAACTTATCCTAGTTTTTTTGGCTGGTTCTGACTTTGAAGTGCTGCTATTAGTCAAAAACATTCTCTCCCTGGAGCAGAAATCACAGCCATCTAAGCTAAACAATACCGCCGCCTCCATCTAAGCTAAACAATGCCGCCGCCTCCTCCCTCCTCCCCTTCGCTAGTCTTCCGTGTTTTGCATCAGAGTAGGGGAGCTCAGCGCCCGTGAACGGCAGTAACCTCTGAGAGCAAGCACAAGAGCGGGTCACTTCAGGTTAGCACACGCCTCGCTCCCACGGAGGGGCAGCTGCCGGGAGCCTGCTCCGTGCCAGCCAACAATTCCTGGCGCGCATCCTTCCCCCGGCCCTCCAACCTGCCGCTGAGTCCCATTTGCATTGCAATTAAGACGGTTGCAGGATCAAGCTGCAGCTTAGGACCATGGGGGAGCTTTTGCTGCCACCAGGGAGGCTGCCCTTCAGAGTTCGATTACAGCTGTTTCCTGTTACGTCACTTCAGCTTGCGTGTTTTTTTTCCTTGTCTGGGATAAAAATAATTGAAACCATGTGATACTCAAGTTTGCTGATGTGGACGAAAACGTCGCAGGGTAACGTGCCTTTTGCTTGGCAGCTGTTTTGGGCAGGACTACATTTTATTTTGCCCCGCTGCTCTGCAAACAAAGGCAGCTTTTTGCCCTGTGTACAACATGAGCTGCTCCAGATGGCTTGACCGAGAGTTACTTCTTATTGTCTGTCAGGCGGATTTCTGTGTGAAAAGGAGGGACTTGCTCCCTTGTTTCAAAGGGCAGCAGCTTGAGGGGGTTGAGAGAACTATTGTTTGTGCCGTGTCTAGAAGCCTTTCTAGCAGGGAATTTTAATTAGAAAATGGTCGGAACAAAATATTTGTCTTGGAGTATGGGGGTTGATTGGGTATGTGTCCTTGGACTCTTCAAATCAATCAAGGGAAGATTAAACACCAAGAGCAAGGGCAACTATTAAGAAACATTTACGGAGCCAGGTCTGAGGTCTGGGAGAAGAAATAGTAAACCTGCACGCATGAGATGCTTGCTTCCAGTGGTGTAAAAAGAGCAACTCTGCATGTAAATGGTGAAGTTGCTGGTGCCAAAGATGGAACAGAGCTCCTTGCTCAGGCTGTTCAAAAATTATGTGTAGAAATGTATTTGCCAATGCACTCCCTCTATAGCATGATTAACACTGTATGCTCATGGGAATTAACCGCACTTCCTATTTGTGCACCTTTGCTCCTCATATTTGGGAGTTTATGGTACTTAGCTAAAGCAGTTAACTTTTTGCTGAGGAAAAATGAGCTGTTTTACCTAAGGTACCGAAACTCCTCGAGGGGTGCCTTTGAATTGCACTCTGAAACTGTAACACACCTGAAATGCAGCCTTGGCCTCCTGGGTAGGGAGTCATCATATCCGAAAATCCACATGAGCACGTGCAACAAATAAAGGCTGTTATGTGACACTTTTTTCCCATCAATGTCCTATGAAGCTGGGGTCCTGTCAGTCACCCCCAACCTGTGGAGTCAGGTTGAGTGGCACCACGGTGCAGACAAAGGCAGCAGTGAGGAAATGAAAGCACACTTGAACCAGTCACTCTGGGCACACGTACTGGATCCTTGGGCTTTAGCTGTTCTCACAGCTGTCTCCCATCAGATCGGTGTGTCATGTGTTTTTAGGCAGCTAAAAATAGAGGCTCCTTGTGTAGATGACACATAGTAGCTGTAGCTTAGCATAAAGAATTTTTGTCCAGATGTTGGCACATCTAGAGGATGCACAGTACTACAGATGAACACAAAGGGTCAGTTTTGCTTCCCACTGTAAGGCCAGAGACTCTTGAGTGCACTTTCCTTTGGTGATCTTGGATTGAACTGTTCCAGCACACTGCTGCTTTCAGCATTGTTGCCAGCTGGCTTTACCAGCTGTCTTAGACTTGGGTTATCTGCATTTTACTGAAACCAAGGTGACAGAACCAATACACGGTGATCAAATTGGCAGGTTTGACTGATTGACTCTGTTACTGCCTCTGAAAACAGGACAGCTGGAGCACAGCATCTAAAGTTGTTTTTAAAATGCTCCTGATGAGCAGCTACAAATAGGTGTGTCAGCAGCTCTCCTTGCCCTTATTAGTGCATGTGGCTGTTCTGGGCAGCACGGTAAGAACATCCAAGTTAATGTCACCTGACACTTCATAGCAGTCAAGAAATCAGCTAAAATGCTAGAAAACATTTAAAATGGGATAGAGAATCAACTGTAGGCTTTTACTGTGACGCTGTATGAAACCGTTTGATATGGAACACAGATGTAGGCCCTTGACCTCCAAAAAAGGGTAGCAGAATTGGAAAAAATGTTCAGAAAAGGCCAGTTGGGATGTTTAGAAGTGGAATGACTTTCACACAAAGAACAAGGGAATAGGCTGAGACTGGATAGCTTGGAAAAGAGATGAGCTGGGGATATGACAGAGGCCTAGAAAGTTGTGTGGCACATGAAAAAGAGATAGGAATCGAATGTTAACTGTCTCTTCCACTAAAAACCCCCAAAAATCAAAACCCAAAACCAAATGAACAAAAACTAACCATAGCCAAATCAAGTAAGGGGAGAGAATGTTCTTTCCAGTGATGTGGTGATGTTTTGGATGTTAAATACTTATGGATGTTCCAAACCCTAGGAGTTTGACCATGGAAGACATTCACTTAGGGTTAGGAAACAGAAGTTCCTTGAGCTGAAAATAAATGGAAGCTTGAAGCTTACTTGGAGGAAGTATCCTACATTCTTGCCTTTGTCTTATTTTTTCATAACATCCACTCATTGTCACCATGACAGAGGTGATGTTCTTACATCTTGAGACAGGGAGTCTGAGAGCAATGCTCCAGGGTAGCATGAAATCAGTACTCAGGGAAGTGGGTTGGTTTTCTTGTTGTGGTGAGCTTTGCCATGCCCAAGTATGGCCACATTAATGCAGTGAGTGTCTCAGACTGAGGGCCTGGTGCTTTTGTTCATGACACATTGCAGACATACTGTCTGGCTTATGCCGGACAAATGAGTCTGGAGGTACCAATTTTTCTGGCTGGATGTGTGTTGTCACCCCAAGCCTGGTGCCAGATCAGCTGGGCAGAAGACTCCTTGCTGTGGCTGGCTGCGTGCACAGCTTGCACTGTAATCAGGCTCCAGGCTGCAGCAGGGCTTGTTTTCAAGGATTTTCTGGGAATGCTGTTGACAATGGGGCAGGGAGTTTCTGGGGCAGGGATAAGCGATACCAGTCTAAGTGGTCATTTACACTGGCTGCCAGGTGTAGATCAGTGGAGGCTTGCAGACCTGTGGAATTGTGCCAGGTGACACTGATGTGGCCTGCAGCTCACCCAGCCTGTGTCCCATGAGCTGCACTCACTGTGTGTTGTTCCTTTAATCCCTCTTCTGACTCAGTGTACCCCACCCCACCAGTCCTTGTGAGGGGACTCCACTGGAACTCGAGCCATTGTGCAACCAGGAGGAGAAGCAGCTTCCATATGAGAGGACAGGGAGGGCAGGAACCACCCAGAGCACTGGAGGAGAAAACTCAAGAGTAAAGAACTTGGCAAGGATACATTCCAAGTGCTTGCACAGTAGAGAATTCCTTCTATATTCTCCCTCTGTAGTAGGGGGGAAATGTCCTTACCACTGGTGTTATGTTCAAGGGCATTCTCATCTGTTCAAAACCAGATGTGTGATTTGAAGGTGTACAGCGAGATCTTCTCCTTTCATTAATCCTCTTCTATACTTGCTTCCATTTTTTTCTACCATCGTGCCCTCCAGTTGCTGACTATGAAGAGCTGGAGCGACATGAGGCAAGAGGTGATGTTCCTGACCAACGTGAATGCCTCAAACTCCTCTACACAGATCTACCAGGCTGTGTCACGCATTGTGTGCGGCCATCCTGAAGGCGGAGGGCTCAAAATTAAATCCCTTAACTGGTATGAGGACAACAATTACAAAGCACTGTTTGGAGGCAACAGCACTGAAGATGATGTAATTAACTTCTATGATAACTCCACAAGTAAGTGTCACCTTGGCACGGCCTAAGTTCCTGTCTACTTCATGGTTGTCGTCCCTGGTGCTTCCCAAACTTCCACAGATGAAAGGAGGTGGTCCTGAGGGACAGTATACTGTTGTTTCAGAAAGGCATGTGCATGTCATCCTACACTGTGCCCTCAAGGTCAGTGAAGGTGCCGACATGCAGAGATTCCCAAGGACCTTCTGGGGAGTCCACAGAAAGCTGTGCAGTGGACTTCCTTCATGGGGAGAGGGAGCACAGTCATGTGCGAATCTGTCCTTTTTTGGACAAATTTTGCTCGTGCGGTGCAGTGGGGTTGTTGGGAGCATTGCAGGACTAGTACTGTGGCTCTTAATGCTGGAGGCAACCTGTTTGCTCCATGTTCACTGGGCAGGCTTGGGCTGAAAGGGGCTTTTTGCAGAGCTTTGTGGTAGAGGAGAGGTTTTGTGTCTGAAAAATGCTGTGCTTCCAGTTGTGACAGTCCTTGAAGCCCACACAAGTGGGGTTTATGCCTTCTGCAGTTGTCACCGTGCTCTTCAGCCACTCACTCTTGTGCTCTCTTCGTCAGCACCCTACTGCAATGAGCTAATGAAGAACCTGGAATCCAGCCCGCTTTCCAGGATTATCTGGAGGGCTTTGAAACCCTTGCTGATTGGGAAGATCTTGTACACTCCAGACACACCAGCTGTAAAGAAGGTCATGTCTGAGGTAACTCTAGCCCTGTCCTCTGCTATGTAGCACGAGCTATGTCCTCTGGCTGCGCAGCTGATCCGGTCTAGTTATATTGGGCCCAAACGCAAGCCTAGAAAGGATTGCCTGGAAAAGCACAGCCTCCCTAGTCTCTCACCTTCCATGCACTTACTCTTGAAGTTACCCTCTCATCCCACAGGGAGTCTCTGCCAGATTTTGGAAATAAACTTCCTCTCCTCTTTGTGACAGGTGAACAGGACATTCCAGGAGCTGGGTGTGTTTCGTGACCTCGGGGGAATGTGGGAGGAGATAAGCCCAAAGATTTGGACATTTATGGAAAGTAGTCAGGAAATGGATCTCATTCGGGTCAGTATACTGTCCTTGCCAGAACTACTACTGTTGTGTTTTGCAATAAGTGATGAAATATTTATTTTAGATGGTGCTTCATGGTCCTTCAGTGCTGGATTGGGCAGATAAATAGTATGGATGGGACCGGTTCTTGAAACAGTGTTTGTATTAATTCTTGCATTATGCTTGACATTCCTTCCTTCATGTAACAGTCTCCTGCAAATGGGAGTAGTGCACGTTTAACACCTGTTTCTAATCTGCCTCTGTTGGGAAATGGACTGTTTCATCCACAGCACTGCCCTAACGTGTAATGAATACACCACCATGGTTCCTCACGTGCAGCTCTGCGGAGTGGAGCTTGGCACCCTGATGTCTTTGGAAGCACAGCAGTGTAAAACTGGGGTTGAGCAACTGAGGGACAACTGCAGAGAAGCTTTTGCAGTGGTCTCTGCAAGGCAGCTGGTTGGGTATCCCAGTGCAGCTGTTTGTATGCAGAGATCTCCCCAGGTCTTAAAGGCCTTTCTTTCCTTCCTTAAAGGAAATTCTTTCCTTTTCTGCTCCAGTGTAATGCTGTGCTGAACAATCTATGACCTGTCGTGTTGTACATTTCCATCAACATGAAATACTTTTCCATCAACATGTCAGCCTCCTGTACCTCCCCTGGCTTTATGGAAGTTAATGCTGTAGATGGGTGCATTGGAGATGAGAACTGTGGCCCCTAACTGTAAACGGAATAGTTTGTTGCAGAGTTGAGGCAGAAAGTCAAGGTCCAACACTTCGATTTGCAGTCATGTCCTCTGAAAAGTGAATGTTTTTTTTTGTTCGTTTTGTTGTTGTTGTTGTTGTTTTGTTTTGATGGTTTTTAATGGGCCCTGTGCTTCTCTGGTTTCCTGTTTTATGTTGCTTGTTAAACCCTGCTGTCTCTGGTAGTCAATTCTTGATCTTCCTAGCAATCTCTGTATTGGTATAGTAACAAGGGGTTCCTTTGTTTTTACCTGTTGATGATCACACAAGCAAGAGTCAGTGCCCAGGCAGCTCCCAGACAGCATCCCACTCAGTTTAGAGGTGCAGCACGGATCACTTGCACCTTGAGGATGTGGAGGTGCTGGAGCATGTCCCAGGAAGGGCAACAGAGCTGATGAAGGACTGGAAATCAAGTCTTGTGAGGACCAACTGAGCAAGCTGGGGTTGTTTATTCTGGAGAAAAAGGGGCTCAGGGGAGGCCTTATTGCTCTCTGCAACTACCTGAAAGAAAATTGTAGCCAGGTGGAGGTTGGTCTCTTCTCCCAGGTAGTAAGGATGAGAGAAAAGGAGTTCAACTTGTGCCAGGAAAGGTTTAGATTAAATATTAGGAAAAATTTCTTCACTGAAGGCGTGGTCAGGTATCAGAACACGCTACACAGGTGGTGGAATCACCATCCCTGGAAGTGTTTAAAAGGCACTTGGCTGTGGTACTTAAGGACATCATTTAGTGTTGGGCTTGGCAGTGCTGGGTTAACATTTGGACGCAATGATCTTAGAGATGTTTTCCAGTTTAGTAAGTCTGTGAATAAACTGACACATAGTTGCCTATTCGTGGGTGCTTTCAAGAGGGAGGTAGGTCCTTTGCTGGTTGTTAGCCACTGAGGCTTGCTCTGCTGCTGGGTTGACCAGTCACCGTCTTTCAAGTTTCTGGGTTGTACAGTCTGTCCGGCATATTTCTTCCTGCTGAAGCACAGGAATGTGCTTTGCTTGCCTGTCTCTGCCACTTCCAGCTTGATGCTAATGTGGCTGCTCCCTTCAGGAAGGACAATATGTGCCCCTGGAGTTAAGGAGCTTTTACAAGGGCACTGAATGAGATGAAGCTGAGCTCCTTCCCTGCAGGCGTGGTGTCCTTCCTGCTGGGGATGGTGGCACAAGCTAACCTTGGGAGACCAAGTGAGAAGAGAGAGAGCATATCCAATCCCTGTTTGCTTGGATTTCCCTTTTGTGTGTTTTCCTTTGCTACTGTGGTCTGTTCTTCCAGTTTGCAGTGCTGTTTTTGTAAGTGTGTGACCCACTACTTTCTGGTTTGTGGGTAACAGCAGAGCGTGGGGAAGCTCTCTCTGCTTCATTTTTTTGTTTGGGCAGAAAATCCATTTCCTGGTTTTATTCATATGGATTTTTGCCGTTTTTTTTCTCTTGTGCAGGCTTTTTTTTTTTTTCCTGAGTTGAGTTCAGCTATATCCTTTGCAATTAATGCTCCCTTTCTGCCTGGCCATATATTGTCTGCCCGGTGGACTGGTGACTGCTTCAGCGACGGGGCTTCTACCTGGAATTGCACTTGTGCGAGGTGTTGTGCATGCAATAGCCTGTCCTCAGAAAACCAAAGTTAAACCAGGTGAAAAAAAGCTGTCCCAACCAGGAGAACAAAGGCAGTACATCATGGCTGTATGGGACTGCTACAGCCAGCTCTCATGACACAATAGCAAAACATGTAAGAAAATCACCTGGCCTCTGGTGCTGGTATTTCTGCTCAGCACAGAGACAGTTGAGCCTTCAGCTATGCACACATTCCCTCTCCATCCCAGCTGGGAGCAGAGCTTGGCAACCAGCATAAGCCGAGTGGGTTTCTGCTGAGCGCGCATCTCCCTCTTCCCTGGTTTGCATTTGTAGGGTGCAGAGCTGTGCATGGCTCTCTGCTGCCCTCTCCCTGGGAGAGCGGTGGCAGGACACGGAGGCTGCCAACCAGCCCGCAAAGCACACCCGATGGCGTAGCTACACCTAGGGAGGCACGTCCTTCTCAATGGGAGAGTGGGAGGAACGATCCCACTGTGCTGATCCTCTCAGTACGACAGAGGGCCTCTCCCTGCACCTTTTTAACAGGTGTTTTCCATGGTAGCACGTGTTTTCATTATGAGAGAGGAGATCTAACATTAATTCTTATGAGTACTTCTCCTTTGAAAACAAAATACCTGCAGACGCTGCTGAAGGGCAAAGCCCTCTGGGACCTGCACTTGCCAGCATCCAACTGGACAGTGGAGGACATTTCCCGTTTCCTGTCAAACCATCCGGAGGACTTTGAGACAGAAGGTGGCTCTGTGTACACCTGGGTGGATGCCTTCAATGAGACAGACCGGGCTATCCAGACCATCTCCCGCTTCATGGAGGTGAGATCCTGCTGCTGTGAGAAAGAAGCTGGGGGGATGGCAGGAGCTGGATCTCCGCCCACGCCGCGGCGTATTTCGGAAAGGGAGGTTCCTCAGTCCATTTTCTGGGCATGACCAGGCGTTAGCAGGGCTCAGTACACAGCATGTGAAAAAATTATCATTTATTTGGGTGCCTAAATATAGATGTAGGAACCTAGCTGTAGGCCTTGTTCTTGAAGCTTTTGCTTTGGCTCCTGCCTGTGGTTTCCTGCCCTCCTGTTATTGGGTGACTGAGAGTTGCTGCTGTCTCTGGCAGTGTAACAGCTCCTGTTTTGGTCTGGGGTTTAGCTGAGGACCACAGTGAAGCCAGCTGCTTTAAACTCAGGGAAGACAGCGAGTAATAAAATTAGTTCTGCTTGTTGCCTGATCATCTTGGGAGATGAGTGCAAACAGAAACAGGCCATGGCCTGTCAGGGACCTGGTCCAAAGCCTTCAGATCTCTCCATGGTGTTTAGAGGCTTTTTGAATCAGACCTGGTTTATTGGTAGAAGAGGAACTAAGACTATGTATGGAAATTGATGCTTGGATGAGGTCTTGTAGGTTATTCTGCTAGTGCTACCTAACCTCTTGTACAGAAAATGCCTTTGCTGGGGTACTAATCTCACTAATAGGTGACCATCAAGTAGGCAGAAGTGACATCTCTTGCAACTTGCTGGGCTACTGTAAGCCATATCAAAATAGTCCAATGCTGCCTCTTTCTTGGGCATGGAATTACCATTACAGAGTTCTCCTTTCTTCCCCACCCCAAATGTAAGCAAAGTACATTCTGGTTTAGTAGTGCATCCAGTAAATGCTTCCAATTCTGCTCCTGTCTAGTGTGTCAACTTGGACAAACTGGAGCCTGTGGCCACAGAAGTCCGGCTTATAAACAAGTCCTTGGAACTTCTGGATCAAAGGAGATTCTGGGCTGGCATAGTCTTCAATGAAATAGCTCCTGACAGCACAGACCTCCCTCAACATGTGAAATACAAGATACGCATGGACATTGATAACGTGGAAAGGACCAACAAGATCAAGGATGGGTGAGCCCTGACATCCTGCCTGATGAATGGTTTCTTATGACAGATGTGGTGGTGAGGATTTCTAATGGCAAGGTCTTGTTCCCTTGGTGCAGGTACTGGGACCCTGGTCCCCGTGCTGACCCCTTTGAGGACATGCGCTATGTCTGGGGAGGCTTTGCCTATCTTCAGGATGTGGTGGAACAGGCCATCATCAGGGTGCAGACGGGCACGGAGAAGAAGACAGGAGTTTATGTGCAGCAGATGCCCTACCCGTGTTATGTGGACGACATGTATGTATGCAGGCTGCTTCAAAACCTCCCAGGAGGAGCAGTTCGGGAGGCATGGGCTTTTGTCACTCCTCAGGCATGGTTTATGTCCCTGTTATCAGAGAGGAGGCAATCTTCATAGTGTTCCTAATCCCTGAAATTAGGGCACATACATGGAGGATTTAGAGTATATGTAATGACTTGCAGAGTCCTTCCCAGGAGAGGGACTGGCAGTCCTGGACTTGCCATACGAAGTACGTTCCTGAGGTGTGACCATATTCCCACACCTGATGCAAGCAATAATAGCACTGGGGAGAAAAGCAGGCACATACACACAGGACAGTGGAAAGAGGACATTTGAGAGCAGTCCCTAGGCAAGGCAGGTCTTTGCACCCACTCTTCTACTGAGTGACAGTTGTAGCTCCAGCTCCCACTCCTAACTAGCGATGCGCTGTAAACCCATCGGCCTCGCCTCGTGGTGATCACACTGATCCTGTGTCAGGCTCTGCACATCAGCTGCTGTGTGCAGTGAAGCCTTAGCTGTCACCATGCTCTGGTAGCCCTTGAGTGATACCTGCCGTTTCAGTGATGTTTCTCACTCTGCTCTTATGGCCCTTTTCCTTCACTTTCCCAGATTTCTGCGTGTCATGAGCCGCTCCATGCCCCTCTTCATGACACTAGCCTGGATCTATTCAGTGGCTGTGATAATTAAGGGCATTGTGTATGAGAAGGAAGCCCGGCTGAAAGAGACGATGAGGATTATGGGACTTGACAATGGCATCCTTTGGTTAAGCTGGTTCATTAGCAGCCTAGTCCCTCTCCTGATGAGTGCAGGACTGCTGGTGCTGATCCTGAAGGTGAGTTGTCTGGTTTTCCCTGTGACAGCAGACTCTAGATCCTTTAGAGCCTGCTAAGCAGTGGTCTGCACTGACACACTGGGGAGGAGTTAATGGTGTGTGTTGACCAGTCACCTTTTGGGAACAGTGTTCTGGAGCAAAACAGGACTGAGTGGCTGAAAACAGGAGGGGATGTAGTAGGTTCAGTGCTCTTGGAAAGATGCCTCTGGTACTGCCCCACTTCTGGGAAAGCCGTTGTGCAACTTGCAGGAAGCCCAGCTTCCCCTGAGCAGCAGCTTTGCAGGCTTGCTTATAATAAACCTACCTTGGAGAGCCCTTTTAAAGCCTAATGCACTTGTTGTTCCCTTGCCAGATGGGGAATCTGCTGCCTTACAGCGACCCTAGTGTGGTGTTTGTTTTCCTCTCGATCTTCGGTGTTGTGACCATCCTCCAGTGCTTCCTCATCAGCACTGTGTTCTCCAGGGCCAACCTGGCAGCTGCCTGTGGGGGCATTGTCTATTTCACGCTGTACCTGCCTTACGTGCTGTGTGTTGCCTGGCAGGACTACATCAGCTTCTCGCTCAAGATTTTTGCGGTAAGTCTTGATGAAACAATCCTGAGTGCTGGGCCTCCACTAGTGTGACACTCAGCAGCTCTCTAGCTGGACCCTGTTAGAAGGGGGAAAGTGGAAATGGAGGATAACTGTAGTGTAAGAGAGACTACGAGGGCTGGGCTTGATGAAGCAGCTGACTGAACCCACTAGAAGGTGCTGGGAGGGTTTTGTTGGCTTTGGTAGTAGAGGTAATGCATCTGGTCTTAGTTGCCTTGATCTCTGTATGCTGTGATGCTGTGCCTTTACTCTGCACGGCACTTCATACCTGTCTGGAGAAGGTGACTGTTAGTGACCTGTTCCCTTGTCTGAAAATCCAAAGAGTAAGGGAAAGAGCAGAGGGAAACAAACAATTCTGGAGGGAGGTCTAGCAGAGATTTCAGGACTTGCTGGAACCAAGACCAAATCTACCATTCCCTCTCTGCAAATACAGTGATGCTCCTTGGAGCTTCAACTTTTCACGGGGATGATGTCCCTTAGCCTTGTACTAGAACTGAGCTGCCTAGTTGGAGAGTAGATGGGAAAAACTCAATGTGTGTTCATGCCTCCCATTTGCAGAGCCTGCTGTCTCCAGTAGCCTTTGGTTTTGGTTGTGAGTACTTTGCACTGTTTGAGGAGCAGGGTGTTGGTGTTCAGTGGGACAACTTCTTTGAGAGCCCGTTGGAAGAAGATGGCTTTAGCATCACCACATCTGCCGTCATGATGCTGTTCGATACGTTCCTGTACGGAGTCATGACCTGGTACATTGAATCTGTCTTCCCAGGTGAGGTGTGCTTCTGAGGTAGGATCATCTCTTCAGGCTTTTAAATAAATCCCTTCACCGTACTCACTTGCCAAGGTGCAAATATGGCCCGTTTTTAAGCGGAGCTGCAGAAAGGTCATGGAGGAAGACGGCAGACCAGCATCACAGCAAGGTTGTTGCTTGCTGTTAGTGGCCAATGTTGCCCAGCACTGAAACGTGGCCCCACTGTGGCCACAGCTGAGCTAGCCCCAGGAGCTTTGCTGTACCTCAGCTGTTCCCTTCGGTGAACTGCTGAGTCCACAGACCCTGCTGCAGGGGAGAATTTAAGGGTATCAGTACCACGTGTGCCACTTAGCACCTTCCAGCACAGCACACTTTAACCCTAAAGTGAAGTTAGATGTCACTTACCCGAAGTCTGTCAGTGTCTTCATCAAGAAAGATCTCTTCTTAGTCCTCCCTCACCTAGAGGCTTACTGGGGGTGGAGTACTTCCCTTCTTGTCCTGCAAGCTAATAAAGGGAAAGGGTCAGATGCAGTCAGGTTCATGTAATGTTTTTCATTTTAGGCCAGTATGGGATTCCCAGACCCTGGTACTTTCCTTTCACAAAGTCGTATTGGTTTGGAGAGGAACCACAGGACAGGGAGCACCCTCATCCTGATCAGAAGGGGCCTTCAGAGGGTAAGTGGCTGGACAGAGAGACCTTCTGCAGTGAGGTGTTGTGGTCTGCCTTTTTGAAATGAGATCTCGTCTGAGGACAGCAGGACTGGCATAGCCAGGGTGAAACTGATCATCCTTTTGTTATCACAGTTTGGGTATGCTGATCAGGTGGGTGTATCCAGGTAAACCCGAAGTACTTTGACCACTCGAGTGCAGATGTGCACTCCAGCCTCATGGAGTTGCAAAGTCCTACCACTTTTGCTGATCCTAATGACACTGGAGATCTCCAGCTCTCAGATGAGACCAGGAAAGAGAAGAGACTAAAGGACAATTTCTGTGGAAGATCCCTGTTTCTGAGGAAGAAATGTGGTCAATTTTTCATATAGGTCATTTTTTCTTTGAACTCCACATTCGGGGGGGAATGTAATGACTGTTAGAACATCCATGCAGTTTCTGGTAAAACCTGTCATGTCTTTCTGTTGCTGTGTTTTCTTCCAGTCTGCAAGGAGGAAGAGCCAGTGCATTTGAGTCTTGGTGTTTCCATCCAGAACCTGGTCAAGGTGTATCGTGATGGCAAGAAAGTTGCTGTAGATGGTCTCACACTGAACTTCTATGAAGGACAAATCACCTCCTTTCTGGGACATAATGGAGCAGGGAAAACCACTACCATGTAAGAATAAAATAATCCTTTAAGACAGTGGAGGAAATAACTGCATACTGCAGTTCCTACCCAGATAACAGAAGTAGCCATACAACTGCAGTGTGCAGGCTGTTGCAGACTAGGGTGCTTCTGCTGATTTACTGTAGTTATGAGCTGCCTCAGAAGACTGACAGGGGACTGGAACTTGGGGAAGTTAAGGTTGAGAATGGGTGGAATGAATCTGGAGGCAGCATTTTGTAGTAGCGCCATTTGTGATTCTGACTTATCAGTGTAAGGAAGGAAGTTGGGACAGAAAGAACTAAAAAAAATCTTTCCTTCAAGCAGCCATGTGGGTGTTCTTTGATCACTGATAAGACCATTGGAGCTGATTTTTTTTTCTTTTTTCAAATCCATTAGTGAGATGTTTTTCAGACTACTTTCTTGATGTGGGAGTTCCCCAGGGCTTCCGCCCACTCTTCGTTCAGCCACCCTGGCATGAACAGCAGCTATTTCCTGGCGGAACCTAGGAGCCTGCTTATCTGTTCTATTTGTCCTTCAGGTCCATCTTGACTGGCTTGTTCCCCCCAACCTCGGGTACAGCCTTCATCCTGGGCAAAGATATCCGCTCTGAGCTCAGCACCATCAGGCAGAACCTGGGTGTATGTCCGCAACACAATGTGCTGTTTGACTTGTGAGTAATGTCTGTGAGACAAAGAACTGGTGTTATCCAACAGACTTTTGGGTTCTTTAGGATACAGTAGTGGGCTTTCAGCTTTGATGGTCATTTTTTTATGTGTGAGACAGTGGGGTGGTGTGAGACTGGTACAGGAACGTTTTGTTTACTAGCACGTTCCTGCATGCCTGCTGTGAATGATCAGCAAGAGGCTACACTTTCATCTTCCATGTCTCTTTATAATCTACTGTACTGAACTCAGCTGGGCCAAATATTTCTCGGGTGCCTAGTGGTTTGGGATGTTTGGGCTACTCTGTCAAGCACCCTTAAAGGAGGATTATTTACATGGGTGATGAATAGAGCCACACCCTGAGGTCAGGCCCAAGCTGAGCACTCCCCTTCTGTAGCTCCTTCCTGAGACCTCAGCCTTAAAACAGGTTTTTCTGGGCAAACATATGCCTGCTGTAATGCTAATGTAAGGGATGAATCCCAGCATGGTGCTTTCAGCTGTGCCCTGAGGCTGCTCCTGTTCCCTAGGCTGACTGTGGAGGAGCACATCTGGTTCTATGCTCGGCTCAAAGGGCTGCCGGAAAAGAAGGTGAAAGAAGAGATGGAACAGATGGCAGCAGATGTTGGTTTGCCTCACAAACTGAAAGCTAGGACAAGCAGGCTCTCTGGTAGGTTCAGCTCTTTTACATTCCTCCCCCCCCCCACAAATGTTCTGTTGGCTTTCTTAGAGGCTGCATTATGGACCTTGATTGGATCCTGTAATTAGATACAGACTACTATATAATTAAGCAGTTAAGGAAATCAGTTGTCTGTTAAGTACCTAATCAGTGTGTCTTAGTAAACTTTAAAATCTTGCCCTGTCTCAAGCTATCAAATGGCCGTAAAAAGTAACTCACTTTTTCAGAGTATTTTGTACTTGTTTCCATCATGATGTAGTCCAGCTGCATGTGATATCTGTTCTCCAAATGCTTACAGGTTTTATGAGTTTAGGTGAGAGTGGCTTAGACCATAATCTCCAAGACCCTTGCTGTTTCCTGCTGCACTGCATGTGCATTCCTTATGCTGACCTCTGCTTCTGTAGTTGCTGACCTGAGTTCTTCTCATTGGTTCAGGAGGGGCAGGATTCCTGTATTATTCTATTCCAGGTAGCTGAGAGAGTGAGGTGCCATTGTCTTACTCAGCTGTCAGTACAGACGGCACATTTGGCTTTGGGAAGGGAGAGCAGATGACCACAGTTGGCTTTAGTATTGAAGAGTGCAACGTAATTCCTCGCTTCTGCCTCTGGAACGCTTCCATGAGGTCTCATGGGGACCTACTTCTGCAGCTCAAGCTCTGGAGACCCATGTTCCAGACCCCCAAATATGGTTAGGCCTCCAAGCTGGTGACTTGCTACTGCTGGTGCTGAGATACATGATTCACTTAGGGAAGGGCATGCAAGGCGTGGTTTCCTGCAGTAGGAGGAGAGTTACACCCCACTGAGGGAAGACCACCCAGACCAATTATCCACTGTGGAGAAGGTGGTGAGACCCTGAAGCGCTGAAACAGTACCAGTACTTGCTCTTCTCAGCCTGCTTTCTTTCAGAGAGCTCATTACCTACTGTGCTGCAAGTGTTGCTGTTCCATTCACCACTGCATCAGCCTGAACACCTCTTTCTTCTTGTGCCTGACAGGTGGTATGCAGAGGAAGCTCTCTGTTGCCTTAGCATTTGTTGGTGGTTCCAAGGTTGTCATTCTGGATGAGCCTACAGCTGGGGTGGATCCTTATTCTCGCAGAGGGATATGGGAACTGCTTCTGAAGTATCGGCAAGGTATGTGCATGTCTTTTTCTCTACTCTTAATGAATGCGTTGTGGAAGGCAAAAGAAAAGCAGTCTGCTTCATGACTGTTCTCAAAATAGCAATGTGTCTCTGCAAATCTATTGTTGCCTGCACTGAGGAGTGAGCAAAGACGATGCAGGACAAGGTTGTTCTGATCTCTCACCCATCCTCCTTTCTCATCCTGTTCATGTCAGAGGTCAGAACAAAGTTCTTTACTGGGTCGCGAGGGCACTTAAAGTCCAAAAGTCACCCCTGGTGTTCAGCAGAGTTCTGTTCTGCTCTGTGCAGCCAGCCTTGCTGACATGAAGTTAAAGCTGCCTTTGCTGAGCATGACAAAGGTCAGCAGAGAGTGGTGAGAATAAACACATGACAGCAGTTTTGAACCTTTTTCCATACTGCTAGCCTCATTCAAGGGAGCCAAACTTGTGGCATCAACCTGCCATCCAACTTCATGGCAAGATCCAGATGATTGTGGCTTTGGCATGGGAACACAGGTTTGTTTGACTTCCAGCAACATCTTCCTTGCTTTCTTTCAGGTCGCACTATCATTCTCTCCACACACCACATGGATGAGGCAGACATTTTGGGGGACCGGATTGCCATCATTTCTCATGGCAAGCTCTGCTGTGTTGGCTCTTCTCTCTTCCTGAAGAACCACCTGGGAACAGGCTATTATTTGACCCTGGTCAAGAAGGATGTGGATTCCTCTCTGAGCTCCTGCAGAAACAGCAGCAGCACAGTGTCCTATCTGAAAAAGGTACACCTGATGAGCTTTCTGCTCATATTTATTTTTAGTTCACGAAATCTCAGGCTTATTAGAAGCAGCAGAAGTGTTACGTGTTTGATAGGTAGTATGCCGGGCCATGTCTGCTTAAACTGTTGCATGGGATGTACATCTACATTGTAATTTCTTTCAATGACGATGGTCCAAACCTTATCTGAGAGATACAGAATAGATGAAGTGCATGCTTTTGTAACACTCACTTCTACACCTATGATCTCTTACTTGTATGTTAGCCCTTTGCAATGGTATGTCACTGTCTGCAGCATCTGAACTTGGAGTGCAGCATCTAGTGGGCCCTGTTTTGATTAAACCTTAGGAAATAATGTTTGTCTTCTCTTTTGTGACCAGGATGACAGTGTCTCCCAGAGCAGCTCTGATGCTGGCCTTGGCAGCGACCATGAAAGTGACACACTTACAATAGGTGAGGCTTGGAAAAAAATTTGAGTCCCGGTGCTGACATTGCTCCATAGTTCACCTTGGACAGCTGCCTTAACCTCATGCCCCTATGTAGCTACAGTCTTGGGACAATTAGTAAATTTACAGAGATGGTATTTTTAAATCTGTAAATACTGGAATGTTTTTCTGGAGTGAGCCACTTTGAATTCAAGGTCTCCTGAGAGTTAATAAGCAACGATTGTGTAGTTGCTAGGGCTGTAATGTTAGTGGACTGTGCATCAATGACTTGCAGGTCTTCCAGGAACACGTTAAAGCTCTCCCGAATTCTGAGAATAAAAAGGATAGCTAGGCTTGGGTCCAGGCTTTCATCCAGGATTAAATGTAAAAAGAAACAAGCCTTTCCATGGAAATGAGCTGCCTTTCAGAGATGTTCCGTTTTCCCTCCTTTCCTTCTGGCAAGGTTTTTCAGACTGAACTCTTCTTTCCACATAATGAGTAATAACCAGAAGAAAACTGTCTTTTGTGTTTATTTTTTTCTAGATGTCTCTGCAATTTCTAATCTCATTACAAAACATGTTCCTGAGGCCAGACTAGTGGAGGACATTGGCCATGAATTGACCTATGTCTTGCCATACAAGGCTGCTAAAGAGGGAGCTTTTGTGGAGCTGTTCCATGAAATTGATGACCGTCTTTCTGATCTTGGCATTTCCAGCTATGGCATTTCTGAAACTACCCTGGAGGAGGTTAGTGTGTTGACAATTTTCTTTTGTCTTAAACTAGGCAAAATGAATCATGTCAGAACTAAGAATGAGATGGAGTCTGATCTCTTCCTGTAAAAGTTTATTATGCAACAGGCTGCTTTGCGTCCCCCTCCAAAGTGAGTTGTCTTCTGCCCTGTTTAAGTGTGTGCCCTAAAAACTGGAATGTAGCACAGGCAAGCATAGACGGGGCCTGTGTGCTCAGTTGGACTTCACTAAGGTGTGAAGTGGCCCCTTCTTTGGCTTCTGATGTCTGTGTTATTTTAAAGGATGCTGTGTGTTGCACTTGACTGAAAACATACATTTCAGTACTGGACACCGTATATTACAGAAACAGTTTAGACACAGGCCACTGTCAGGGTTGTTTTTGTGGTTTTAGGGTTTGTTCCAACTGACAAGTCTCCCTTTATCACAGAACTATCACGCACTTTATCTCCTGTGTATGTGAAAAGTCTTTTTTTATTTGTTTATTTTTAAGTAATCACAAGGGAAACTGAAATGGTGGTGTTGTAACTTACTGAGGTTGCCCTCTAGGTCCTTTACGGGTGTGAAGATCTTGGCTATTACCTGCAGTTTGGCAATGGGCTGTTTCTGGCTTAGGGAAGTCCGTGGGACAAGCTCCACAAAGGAGCCTGTGCAAGCGAGAGTGTGAACACTGTCAGACATGGGGAAAGATGAGATTCGCCAAGTTTAGTTTAGTTACTAGGTCTGTTTCCGAGGCATGGGAAAGAGCTCATGTTTGAGATGCACTGAGAACTGCCATAAGAAAGGGGAAACAGCTGGTATGTGGCAACAGGCTGGCTGCTTGAAACTGGAGAGAAGCCACAAAAGTCCATGTCCCTGTCACGCAGGGGATAAACTGTATCCTCTGTTTTCTTTTTGCATCTGTCAGTCCTGTGCTCTCTCATGGCATCTCCTGGAGCAATCCCCACATGGTTGTTCCTTTTTTGATCTTTTTCACTGACACTTACCATTGCTTTTCAGATCTTCCTGAAAGTGGCTGATGATAGTGGTGTGGATGCAGAAACCTCAGGTGGGTCTAGTTGCCCCCTACAGAAGTGACACATCCCCTACAGGTGTGACAGACCCTGTTTGAGACTGAACAGGAGCTCTGGTCCACTAGTATTTTTAATGACCTGAAATAGGTGTTGTTAGTATACTTAATGCGTGCTTCTATGTGCTGAAAACTTCAATTGACTCAGTGGTAGCATGTTTATTTTGTAATAGTGAAGAGTTTCTACTGTTTGAGTGTATTGAAAATTACTTCACTGACACTACTCTCTACTCTGAGGAACTCTTGACAGGGTCAGACCACAATAGGGACCAAATGACTTTCTGAGAGTGGATCACTGCACTAAGTGCTCATAACAACATTTCCTGATAAACTAGTGTTAGCAAATTGCACTTGTAGTCATATGAATGTCAAGTGAGAATTTTATTATAATGCTGTTTCCCTGCCTACATGGGAAAAAAAAAAAAAAAAGTGTCCAGTGCACTGGAAGTTGTTTTTGGAACATCACACGAGATACGGTGCATAAAACATGACACTTTGCAGAGTGAGGGTCTTGGTTTTACTTTTACCTGCGCTGGAGTCACTCCAGATCAGCTCCTTGGTTTGCAAATGGAAGACATGTAAAATGAAAATGATATTGCTTTGTTTTTTCTGATGATATTGCTTTGTTTTTTCTGGGGCTAAATGGAGATTAGCTGAAGCAGTTCAGCCAACCATAATTGCATTATTTTCAGATGGGACGTTGCCAGCCAGAAGGAACAGACGTGTGTTTGGAGATAGGCAGAGCTGCCTTCGTCCATTTACAGAAGATGATGCATTTGATCCCAATGATTCAGACATAGATCCAGGTATTGCTGTGTCTTAAGCCTGTTTGTTCATTTCTTGTGGATACTCTTTTCTGTTATAAATACGGCAGATCTGAAGGATTAGGCTGCAAAAGGAGTGGTGGTATATGTGCCTTTAGGAACAGTGAACAGTGCAGGATCCACAGCCTGTTCAGTCCTCCCATCAAGGCTCGGAGAGATAAGGGAGAAAACACATTCATGTAAATTTCTGTTATCTCTGCTCACCGTGCTCTGTTTTCTTTTTTTGATGGGTGAGAGTAGCTTCTCCAACCATCACCTTGTGCCTCCAGCACAGAAGTATCCAGAGAGCATCTCTGAACTTCTGAATGATGGTCATTTCTTAGCAGAATCCAGGGAGACCGACCTTCTCAGTGGCATGGATGGGAAAGGCTCCTACAAAATGAAGGGCTGGAAGCTGACGCAGCAGCAGTTCATGGCTCTGTTGTGGAAGAGGATGCTTATTGCCAAGAGAAGCCGGAAGGGCTTCTTTGCCCAGGTGAGAGCCCCCAGCGTGAGCGGAGTCCCTCAGCAGGGACAGCTCTGCACTGTGCGTTGTAGCCTGAGTGGATGGTGGGCTGAAAACCTCAAGGGAATGTGGATAACCAAAGCTGGCCTTCACGAACAAAAGGAGGCCTGTGCAAGTGAGAGGAGTTGCATGATAACCAGGTGGTTAGTTACAGCATTCTTGCACAGCGAGGATGCAGCTGAGGTTCAGATCTAAATTTGGCCTTGAGAGCAGCATTTGCAGGCTGAATTCTCTTCATCCCTAGTGAGTGCCCAGATTAAATGCCAAGATAGGTCTTGCATTGGTGTCTATCACTGCTTTGGTGGAAACTGCAAAGACATTCCTGGGAAAATTTAAAAAAGTTTTAATCCAGTAATCCAGTAAGTGATTCATATGTAACTCCTGATGCCTCTGGGAACATTTGCTTAAAAAGAGACTTGCTCTTTCCTTGCAATTTCAGATTGTTCTGCCAGCTGTCTTTGTGTGTATTGCTCTCATGTTCAGCCTGATTGTTCCTCCTTTTGGGAAGTACCCCAGCCTGGAATTACAGCCCTGGATGTACGATGAGCAGTACACTTTTATTAGGTAAGTTTCTTTGTGGCCTACAAATTCTGTTCTTTGCAGACTTGTGTTACTGAGTTCCTTAGCACATTTTAAAGAGAGTCCTGTTATTTTCTTCTCGGACCTTTGAATGCCAACTGTGAACTACTGGCAAGGCCGTACCCCTTTCTGAATGGTGTTACGACTCTTAACAATTCTGTGTACAGAGACTAGGAGTGTGTGTGTGCTCCTAGGCCAAGCATTCTTCAAAGGCAGATCCCCACCCATTATCCTCTCACTGGGTTCTTGGCCTTGCTCTGGTGCTGCATTTGCTGTGTGCCTGTTAACACACTGACCTGATAGTGTTTTCCTGCTGTACCCGTAGCAATGATGCTCCTGAAGATGCAGGCACTCAGAAGCTTTTGGATGCCCTTCTTGATAAGCCTGGTTTTGGGACACGCTGTATGCAGGGACATTCCATCCCGTAAGTAGAACTCTGGTCTGGGAAGAGGAAGTCCACCCCCAGATTCTGGTCACTAGTAGATTTATTTGGCTTTAGGGAATTAGAGTTCTCTGTGGCCAGGACAGGATTTAAGTCCAGAGAGTTGCAATTACATTCAATCTTTCTGCTCAGAACTTTTAAATAGTTGCCAGCCCTCAGCGTGGTGAGGGAGTGAGGTTTGAGTGCAAGTTCTTGCTGATGGAGATGAAAAGGAGAGAATAGTCTCTTCCCCCAGGTTACTGTGTGGTCCTGAACATGATAAAGGACCTGGTTATGTTGCTCTGTGTTCTTGACTGTAGCAATTCCCTAGAGGGTGTACACACTCTGAGATGGTGTGTCTTTAGCCTGGAAGAGCGGCAGCTCATGTTCACAGGATGATGGGGAGGGAGGCAAGGGTCCCATCTACTGGCTAGGGGTGGAAATTAAACTGCATCCTTTATAACAGACATGGGAGCTGCATTACTCCACCAATGGGGCATGGGGAGAAAGCTGCCCACTGATGCTGCCTAGGGGAAGAATGGTGTTTTGGTGCCCCAAAGGCAGAAATGTCATCCGAGAAGTGAGTGTCTGCTATGATCTTGGTATCAGAGGATATCTCGAGTTGAAAGAGGCCCATGAGAATAGAGTCCAAGTACCTGCTCCTCACAGGCTTACTTAGAACTAAACCATATGACTAAGAGCATCGTCCTCGAACTCTGGGCACTGTGCATGCTGCGACTGACTGAAATAAAGCAGTTAATTGTAGTGCAAAGAAGAGAGTGTCTTGACACTATTCAGTGGTGGCCAGCCTCAGTCACTTTGGCACTGGGGTCTCTTAAATGGTGCAGAGCCAGGTCTGTCACTCTGAGCTGTTTGTCTCAGTGAGGTCAAGCTCCTTTGAGAAACACTCTGCCTCTTCTGAGGACTGTGAAGTTTGATCTTTAAATGGGTTATAAGCGAAGGCCATCATAGTTGGTTTTAGATCTGCATTTTCTTGCCTCTTTCCTAACACAGAGACACTCCTTGCACTGTGGGGCAGAAGGAATGGACCACTGCTTCGGTTCCAGAGTCAGTCCAGGACATCTTCTTGAAAGGCAACTGGAGCATGGAGAACCCTTCCCCATCTTGTGAGTGCAGCAATGAGAAGATCAAGAAGATGCTGCCTGTGTGCCCCCCTGGTGCAGGCGGGCTGCCACCGCCACAGGTAGGAGGGAGCTCAGTGGTACGGCAATGAGCAATGTTCCTAAGGAGCAGAGTGGCTGGGTGTGATTTTTGTGTGTGAAGTGTTGCACGAGATTTATCTGACTCAGCGTCTGTGTTTTCTGATGAGCGTTTATCTGTGTTTTCACTGGTGGCACCAGCGTGAGCAAGACACTGCTGACATCCTTCAGAATCTGACAGGCCGCAATGTATCTGACTACCTAGTGAAGACCTACGCGCAGATCATTGGGAAAAGGTAGCTGTTAAACACACTCTCTCCATTCCCTCCCCACCAAACGTTGCTTGCTCCTATGGGGGATGTATAGGTTAGGCAAATAAGCCTGGGCAGCCCAAATTCTACAGCAGTGAGCCAGATCCGCTCAGCTCCTCACATTACCCTGATCCTCAGCTCAAGTGGTGTTTTTGCTTTACTAGTGATGCTGTGTCCTGACCCTTGTAGGCAGAGTATGGGGAAAGTCTGGGCACCAGCCCTAGGGATTACACTGAAGAAGAGTGGTGGGACATGAGGCAGACGTGAGAGGCTGTTGCTGTCTTTTCCCTGGCCATGTGGCTGCAACAGTGATGGGTCTGTCTCTTCTCTTGTTCTATTTGTTATACATCAACCCTCTTTTCTGTCTCTACAGCTTAAAGAATAAGATCTGGGTGAATGAGTTCAGGTGAGTTACTGCCTTTTCTTCAGCTTGTGTGTGTTCACTAACCCTTGAGCACTGTTTAAGCCTGACACATCCACCCCACTTTGCAGTTTGTTTTACGTGACTGTTAACTGCCAGATGTTGTGGGAAGATGTTTAAGGATAAACTGGGAGAAAACTCCAGAGTACTGAAAAGCATATCTGCCTTATACAGTATTGGTTTGAAAAGATTTGCTTGACCAGCCTGCTGGTTTGCTGTCCTGGGATGTGCTGTCCTTCCAGCCAAGGGCAGAAGGGAGATGTCCTGCTTTGTCTGCCCTGGCAGCAGAGGATAGCTGCATTTATTAAGTGGGCAGCCTGCTCAGCATTCATAATATGGGTATTTAACCCCAGAAACAAAGAGCAGAAGACACCATGGCTTAGCAACCATGTAGGAAAATCAAAGTCATTCTTTCCTGCAAGAGCAGAGACACCTGTGTTGGCTGTAGTACAGGAAGAGGAGAGATCTGGAGAGGGAGGAGGAGCAGCATTTTCTGGCCATCAGTGAATAGTCAGGTCTCAGCATCACTTTCTATCTGAACTTTCAGGTATGGTGGCTTTTCCTTGGGAGCCAGCAGTTCTCTCGTGCTTCCCCCAAGCCATGAAGTCACCGATGCCATTAAGCAGGTGAAGAAAATCTTGGAGCTAGCACAGGTGAGCAACTGTCACCCATAAACCCAGGGTGCACCAATATCAGTCTTGTTACTTGGGAGAGGACTTGGAAGCCGTAAAATGAGGGGTGTGTGTACGTTAGCTGTGTCCTGTGGCTTCTCCCCACTGTCTCTGAGCTGGCATCCCCCAGGCAGTTGCCTGGGAGTGGCAGGAGGCTTGGACACATGCTCAGCTGAAGTTTGTAGCCCACGTTGCTGATGTGGGTTCTGCCCAATACAATTGCAAGTTGGTGGGGATTGCAGACTCCTCTGAGTGTTTTGTTGGCTGTCTAAGGGAATTAACAAGTGGTTGCTGCCATCTTTCAATACTGCAGTTGAGCCCTCCTGTACTGATTCTGCCTTGGCTCAGAAGAGAATTTGGGCCCTGGTTTTCCTCTGAGACTGCCTGTGGGCCGCAATGTCTATAAAGGTGGCCTGCAACCTTGGTTAATACATTTTGTTGGGAAAAAAAACAGGCATGAGGCTGACCTCTTACCGGTGAGACCCCAGGAAGGAAAGAGTAGAGGAAAGCTGAAGTTTCTCAGCCTTCTTACCACCTCCAGCTTGGTGGATAGAGGCTTTTGAATGGGAATAAAACTGTCAGAGCTGTGAAAAACATTGTGTAACCCCTGCTAGACCCCAGGACGTAAGTAAACGTACTCTCAGAGGGGAAGTAACTGTCTTTTCTGTTTGCAGGGAAGTTCTGGAGATCGATTTCTCAATAGCTTGTCAAGTTTCATGAAAGGCTTGGATACAAAGAACAATGTGAAGGTAAAGTAACGATTCCTCACTGCTGTGCCTGCTGTTTGAAGCTCTGGTGACCTGGATTCACAGCAGTTTGCCTTGGTCAACTGTGCAGAACAGAGTTCCCTGTGGGAATATAGGTAGTTTGTGTTCTTCTGTGGGTTTCCTCAAAATCTGTTTCTTCAAAGTCCTGAAGGGATTTCAGTGCTGGATCATTGCTGTCTTCCAGCAGCCTTCTGTACTTACTGATTAAGCCCTGTGTTCTGTCCCTGAGCAAGCTAGCTGGAAAGATGAGGAAAGAAATTATGTGCCCTGAATAGAGGAAGGGATGTTCTGTAGGGCTTAGGAGCCTGTCGGGGAGATGATGAACCTGCTGCCTTTCTGATGTCGATGTGGTCTCTCACAGGTGTGGTTTAACAACAAGGGCTGGCATGCCATTGCATCCTTCCTGAATGTGATCAACAATGCCATCCTTCGGGCCAACCTGCAGCAGGGCGAAAACCCCAGTGCCTACGGGATCACTGCCTTCAATCACCCCCTGAACCTCACCAAGCAGCAGCTCTCTGAAGTAGCCCTGTGAGTCCTGATGTGATTTTAGGTGGTTTTGGGCTCATCAGCTGCTAATTACTGGAAACAGGCAACATGGGAGGTTTTAGCCTTGCTGGTGGACACTCGGTGGCATGTGGCATCTAGGGTCTAACATGCAGGCCTTATTTTCTCTGATCTGGGCAGGTGGCAACATGTGCTGCCGAGAATTTGGTGTTGAACAGCAATTCTGTGCAAAGTTTCTCTGTTTCTGAGTCCCTGGTAGCTGCAGTTTCTAAGAACCAGTGTGATCTTCAAACCTTCTGCCACTTAGGAAATTCCCCTCAGCCACCTTCAGAAATGTGTCTCACCACGAATATGGTCATTCTTTTGTCCCAAGGTGCCACCATTTGACTAGGAATCATTGATAATCCCGTTCAGTTTTGCCTGCTGTCTCAACCTGTGGAGGGGCACACAGTAATGTGCAGGGTTTACTTCACTGAGGCCTTGACTAGTCCACTCCCACCACTATCCAAGTCAGGACCTGTCTGCAGATACATCTTCAAATCTGTGAAGCAGTGGCAGATGGCAGGCAGGTATCTCTGAACTTTACAACAGCACCAAAAAAAAAAAAACCAAAAACCCACCCCTGAACAATGCCAAGAAATGCATTAGGTGTGAAACAAATGGTGGTGATAAGGAAAGCAGAAAGCAGTCTACTACGATGAAGTTATTAACTGGTCTGCAGGTTCTGGTGTTGACCTTGAGATGCCAGAAGAACAGTAGAAGAGACAGTTTCTGCTTTGCCCTGGATGAACTGCTTCATTTCATCTCAAAGGAGCCAGCACTGGCATACAAGCACTTTGCTTTCTTCCTCTTTGTTTGTCTAGGATGACCACCTCTGTGGATGTCCTCGTCTCCATCTGTGTGATCTTCGCCATGTCCTTTGTTCCTGCCAGCTTTGTGGTTTTCCTTATTCAAGAACGTGTCAGCAAGGCCAAACACCTGCAGTTCATCAGTGGTGTGAAGCCTGTGATCTACTGGCTGGCCAACTTTGTCTGGGATATGGTAAGAGCTTTGAATGTGCTGAACTGCCCTCCCTTCTGTTTTTACAGGGTGTCTTGCACTGAAGTGCAAAGTGCAGTTTGGGCCAGCGGGCACCACGTTATTTCAGTGAATAACCACTGTGACCTTGACTTTTGTGTTCACTCTCTTGGGGCAGTGGTTCCCTTCAGTAGGACAAGAGCACAACAGAGGATGGGAGGACAACCATGGGCTCAATCATCAGCATTTATTACGTCACTTTAAAATAATTGCCCCAAAACGTTTGCTTTTGTAGCCCCTTGTTCTGCTTTGTCCAAAGCAGGTTTTTATAACGTGTGTCCAGAACCTCTGAGAGTCTACTGGCTACTACTAGAGGGACCAAGAAATATAAATTCATGTGTACTGCATTGTAATTCATACATATGACACTTGTAAGAGTCTCATGTTGAAAACAGCTTTGGGAACACTAAAGAGTTTTGAGAACTATTGGAGTAGAGCAGGAAGACACCTTTTTTTGTCATTGGGAAAGAAATCTAAAGTCATGTTTTTCCCTTCAAGTGCAACTACATTGTTCCAGCCACACTAGTCGTCATCATCTTCATCTGCTTCCAGCAGAAGTCCTACGTATCCTCCTCCAACTTGCCTGTGCTGGCTCTCCTTCTGTTTCTCTATGGGTAAGAGATTTCTCTTCAAAGAATGACTGGGAAGGCTCTTAGACTTGGCAGGTGCTTGCCTGATGTTGCTGCCTTTCTTTTTGCCAGGTGGTCCATCACCCCTCTCATGTATCCAGCCTCCTTCGTGTTCAAAATCCCCAGCACAGCATACGTTGTGCTGACCAGTGTGAATCTCTTCATTGGCATCAATGGCAGTGTGGCCACCTTTGTCCTGGAGCTCTTCACCAACGATGTATGTTTCCCCAGAAGCTCCTCGCTGTCTTGTGCTGCTGCAATCTGGTTCCATGTTGGTGCCACGCTGCCTTCAGCAGCCAGTTCTCCAGGAAAGCGAGGCCATGGCCTGTACCCATTAGCTTTGGCAGCAGTTTAAACACAGGTTCTGGTGGAAATGGGTTAAAGCCCAATTCAGCAATGTTCACAGAATAAGATGGGGAAGGACCTCCTGTGATTGTCTAATCCTCTGAGCAGAATCAGCTACAGCAGTTTGCTGAGGGCCATCAGATTTTAACATTTCCAGGGATGGGGACTCCATCCTCTGGGCAACCTCTTCCACTTCTCAATCACTCTTAGGGTAAAAAAAAAAAAAACCAAAACAAAAAAAAACAAAACAAAACACTAAACCACCAAAACAAACAAACAAAAACCCCCTCACCCTCAAACAATTTTCTTATGTTCAGATGGAATTGTTTGTACCTTACTAATGAAGGGCAGTTTCCATCTGCTAAGGCCATTTAATCACGCAAGCATTTGGTTGCCATCAATTTTGCCTCCTGTGGTAGTTACCTCTCTAACTGTGTTGGGAACTTAGACACCTCACTCAGTTTTTCAAAGGCAGATGCCAACTGGGGAAGGTGCAAGTTCCTCTCCTGCTTGTATACAACACAAGATGTCTCAGCCAGCCCAGTTTGACCCACAGGGGTGTGAAGTGTTCCTTGTGGGAGGAAGCTCAGGAGGCCCTGTGGGAGTTATTTGTTGATTATACCTCTTCCTGTGTGCATAAGGAGGCAAGGAACCTTGATGATGGTTCCTTTTGTTACAAAGCCTGTTTTAGCTCAGTAAAAATAAGTACATGCTGGCAGAACAGGAACCCCTCCTCAGCTGCTATCGGTTCAATCTGTGGGCTAAGCCAACTGGAAGACAACAAAGGAAAAGTATTAGAGCCTCTAATATGGGATAGGGAGGAGCTGCCCTCAGCCACTGACATAACCAGTTTGTGCAAGCACAACTTCCCCATCTGCTCAACCTTTTACATGTTGTTGTTTGCAGACAGTGCCTTTTAGACTGTGAGTATTTGGAGAAATCTCTCCTTTTTTTTGCAGTTTGCCTGTGTTAATAGAATCTTGAGCAACTCAACAACACTGACAGTTCAGAGGAGCCAAGGCACTGGCCCTTGGGAGAACATTTCTAATCCTTGAATTTTTGTGGAGTTGCAGTGTTGAGGAAGGGAGGGAGGGGTCAGTCATAACATGGGTCACCCTTGGCGGGTGGTGGCTGCCTTTTGCTCAGGTGGCTCACTGGCCCCTGATTTTGTCTTAACAGAAGCTGAAGGACATCAATGACATTCTGAAGTCTGTCTTCCTCATCTTTCCCCATTTCTGCCTGGGGCGGGGACTCATTGACATGGTGAAAAACCAGGCCATGGCTGATGCTCTGGAGAGGTTTGGTGAGTGAAATTATGTATCACAGGGACAATGGCCTGAAAGGAACAGGGAAATCTCAAGTCTGCTCTGGATAAGCCTCCCTAACTTTTCAGGAACTGAAAGTTCACAATTTGCAGCACAGATCTGCTCAGAGGTGGCAAGTGTCCACAGCCATCCACTTTAGGTTGTTAAAAAGGACTGAAGAGAACCTGGCAGACAGAACCCCAGTGATTTGAGTTGTGGGAATTAAATAAAAATGCATAAAGACAACTGTATGGAAAGGACCTCTAGGCCAAGTGTGATGAGTGGCTGAGGTTCTGGAAAGCTGGGTATTTTTTTCTGGAATGCAGATGCCAGGCCTGGGTCATAGTCTTTCTGTGCTTCACTAGCCTTTTGAAAAGGTGACCCAGCTCTTCTTTGGCAGACTGAATTCTCTGGGCCTAAGTCCCAACTTTGCTACAGTAGGAGATGTGAACGCAGCCACAGCTGGCCCCTTGTGTGGCCTGTCCCTTCCCTCGTGCACCTGGCTGATCACCAACTGTCCCAGTGCCCGGCTTGGTGAACGCTGCGGGAAGAAATGCTAGCCCACTCCCCTTCTCTGGAAAACTGATTGTGTGTTTCCTCTCCTTTTGGCAGGAGAGAACCGTTTTGTGTCCCCTCTGTCATGGGACCTGGTGGGAAGGAACCTCTTTGCCATGGCAGTAGAGGGCGTTGTCTTTTTTCTCATCACAGTGCTCATCCAGTACAGGTTCTTCATAAAACCCAGGTAGGTCATCCTCTCCACTGCTCCACTACAAGCAGGTGACATTTTCATTGTTGTCCCCTATGAAATGGGGAGAATATTATCTCTAAAGGCCCTGTCATCTTCTGCTAAGCCTTTCTCACATTGTTCTCTCCAGGCCTGTCTATGCCAAGCTGCCTCCTGTGAATGATGAAGATGAGGATGTAACCAGAGAGAGGCAGAGGATAATTAGTGGAGGAGGACAGAGTGACATCTTGGAAATCAAGGAGCTAACCAAGGTGACAGAGAACTTCTGCATTCCTACTTGTTGACACAAAACTATGCAGTTCACCATGCCTTATCAGAGGAACTTAATGGGGTCAAAATTGGATCAAATTTGGAGCGTTAAGTATGTATGGCTCTAATGCGAGTTGTTTGACATTGCCCTTCTCATTCTTTTTCCCTCTGGTTTCAGATTTACAGAATGAAGCGAAAGCCAGCAGTTGATAGGATATGTGTTGGAATCCCCCCTGGAGAGGTAAGCTCATCTGTCAAATGCATCGGTTTGCTATTACTGCAGCATTTTAAGAGCCACAAGACAGCACAGGGCAGAGTAAGATCAAAACCAAATGAATGTTCAAATTACATCAGAAGAAACTGAAAACTGAAGCAGTTTCTGATTCTGTGTGTCTCTGCCTTTGAAGATACTGAACCCTGTGTCTGGGACCAGAGGCCAAACTCCAGTATCTAAGGTTTGGCATGGATACACTGTGGTGACGACGTACCAAGGTGACACCACAGTTCCTTCATTTTCCCAGCCTAAAGGTTTATACTTAAAATAAAATCCCAGAAGACTTTTTTTTCAAAATGCACTGAAGAGTCTCTCCACCTGTCCTGAGGATCAAGTTTGCTCTTTCCCCTCTTGTCAGTGCTGAAAGTGGTGCAGCTGAATCCCATTCTCAAACACACTGTGCTCTTTTATATCCCCAGTGCTTTGGACTCCTGGGAGTAAATGGTGCTGGCAAGTCATCCACTTTTAAGATGCTGACTGGTGATACGGATGTGACAGGAGGAGAAGCTTTCCTCAAAGGAAACAGGTGAAAAACAATGCATCTTTCCTCTGCTTTGTGTGGAAGTAGGCCCTTTGCTGCTTTCTCCTCCAGCTTTTGCAACCATTGTTCCAATTCCACATCTAAACTCACTTCCACTTTTCCCTTTTACAACTCCTGGCATCTGTTTCAGGCCTTGTTCAAGTCCGGTAAAGTACATCAGTGGCCTAAAGAAAATTTATTTAGTTTGGTAGTCACTTCTGAATACCTGCTCTTTCACATTTAAATATCCTTTTTTAACAAAAAAGAACTGGAAGAGTGGGAGAGAGAAAAAGTAACTTGGCTGAGATGGACTTTGAGGATCCTGCATTTTCGTTAGTTCAGTGATTCCAAAACTGCTGTTTCACTTTCCTCCTTTTAACATCTAAAATAGCAGCATGTATTCCTGAAATCCTAACAAAAGGTTTTTTCTTCTACAGTATCCTCTCCAACATTCGAGAAGTCCATCAGAACATGGGCTACTGCCCACAGTTTGATGCTGTTAATGAACTGCTGACAGGGCGAGAGCACTTGGAGTTCTTTGCACTCCTGAGAGGTGTTCCAGAGAAAGAAGTCTGCAAGGTAAGTGAAACACCATGGGACCCAACCCGGTGACCAGTTTGCGAGTTCTTGCGTGCACCCTCACTGCAAGACATATAATGCCACGATGTAAAGGTGTTGAAGGCACTGTATGGTGAAATCTGCCCCCCCTTTCCTTCAGGGGAACCCAAAAGTTGCGGTACTTTTTCAGTGCTGTCCTAGAAAAGTGTACCAAATGGAAGGGCAGATAATTTGAATCCTGCGTTCTCATAGTGCTCTTCTCCACTGAACAACTGTGGAGCTGCAGATCTTGCAGAACCTCACCTGCTCTCAAGGGTTAATTCTTCAAAGTCCCAGAACCAAACTCTACAGCCTAACAGAAGCCTCATGCTGGCTGTTGCAGCTTTCCAGTTGATAATGCTGCATCATTAAAGTGCTGCTATTTCAGCATTCAGACATGGGGTTACACTAACGGCCTTTAGACAATTAATCACAACTGCCAGCACCATGTAGCACCCTTTTCAACACTGTTCCCTTGAGTTAACAGCAGTTTTCACTGTACGAGACCTGGATGCTACAGAACAGGAACTGCTGAAGGTACATGATATATTTGGTGTGTCCAAGTAGCTTGAATCCCTCTGTAAGAGAAGCATGATGAGTGAAAATTGCAAGCTCCTTCTAAGATTGCTGCTGAGTTCTTCTGTTTGTTGTTCCCACCAGCTCGGTAAAAAAAGGGATGCAGTTCTGCAGATGATTCAAAATAGTAGCTGGATCCCTTCCCCATTTTAGTCTGCAGGGCAACAATGCCTGCCTACTGGCACCATTAGGGATAGTCCTGAATAACAAACAGTTCTCATCTGTCTGAAGGGCTAAGATGCAGCACAGTGGGATTGCTGTGTGTCAGTAGTGACCATATCCCTGCTGCAAGCCCACAGGAGTACGAAAGCTCTCTGAAGCTGGTGCTGCTGAGAGCACTAGACCGGTGGTTAATGTGGCTCAGCTGGTATTAAACTCATGCTCAGTGGCTGTAGGCTGCAGCCATTTGACTTTTCAGGCCTCCCAGGGGCAGAATTCTGCTCTAGAGGTGAACAGGGTGTTTCAAAACCCATATCCGTGCACATCATACCCTCGGATGAATGGCCCTTCTGAAAACCGCGGTCAAAGCCAAAGCTCGTAAAGGAAAATCTCCTTGCCTGGGTGTCGCCGTGCTTGATTCAAGAGGGTGATGTGCTGTCTGTCATAGGTTGGCGAGTGGGCAATTCGGAAACTGGGCCTTGTGAAATACGGAGAGAAATACGCTGGGAATTACAGTGGAGGGAACAGACGCAAGCTCTCCACGGCCATTGCCCTCATTGGAGGGCCACCTGTGGTGTTCCTGGTGAGTCTGCAACCTTTGCTCATTAGCGGCTTTCTTGCAGAACAGAAAAAAACAGGCTGAAATGGAGACTAGCTATTTCGTGTCCAACTAATGTTTAGATACATCATTAGTCACTTAAGCACAAGCAAATAGCACGTGGAAATAAATACTCTCTATTTAGGTGCAAGCCACAAAGTGCATCCGGGCTTCTGTTTCTGGAAAATCACTCTGAAGTGGGGGTCTTGAACACGATGCCAAACCGTCAGCAGCTTCAGGATTTCTATGCCTGCAAAAAATTACAGCCTTCCTGCTGGACATGAGCAAATCTGTGTTTATAATAATCAACTGGAAATTCGAACTAAATATTTTACTGTTCTTTAGATTAAAATTAAGGACACAATTACTGAAGTTCAGAGTGCATGAGAAAGCAGACCTGTGCTGTATTTAAACAAGCTAATTGGCTTCAACTTGTTTTAGAACTGGATATTTCAACATACTGTAATTGCAGAATAGGCAGTACTTAGTTCTGAAAAGTATGTGTTTGCTAATTTAAAATACGGAGCATAAGCTATTTTCTCATTTTAGAAAATGAGTCAAACTTGCTTATTTTCAGTGTTTCCGGTATGCTTGATCAGAATGGACAGGTCATTTCAAAGACGAGATATGGGTCAGTGGAATGTAGCAGTGTAATCTGTTTTTTTGTACACATTTTGCAGGATGAGCCAACAACAGGGATGGATCCCAAAGCACGTCGTTTCTTGTGGAACTGCGCTCTGAGTGTAATCAAGGAGGGGAGATCAGTGGTGCTCACATCTCACAGGTAAATAGCGGCCCACTTGTGTCGCACCCTGGCTTTTGCACCTGCCAGGGCTGGATGCTAAGCTCAGCTTGGCTGCTCTGCCCTTCACTGCTGTTTGCAGTGCTGATGAAGTTACTTTTGCCCGCAGCATGGAGGAATGTGAAGCCCTGTGCACTCGAATGGCGATAATGGTCAATGGGCGATTCAGGTGTCTGGGCAGCGTCCAGCATCTAAAGAACAGGTAGCTGTTTTCTTTTCACTTACACCACACAGCTCTCTGCATTTTTAGGGAGATACAGTCAGGCTTAAGTCCTCATGCAGCATTTCCATTGCTGTTCTGACTGTGGGAAGGGCTGCTGGATTTTAAGCTGCACTTGTATTTCTGAAGCACTTAAGTCTTGTGCTGGTGTTCTTGTTTGCAGGTTTGGAGATGGTTACACCATAGTGGTGAGAATTGCAGGGGCAAACCCAGACCTGAAGCCTGTTGAGGAGTTCTTTGGGCATGCCTTCCCTGGAAGTGTCCTGAAGGAAAAGCATCGGAATATGCTGCAGTACCAGCTTCCTTCTTCACCATCCTCCCTGGCCAAAATATTCAGTATTCTCTCCCAGAACAAAAAGAGACTCCACATAGAAGACTACTCCGTTTCTCAGACGACACTTGACCAAGTAAGTTTTTAGTAGCCTGGATGCCAAAAGCTTCTTTTTTGCAGAGGTAGGAATAAATCCACTAATTTACGGGACCTTTCTTTAAACGAAGTAGAGTGCTGAAACCCAGGACTAATTTCAGGATGCCCAGTGTTCAAAATGCCCTGAATTAATAAAAATCCAGGGTGGCGTGTGACATGCTCTCTTTTTCTTGTAGGTATTTGTAAATTTTGCTAAGGACCAAAGTGACGACGACCATACCAAGGACCTGTCATTGCACAAAAACCAGACTGTGGTAGACATTGCAATCCTTAATTCTTTCCTGCAAGATGAGAAGGTAAAAGAAAGTTGTGTGTGAGCCAATTTCATCAAAGAAATGATGAGCAGAATGCAAACTTCCTTTCCCTGGGATAGGATACTCCCAAAGAAGAAGCTAGAGTAAAAGAAACTGGACACTCTACTGATAACCATTCAATGCAATGCAATTCAATGCAATGAAAACAATTCCTTTACAGGGGCAGTGCCTCATGGAGTCGTCTTGTACTGTTCTCAAGTGAAAGACTTGAACTTAGCTCCTTACAGTATAACTCTGAAGCTGTGGTAAAGCACCCACTAGATGCTGTGGGCTTTAAACCATACTGTATCTTGTTCTGTACAGTATGTTTTTCTTAGGGTTGCTAAAATAATTCACTGAGGAATCAGGGCCAGTGGTTATTTACAGGTATTTTAGACATGCATGTTTTAGTTTTTAGAACATTCATGTCAGGAGTGGGAATTTGCTGGTGCTACATCCATTGCTGGCAATGAATGTACCAGAACAGACAGTGGCAACAAAAGTCACCACCAGTGTTGTAGCCTTAGGTTGAGAAAACTTACCTGACCAGCTGCTTTTTCTAAACTGGTATAGATCAGTAGTGACAAATCTGAGGCCACAAAGCAGTACTGTGGAGGTGGGATGGCAAGAGATGGGCCATCATAACCACGTATCCTCATCAGCAAGTTGTGATATGCAGAACTGTGTACCCTCCAAATGCATGCGATTGTCCCACCAGCATCACAGTCAATAACACACTCCGACTAGGTATTTGTGTAGTTAAGTACTTTACTGCTCCCTTGAGGTACTGCAGCAGCTGCACAGATATCTAGTGGGAGGAAGTGGGTGAGAAGCAGACCTAGGGTTTGGACCACAGCAGCGAACTCAGTAGTTGTACAAGCTGCTAATGCCAAGAGCAAATTCTAAGTCATGAGCTGTCACTCAGATTTGTAGTACCTGCTCTTTAACCCCTGCTTTGCACCAGAAAGGTACCCATCATCTGAAATTACTGCTTAGCACAAGCATGTTGCCATTTCTGGCTTTGCCAGATAAAAACTAGACATGAGATGTAGATTTTTTTTTAACAGTATTATTTATGACTTTAAATACGTAGGTAGCATAATTAGGGATTGAAAATGCTTTCAGTTGATCTTTGTAGCCACAGTATTTCTTCACATTATGCCTCAATGCTATGCTCTCTTTCTATCCATTTGGTGGATAGCTGCATTCATGATCTGACCAGGATCCAGATTCTAGCAATCAGCTGCTATCTGCAATTATTGCAAGTTGTTCACCTAAAATTTTCCTGTTTGGAAACTGGTATAACATTAATGTGTAAGTTTCTTTTTCTGTTGTGCAGTGTAGTTTCAGTCATTAGGTGATCCCTAACTGGAGAATACACTCATTATATATGTGACAACTGCTTCAGTAAAAATCCCCTTGGAGAACAATATAGTAGCACTGCAGTTCATCAGTCAATTTTTCAAGTTTTACAAGGCCAGAAAAATATTAGAGGGGAAATTATATAGTAAGAACAACCAATTCTTGTTCACATTGTACAACAGTCAGGGGAGAGTATGCTTTCAGGGCCCCTCTGTCTTGCTTTTACATTCAGAAAGGGGTTCGGTAACGTGGTTTGAACTAAGTGCAGTTCCTGGGCTATTCCTTTGTCATGTCTCTGCCTTAAACACCCACACAGTTTCTGCACTAGTTCTTGATGCTACTCCATGAATCAATCATGGACCATTTTCCTCTGTGAATGTCCATAGCAGCCCAGCAAACAGTGAAGAGGCTGGCATGAGCCTGAAGAAAGTTGATGACCTATTTCCAAGTACACTTGGTAACACTGACCAACTCAGCATTTTTAAAAAGACAGTTAAAACAAGTTCCTAGTCCCTCCATGTCCTGTCCTGAGGTGAAGTTAGAGCTTACTCCAGGCTCTGCAGAAGTGCCTTTTTCATACCTTTTTTTTTTTCTTCCTTAAATCTGTATAATACATTGCTAAGGGGATTGCAAAAGGAGTGTAAAGGGGATCGGTATACCTCACTTAAAACATACTTTGTTATTACCTTTATGGCATCACTCTATGGGGATGAGTACAGGGTGATGAATACATCAGACTTCCAGGTGCGGAAACAGCTGAGCTACAGCCATTCTCTGTAATACGCTGCAAGTATGTTGCAGTGTCATTGAAACAAGTAGCATGTACTGGATGCTTACCACTGCTAAAAATCACTGTTGTAAATCAGCATCAAGTCACCAAAGTGAAGGGCTGGAGTTTTGCACTGCACCAAACTAGTGCATGTAGAACTAGAACGAGTTCTAGGAGGATTCAGATTTGGTCCTGAAAGGGCTGTGGTTTGCTCTTGGTAGCTGCTCATTTAAATTATTAATTTATCAGGAAACAACACTTACATCATAATCCTCTTTCCTTAGCCAAACAAAAAGATTCTTGATTCCTGTTGCCCTGTGATTGTCATGCTTAAAGGGTCTGCTATCTGTGATAAAACATTACAGTAAATGTGGATATTAACCAAACTATTTCACAGCTCTGATCTGCCTTGTTTGTACTGAACAGACAGCATAATGCAACACTGGCATGAAGATTTGTCATGGAGTAAGTTCAGACAGCCACTAATTCACTCATTCAAGTATGTGATGGGGAAAAATCACTCTAGAGACACACACAGTATATGAACCACTCTTGATAATGAAACTGCACTGAGGTGTTAACTTATTTTAAACTTCAGTACTATTGACATGTTGCATCCCTCTTTGTAGTACATTTGTATTTCAGTAAGGAGTTGTTAGATTTTCCCCTGGGTTAAACCACCACTTTGTGCTTATCTTTCCCTCCTGAATTATAGTTGGCCCTTCGTTCCAAGCACTTTATGCTATCTGTAATGGGATCTATTTTTGCACTGGAATATCTGTTAACTTTGCAAAAATCTAGAGATTTCACAACTGAAATTTCTAAGTTAAATCCTTAAGTGGACATTTTCATTAAAAACAAACAAAAAAAAGTATATATATTTGTATTTGCTAATATCTGTTATGTGAAGTATTAAAAGGCACTCTGCCTTGTATTAAGTAAAAAATAAAGCTGTTTTAGCACCACTGGTCTTCACAAGTGTCATTTTTATATTTGTTCTTTGTGAAGCACAGAAGCTTTTGTTTTGCTTGGTTTTGTTTTGTTGTGAACTTCGATGCATAACATTCCAGTATCTCTACAACTTAGCATGGAGTACATACTGTTCAGGTAAGCAAGGTGGTTGGTACAAGATTTGAAAGGTATGTGCTACTTTAAGCCTCTAAAGTTAGTAAAAAAAGAGGTCTCTAGCAAGTAATGAAAACAGTGTTTGGTTTATTTGTCAAATCCAGCTGCAGAGCATAACAAACTTCTCTGGATGTTTAAATCCCAACTCAAGTACCTGTCTCTGAATTTTCATTATAGATCAAGTTGTACTTTGGACATAAGCATAATTGCCTATGGCTGTTTTTCAGTGCTTTCTATGAGATCTTAATGCACTTCAAGCAAGCAATAATCATTAGGCAAACTGCACAAAGATACCTCAGAAGAGAAATTAAATCAATTGCTTGTTGCAGGTCTGTGATTAACGTGTGGAATAGCCTCCCAAGTGCTCTGAAATTTATAGTTAGTACCTACAAATTGCAGAAGAGGGTGCTCCACACCACCTGACCAGCTCCACTGTAGCACCCAAGTCCAACTCCAGCTACATGGATGTTTTACTTTGCTCAGGATTAATACAGAGTATCCCAATGAGATGTCTGAATAAAACATAACTGGGTAAGATACATGTGCGAGCACTTCTTCTTAAACCAGTATGGAATAACCATAATGTGATAATTATAAGAGGCACCAAAGTATGTTATCAAAATGATACCATCCCTGACTGTTGGAAAAGAACACTTAACTTAGTAGGTTTGATAAGGGATCTAGCTATTCAAAAAAGTACTAAGAACCTGGGGGTTAAAATTAAAGACTGGTTAAGTGTGGTTTGTGTCGTATGTGATACGGGTCAAGATCTTTTTCCTGGAGAGGTAGGAACAGTATCATAAACTTCTTTTTAATAACTGATAGCAGGGTGCTGATTTACACTGGTAGTGATCAGCATTTTGCATCCCTTTTTGGTCAACTGAAGAACAGGTCAGTTCATGAGGGTATGGGGATCCAGGTCACTTGCTGATAGCGCTTCCATCTTGCCTCTTTTGCCATCAGTTACCTCCTTTAGAAGGTTATTTCAGCGGTGAGCACTGCAGAGGAATCAGGAGCGCATTTTGCTGGGACTCCAAGAACCTGACACTGTCGCGCACTGAAATTAAATGCATGCTTAATTAAGACATGACTTCCAATGAGAAGTAATAATCTTCTCAGCATGCATGCAGGTAACACGAGTGAGTTCTCTGGATCAATCATCTCTTACCAGCTGCTACAACTCTGGCATCTTCATGGGCACTGTGTCTTCCCGCTGCCCGGTGATCTGGGCTCTCATTCCACCACAACACATGGACTGAGAAAGTACAAATAAAGTCAGCTGAATACTGCTGTGCTGCAATACGTCATGCACTGTTAAATCCTAGCAATCTGCCTTCATCTGTTAAAAGCCTTGCAATTAGCAGAAAGAATTCTCCAGGCAAGTCAGTGGTGGGATGATCCTTTACTGAGCCTTTACACAGTTTGACTTTAACGTCAGATCTGAGAGACTTTTAAGGTTGTGGCAATGAGCTTAAACCTATTAACCCAACAAACAAAGCTGGGTTCAAGGACTGTTTACAGGACTTTAGTGATCCACACCAGCGTTTTCAGCAAGCTGGCCAATCCTGATCCAGGACCAGGGCTTGCCCCTCATCCCATGCCCCTTGCCCTGCCAAAGTCTGTCTCAGAAATTGAGTAGTACCTGTGTTAAGTAATCCATATTCTGTATGGAAAACACCAATCAGCTTGGTATAGCCTGTGTTGATGTGAGCATTGATTGCAGCACGAAATGCTTCACCCCACAATGCTGGCCCACCAGGCCTCATCTGGAAAGTAACCCATTCGTATACCCCTAGAAGAGAAGGGAAACACCACCACAGGGAAGGAAATACAAATTAATGTCAGTTTTGGAACAGTGTGTCATGGCCATGATGAGAAATCAGTACTACATGTCCCTGCCATTTGGAATCAGCAGGAAACTGCCCGTTCATGCCACTACCCAGTGCAAATTTTCAGTGTTGCCTGGAAATTTTGGGAGATCCAGACTACTTTGCAGGAATCACAAGTGCTCATACATGTTTGAGGGATCTGGGTGGCTGCTTGAGCAATGCCAGGTGGTCTTTTCTAAGACTGGTGATGTTTTCTGGTATTGAAGTGGTTTATGACATTACAAACCCCTTTGATTCCTGGCAGTTTGTCACAGCAAGGTCTGAAGGCATAACCAACACACTAGGACTAGGTTTAGCACCTCTGCGCTGCCAAACAATCTCCCTTATTTGTAGAGAAATGGCATAATTTGCCAAAAAAACTCCAGTCCTGCTAAAAGTTACCTGTTCCTTTCCATTCAGGTAGTTGCTTCAGATCACAATTGCTGACACTGTAATAGAAAGCCAGACACTTGCTATACGTCTGGTCTCATTCTCCAGCAACAGGCTGGAGAGAAACTACAACAGGAACAAAACATCTGAAAAGTCATCTCTCCAGATTTGGGAGAAAACTGGACTGCTTTCAAATTCAACTATAACAGCATAAAATTCAGAATCCTGGGGAAATAAAGAAGATTACTGTATGCACATGCTGAGGGCTGAGGAACAGCTTGTTCCTTGTCACTTGATGCAACAAATTCTACAAATGTTCATAAACTGGGGAATGGTCAATACTATTAACACTGCTTTTGCTACACAGAGAGTTAAAATACATAAGGACAGGACTTCGACACCTAACCTATGACCGTAACAAAGTATGGTTGACTTGCGCGTATCTTAAAAAGTAGGGAATTTTTTTTAAACTATTATGCAAAAGAATCAAAACAACCAGTAACAAAGCAAATCGATAAAAGAGAAGAATCTCTGTGAAAGAGAGCAATCATTATCCCCAGTATCTCCAGGAAATCCTCTCTCACTGATGGATTGACGAAGTCTGGAACGACTGCTCTGACCACTACTATGGCATTGCCATTTTGCACGTCCATTTAGCAATTCATAACCCTGACCATTAACAACCTTAATGAGCAAAGCTCAAGTCAGTTCTTGATGTAAGTTAGCGTAAAATTCTTCTTAAAAACTCTGCCCCTTGGCTGTGTTATGTCTCCTTTTTCACATGGGTGCACATACATGCATTTGTTACATAAGGGGTTATAAAACCATGCAATAGCTGGTTTAAACTTTAAACCATTTTTTGTTACTATCAGTAACTTTAATCACCAGAAGAAAAGACAAGCTCACCCCCTTCTTTTGGAGGCTTTCCAAGCTGACACCAGGGTACCAGATAAGCGACCTCATTGTGCTGCTTCTCTATCAAGGGGAGAGCTGCAGACATAAATTTTCCCTGCCAGTCTTTGTCATTGGCTATTGCTTGCCGGACTGCTGTTCTGTGGCCAAAATTATCTGTAAGAAAGCAAAAGAAACCCTAGAAAAAAATGCATTTAATGTCACATTAGACTCAATCAGAACGTATAACTACAAGAAGGCAAGCTGCACTTACCTGATTTTGAAACTGGTATTTTTAAACAGAATATTAGCTTGAAGCAGATGTGGTAAGTTTCCTTTAAATTCTGAAAAAAACCCTTTAAATTCTGCTTTCTGTCTCAGACCGAAATGGTTTCAAGCCAAATGAAATTTTCCAAGAAAGTTTACAAAACAGTTAAAATCCATTAACCAATTCTACAGTCAAAGGACATTAACATATGGCATCCACAGGGACTACTGGATGTGGCAACAGATATCAAGGATAAGTAGATTCGGAGAAAGCACAGTGGATAAGGAACTGAAGTGAAAAAAAAAAAAAAAATCAGGACAAATAATAGTCTAACAAGAAAAAAAAATAATAAAAGTATGTGTTTTGGCTTATATAAGGTGACATTAGAAGTGCAGAAGTAATGTTTGTGTCTTCAGCTACATGAAAGTTGCTAAATCCCCAAAGTTAAACCTTTTCTTTTTTTTCTTAATTAAAACCAAAACTACTTAATTATGAGTGTCTGAAATTCAACTGGTTAGTCTGCAGTGGCATCTTAAGCAATATACTTATGCAGACAACTTCCAATATTATGCAAGAAAAATCCAGCATCTGAGAAGGGGAACAAGAACCTTAAGAAATAGCAGTATCTTGGGACTAAGAGGTAAATATACCAATTACTTTTAACTACTAAAAAGGTATAAGCAAGGGTCTGATGAATCAAGGAGAAAGGACGTTGTAATTTTGACATATAAAACACTACTAGGAAACAAAAAGTAGAGGATTTTTCTTTGTTTTGCATTTTAAAAGTTTCTCACAGATTATTATTTTTTAATATAGAGATAATAACAATAGCCAAGGCTAAAAGGTTCTGAGAAGCGGGACAATTTATTCATCATGGATGCAGGTGAACTCAAAATATTCCTGTTGACAGATGCATGGCCCTCCCTGGAAAAAAGGGGAGACATGGTTGCCTGGGTCATGAAAAAGAACTGAGGTACTCAGCGACCTTTTTTTTGCCTTGGTCTGCAGTGGCAAGTGCTCCAGCCAGACCACCCAAGTCACAGAAGGCAAAGGCAGGGACTGGGAGAACAAAGAACCACCTGCTCTAGAAGAAGATCAGGTTTGAGATTATTTAAGGAACCTGAAGGTGCACAAGTCCATGGGGCTCAGTAAGATAGATACATGCGTGGGTTCTGAGGGAACTGGCAGCGGAAGTGCCTAAGCCACTACCTACCATATTTGAGAAATTACGGCAGCCCATTTTTAAAAAGGGACATAAGGAAGATCTGCTGAACTACAGCCTGGTCAGTCTCACTCACCTCTGTGCCTGGCATGGTCATGGAGCAGATCCTTCTAGAAACTACGCTAAGCGATATGGAAAACAAGGAGGTGACTGGTGACAGCCAGCATGGTTTCACTAAGGGCAAATGCCTGACAAACTTGGTATTTGGCTTCTGTCATAGGGTTACAGTGACTGACACCACCTACCTGGACTTGTGCAGAGCATTTTACACTGTCCCATACAACATCCTACTCTCTAAACTGTAGAGGCACGGATCTGATGGGCAGATCACTCAGTGGATAAGGAATTGGCTGGATGGTTGCACTCAAAGACCTGCAATCAACAGCTCAGTGTCCAAGTAGTGCCTGTCAGAGCTCGGTAGTGGGACCAGTGCTGTTTAACATCTCTGACATGGACAGAGCAATCGAGTGCACCCTTGGCGAGTCTGCTGATGACACCAAGCTGTGTGGTGCAGTCAACATGCTGGAGGGAAACGATGTCACGCAGGGACCTGGACAGGCTTCACAGCTGGGCCTGTGCAAACCCCATGAAGTTCAACAAGGCAAAGTGCAAGGTCAGACACGTGCGTAAAAGCAATCCCAACTACATTATCAGACCAGGATTGAGAGCAACCCTGAGGAGAAGGACTTGGGGGTGCTAGTGGATGAGAAGTTCAACTTGAATGTGCATGTGCAGCCCAGGAAGCCAATCACATTCTGGGCTCCACCAAAAGCAGCGTGGCCAGCAGGTCAAGAGAGGTGATCTGCCCCCAGCATTAGAGGGATATGGACCTGTTGGAGCAAGTCCAGGGGAGGAGGCCACAAAAATGATCCAAACGCTAAAACACCTATCCTATGAAGACAAGCTGAGAGTGTTGTTCAGCCTGCAGAAGAGAAGGCTCCAGAGACACCTTAGAGCAGCTTTCCAGTACCTGAAGGGAGCCCAGAAGACAGCTGGAGAAGGACTTTTAACAAGGGCATTGAGAGACAGGACAAGAGGAAACGGCTTTAAACTGAAAGAGGGTAGATTTAGAATCATAGAATGGTTTGGGTTGGAAGAGACCTTAAAGATCACCTAATTCCAACTCCCCTATCATAGGCAGGAACACCTTTCATANTGTTGGAGCAAGTCCAGGGGAGGAGGCCACAAAAATGATCCAAACGCTAAAACACCTATCCTATGAAGACAAGCTGAGAGTGTTGTTCAGCCTGCAGAAGAGAAGGCTCCAGAGACACCTTAGAGCAGCTTTCCAGTACCTGAAGGGAGCCCAGAAGACAGCTGGAGAAGGACTTTTAACAAGGGCATTGAGAGACAGGACAAGAGGAAACGGCTTTAAACTGAAAGAGGGTAGATTTAGAATCATAGAATGGTTTGGGTTGGAAGAGACCTTAAAGATCACCTAATTCCAACTCCCCTATCATAGGCAGGAACACCTTTCATAAGACCAGGTTGCTCAGGGCTCCATCCAACTTGGCCTTGAACACCAAGGGCAAAATTTAGATTAGATGTAACGAAGAAATTCTTCATTCTGAGAGTGGTGAGACACTGAAACAGGTTGCCCAGAGAAGCTGTGGATGCCCCATCCCTGGAAGTGTTGGCTAGGTTCGATGGGGTCCTGAGCAACATGGCTGAGAGAAAGGTGTCCCTGCCAATGGCAGGGAGGTTGGAACTACATGATCTTTAAGGTCCTCTCTAACCCAAACCGTTCTTTGAGTCACCATTCCAAAACAAAAGAGGCAATCCTTTACTCTAAACAGGTACTGTGAACATGCTGGACTTCAATGAGCACACTGTCTCAACATGCAGATATACCCTGGACTGCAGCTGGTATCTAAGGAAATTATACCGGTGTGCTCTCCCACCTCTCCATAATCTAAGCACCAATTTCCTTTGGTCTCCACAAAAAGCACAGCCAGTACACCTAGTTTCCAGTGTAACTGTAGCTTTTCTTGGCTCACCTGCACCTTCCATGTCAGCAGCAACTCCAACAACATAGAAAAGTTGATTACCCTGCAAAAAGCCTACTGTTACCAAGGCTAAAGCTGCAAGAAAACACTTTTGTTTTCTTGAGAAGTGTGTTTTCTTGTGTGCTTGAGAATTCAGAACTGCGGGGTTGTCTTCCTACCTCAGTACAGGCCCACTGCAGAAGGAGTTTAAGCCTGCAAACTGCGTGCTCACTGTTTTAAGGAAGCTAAAATTTGAGAACAACTACACTGAGCAAAAATTTGCGAACTGTACACGCGTACAAACACATACAGACTACATATATTTGCACATTTCCTTTTTGACCGTTCATTTTGAAATTATGAGGGCATTTCTGGAGCTGGCCGTAAGTTAGAAATACTTACTATAAACAAAACGCTCTACCATTCTTCCACTATTATAACTGTTTTGAGCAGAGACTGCTGCTTAAGAACTCTCTCATCCCAACATGTCCAAGCTGTCCTGACAGGCTCTGAAGTTGTTCTTTTCACTAATCAGCAGAGGAGCAATTTTTGGGGGGCACCTCCTTACAGTAAGAGCACCAAATAAAAGCCAGGTAAGCATCCCCCTCACCTTCTTGCCTACGAGACAGGGAACACATAGAGAGCAGAGATGTGCAAAGGATTGCTGGTCATACCATACTTCCAAATGTGGAACACCTTATTCATCGCTCCCAGCTCCGAGTACCAGAATCCCACCAGCTCTGAGTGAGCTGTGCGGAAGTGAATGTACTTGTTGACCATTTCCAAAAACTCCTTCATCTTCGATGGCTTAATGTCATATGTGCGAATTTCATAGAAAATGCTGTTATCTTGTCTGGGCCCTGTAGCAAGGAGTACCTGAGAGAAAACAGTCAGAAAAATGAGTAGAACTAATTCTCAAGCCAGAAAGTTGTCTTCTATTTTTTTTTTTAATTAGTGAGATTCTATAGAAGGATTTTTTACTGCAGGTTGGGAGAGGGGTACTTATTTCATGATGTCCAATTCCAAAAAGTTTCTTGTGACATTTTTCTTTGGAAATAGTTCCCGTGTGCATTATTTACTGCCATTCCTTTCAGCAGTGCAACAGACTCTGATGTGTCTTTTATTTGTTGCACTCAATTGTTTTATTATTAGCTCATAGCAAAGCAGCATTTTCCTTTTCTCAACCCCTTCCTCAGGAAGTCAGCAGCAAAGAGTCAAAGCAGCAAAAAGATATTTGATTAAACACATTATTCAAAAGCAAGGCTGCCAAGATGCCATCAAAGCAGAAGCAACATCAACTTCTGCCTTTGCTGCCCTTACCCAACAAACTCACACTGCTGCGCTGTGTTTGCTAATCACAATCTTATAACAGTATTAGCAAATTGCATATCGTTGGCAAAAGAAAGAAAAAGATACCAACACTTGGGAAAAGAGTGATTCCTTCCAACACAAGATTTCTTAAATCTGCATCCTAGCCTCTTATTGGCTGCTTCCCAAGGGCTGGGAACAGTTGTTCTATTCATGTAACATAAAATACTTTGGAGGTCCCAGACTAAGTGTACTGTTGTAACTGTCTCATTAACCTGGAACGGCTAATCACCTCTGAAACAAAACTTAAAAAAAGAAGGCCAAAACACATCTCTGACCTTTGCCCATATTTGCACAGAGGTGGCTGCAGGATGGATTTTGGACAAGTCTTATTTCACAAGCATACAGCTCAAGCCACAGAACAGAACCATATAGGTTGGAAATGACCTCTAGGATCCTTGTATCTACCATTAATCCAAATGCACCATGTCCACCACTAAACCATATCCTCAAGTGCCATACTCAACTGTTTTTTGAACGCTTCCAGGAATGGTGGAAACACTTCCCTAGTTAGCCTGTTCCAACGCTTTACAACCCTTACAGCGAATAAATTTTTCCTAACATCCAATCTAAACATCCCCTGGCACAACCCAAGGCCACTTCCTCACATCCTGTCACTTGTTACCCGGGAGAAGAGCCCAGCCCTCACCCGGCTACACTCCCCTTTCAGGTAGTTGAATACAGATGGCCAAGACCAAAGGTTCTTGTTCCCCAATGGCCCTCTGCAGCACGACATACTTAGTATCGGTTCCCGTGTATCACAACTCCTTGGAACCATTATAAACCCCCGTGGGATCTCGACCGAGTGGTGAGCCTGCAGCACTGACCCATCCCCACGCCGGATTTCTGCAGAAGAGAAGCCCTGATGCTTTCTGGTGCTCGAGCAGATACTGGGGCGCTGCAGGAGCACTTCTGTCCAGAGAAGGGCAATGAAGCTGGTGAAGTGTCTGAGGCACAAGCGCTGTGAGGAGAGGCTGAGGGAGCTGGGGTTGTTGAGCCTGGAGAAGAGGAGGCTCAGGGGAGACCTCATCGCTCTCCACAACTCCCTGACAGGAGGGTGTAG